>LR751020.1:111064-232582 GCA_902729485.2 Mus minutoides
TTCATCATGTACACTACTACAGGAGAGCTTCATCATGTACACTACTACAGGAGAGCTTCATCATGTACACTACTACAGGAGAGCTTCATCATGTACACTACTACAGGAGAGCTTCATCATGTGAGTGGCAGAGCCCAATTAAATATACATCTCTCCAGTAGGCTTTTTGCTGAACTATCCATAAGGGTTCAAGTTTTCAATCAAGCTTAAAGTCAGAACTCCATATTTGATTCAAGGCTAATTGCTCAGGCTGGGAACATTTCTGATAACTGACATTATAGTTCATCATGAACCTTGAGCAATAAATGTTACTTAATTGCTATTTAAGTGTTCAGATTAGGCCACCGTGATAAATGTAAAACCTCTCCCTTCATTTCTTTAAGCCCTGCTGCTCACTGATACTGGCTATCAACAGCACTTAGGAACAGTCCATCTGGTGATGCGGGTGGATCCTGGTACCAGATTAAGGAAAGAAACATCCCTACGCTGCTTCTGCATCAATTTGTGCTCATTCCTTGTTGTGCACAGAAACATAGTCTTATGCAATATTTATAAGGTGAAGGTTTATTTACTTTATCTATGATGTAGAATTTTCAACATTTTCTGGAGTAAAAGTGACCTTATATTTTTAAACATAAAATTTATTTAATGGTCATCATCAGGAAACTATAAAAACATGGGGTAAACAGTAAATGGGTTCATGATATAAAGAAAATAGTCAGTCTTGTTTATATTTTAGTTATTTACTTAAGCATAGATAGTTTCCATGAAATACAGACATATATATGTGTGTAGTTTGAATATCGGTTATTTAATGATAAAAAGGTTCTAAAATAGGTATGTATAAGCATCACACACACACACACACACACACACACACACACACACACACACCAAATGCCAAAGTCAATACCACAATGCTTAAATGTTGAGGGTCATGCACTATCAGCATATGAAAAAGCCACAGTTTCACAACCTTATTTTCAAGGAATATTTGCAAGGAAATGCAAATAAAGGAGTACGTACTGATACAAAAGAGCATGCTCTAAGTACCACTAGCTCCAAACTAAAATCAGAGACTGGATAACCAACTCCCATTCATCCTAAATGGCTTTCTGATTAGCTCTAAACATCCTGAGATTGACTCTAAATATGCTCCACAGGAATCACAAGGTTGGCCACACTACGGTCTAGGTTTTTCCACTTCCCTGTTTTGGTGAGTATTGAGGGAGTGGAAATTTTTGCTTCTTTGATATGCTGCATTTTATCTTTAGAGGCTCAAATCTGAGAATGTTAGGACCAAAGTTTCTGAGAGCTGAGTTCCTCACAGTGGAAGCTGCTGATGCTGGCATGAACTCTGCATCACTGCTGATGCCACATGGACCAGCACTGCCCAAGCCTCTACACCCCATTCATTTGTAGTGATGACCATTTGGTCCTGTGTCTCAGCCTCCACGGTGGAGGGATATCAGAGGAGAACATGTAGGGTAGAACTATTTTCTCTTTTTTAGACTTTTTGTTAGCTCAGTCTCTCAAGGTGTGCACATATACATGTAGGCACGTTGTGTGTGCATGCAGAATGTGTGGGTACTCCTTTGTTTTTTGACAAAAGCTATTTGATTCCTTTCCTATAGGGATGGTGCTATGTGTTCATTCTTACATACAGGTCTGAGATAGAAATAAAAGTACAATCTGAATTTTTCTTGCCAATTAGTCTGAGTGTTAAGGGAACCAAATAATCTGAACAATCCGAAATAATTCTTAACACTCTGCTTGTATTGAAATGATTAGTGTGCTCTGGTCCTTCTAGAAAAGAAGGACATTCATCACACACAAGCACACGCACACGCACATGCACACACTATAATTATTGTTACTTAAGGGAGGAAACTGTTTCCTGAGAGAAATTTACCTGCTACTTACCAAGAGCTTTCCACTGTGTTGGACATGCAACAAACTCCTGGATGTGGTTATGCAGGACTTAATATGTTAAAAAATATACTATGTCGTCTTATCCTTTCTGGTCTGTGTAGAGTTGTGATTAGTCTCAGAAAGCCTATAACAAGAGAAGCACTTGCAGCACAGGCTACAGAAGAAAGAGGAAACAGTATTAAACCCAACACATTTCAGATGGAATTCTACTGCCAATAGCTTCCTATGGCAGAGGGGCAGGGGGAGGTGGTTAAACATTCCCAAGAAGCTTCCAGGATTAGTCACCTCCAGAGGTCAGGTACTGAAACAGATGGCCAGTGGATTTTTGTTCGATGTGCTCATGCATGTCCTTGTGTCTCGTTATAGATCTAGGAGTGAACAAACCTACACGACCCTATATAAAATGCTATCTCTTAGTGTGCTTTATACAGAGGCAGCCTTCCCGTGAATGAACTTTTAGGAAGCAATAACGTTTGCCCCTGGTCAAGATAATGATAATTCAGTTGTTCAGTTCAATAAAGAGTTCGTATTTTGAGAAGGAGGAGATATGATGACTAGCTGTCTGCTCAGTTTTCCTGGAGGCTTCCACGTTATGCCTCCTGGCAAAGAAGAACCTGTGTGTGATTTAGTCCTGGTGACCTAAGGGGACCTTACCTCAATGCATGGCTCAAGCCATATCTCTGTGTTGCCATATAGAGTGAGAAGATGCCTCAGAGTAAAGTAAACAGACTCCTTCCGTGACCTAGCCCAGACCTTTCCCAACAAAAAGAGTTCCAGGTGATGTCAAGGTTCTGTCTGATGGATGTTGCTTGAGTCCTTTCTCCTCTGTGTCCCCCTGAAGGCAATGGGTGAGAAGGTGCAGAAACAGTGGGTCAGACTCTGGTGAGATGTTCTGCAGTTGAGAATGCTGCAGCAAGGTCTCTCATTNCTGCTTTTCCTCTTACAGATGGGAAAACTATAGGAATTAAAAAGTCCAGTTGTAGAACTGCTGGCGTCATAGGGCTCATGCAGAGTGACAGGACCAGTTCTGTTCTCAGGGATGATCCAAGTTACAGAGGTTGGGGACTTTGTTAATTGAGGCATAGCATAGGATTGTTGGGAGCTGAATTTAGTCACTATCAGTGACTCTGAACAATCACTGCCTGCCATTCCTTCAATATACTCACTGGATGATCAGGCTACAGGGCAGTGGGGCCATTGCCATGGCAATGTTAGAGTTCCTCCTGTTTAAAGGTTCAAAGCCAAGGTTATGTATCTTTGGCTAGTCTAGTGTATTTGATACGTTCTCAGGCTAATGTTTCTGATATAGTTTTAATATGTCTCATCTGCTCATAGTTTCCAAGTAAGCTATAATAAGTTTCTAATCAGTGCATTTTAATTTTTGATGGGAAATTATTTACCTGCCTGTGCCTCATGGATGGTAGTGGACAGGAAGTGCTGTCCATGACACAGAGTCATCCTTCCTTTGTATTTTAACTCAAAATGGAGTCAAATGCTACTTTTAAAATGGAGTTACCTGGGCGGGGAGGGTGGGGGGCACTGCCAGAAAATTGCTGCTTTATACAGTGTGAAGTAACCAGGGGCAGGCAGGATTCAGTTTTATCCTTCCAGTCACTCAGCGTTATGTTAATAATATACCACACACCATACTTGCCTCTCTGTCTACAAAACAACTTTATGGTATTCATAGATATAACCTCTCTATTGTTAGGTTCTTTTCTTCTTGTTCCTGTTCTCATCCTTATCCTCGTCGTCGTCCTCCTCCTCTTCTTCTTCTTCTTCTTCATTTTCTCCTCCTCCTCTTCCTCCTCCTCCTTCTTCTTCTATCCTATATTAATCTCACTGTCTCTTACTGCCACAATAACATTGTTCCTATTACAGTTGTCCTTAATCTATGTCTTTCCTTTTCTGATTGTTCAGTCTCCATGATCTCGTTTGACCCAAAACAGCAGTTGATATGGACCATGACACTCCTTGTCTTGAGACAAATGTTTAGGTTTGTAATTCACCTTATTTTTTTAAAATTACAGTTAGAGTTTTTTAAACACAAGACTTACTTACATACATTGAACAGAATTTTCCATTTTCTCCTCTATCACCTTAGCAAAAGCACCATTCTATTATCTGCTTTTAGTGATACATGCATCCTATAAGTGGAATCAGGTCATGTTTGTCTTTGTGTGACTGGTCAGTTTTACTGAATATCATGTCCTCAAAATTCATCAATTTCACAAACACAGGTCAGCTTTTTCTTATTCTCAAGAGTTCAATAGATAGAGCACTTGGATCTGGGTGCCACTTTTCCTTGTGCATTTATTGACTGACAGGACTTTAGATTGTGAACAGTCCTCCAGAAAACACGTATATGTATATCTGGTTTCTAGATTCTGACTTCAGTTGTTTTATAGAAACTACCCAAGGGTGAATCTTCTGTGTCATCCAGTGGCTTTTAAGAAAATTTCCTCCTATATTCTTTGTTTTTCTTAGAAAAATGTATGTTCTAGCTCCATGGCTGACTTTTTTTTTAATTGGCTGCATCAGAGTATTAAAAGTATTTTAGTAATTTTGCCATTTATCTGTAGGACTTATCACATATTTTAGAAAGTAACTACTTATCAGACATTATGTGTATGAGTGTTTTTCTAACCCATAACTTGTCTCACTTCTCTTGTGACCATCTCTTTTGTCACACTGAAACTTGTGTATGGTCCCCTTGAACTATTTTTACTTATTATTTTATAATTTCATACACTATATGTTATCCCCCGACTCTTATTATCCCAGATCTTTCCCCACCTTCCTACCCAGCTTCATGTTCTTTTCCTCTCAAAACAAAAGCGAAATACAAAAGAAAAGAAAAGGCCCCTAAAATGTGAAGTTTGATTTGTGTTGGTCATAAACTTTGCTACTGCTGAGAATAAACCCTGCCTTGGTGTGTGGATGACATACCCAATGTCACTTCATTGAAGAAAGCAGATTTCCCTTCTCCCAATAGTTGTAAATAGCTTTTTGTCATAAGGGTGAGACTTTGTGTCCACTTCCCTTCCTTCATGCTGGCATCTTTGTCTGCCTTGAGCTTGAGTAGGTCTCATAATGCTGTCCCAGTCTCTGGGTTCATATGTGCACCTTCCCTGTTGTGCATGGAAAATGCTGTTTCCTTAACAATCATCCACTACATCTGGATCTTACAGTCTTTTGCTCTTTTCTACATGATCCAAGAGCCTTGAGGGGAGCACAGTAATAAACACTCCTCATCCAAAGTCAGGCTCTAAAGTCTCTCCCTCATGGCACATTTCTCAATGGTTGGTCTCTGTCTTCATCACCATCTACAAGAAGCAAGGAGAAGCTTCTCTGGTGAGGGTATTTGTCATTGGGAGTTGTTTTATTGCTGTGTTCAGTCAGTAGAATAATATTAGTAGGTTTTTACCTGAAACCGGAGGCCAGATATGTCATTAGCTAAGTTGAGCATTTTTTTTTATTTCAGAGGGTTGTTTTTGTTTTATCTATCTATCTATCTATCTATCTATCTATCTATCTATCTATCTATCTATCTATTGGTTTAGTGTCCAAAGATTTATCACTAATCCCAATTTCATAAATTTCCACCAAAAATTCCCACTAGTTTTCTTTTAACTTTTATAGTATTAGTGCGTACAGTAAATCTTTTGACCATTTTGAGTTCATTTTTGTGTTCAGAGTAAAACAAAGCTCTAATTGCGTTTTTCTACACGTGGATATGTGGCTTTCCTACTGCAGTTTGCTAAAGATGCTTTCATTTCCTCTTATTACAGGTATATTCAGAATTTGTATTTTTCATAGCTTCACCTTGGCAGATGATACATGACAATTCAATGGAACCTTTTTATCTTTGTTGCTGTGCACATTTTCGTAGTGATTTCTTAAAATCATTTCTATTTTTGTGGCTTTACTTGTTATGTCCTCTTTTTTTTTTCCACTTCTAATTGAGCTTTTGTATTTATTCTTGGCTGAGAAAAAATGTTTGGCAATTTTGTTCTTCCAAAACAAGAACAAGAGCAATAGCAACAACAACAAAAAAAACCCCACAAAACCAATTTTGTTGACTTTTTCTATTCTCTGCTTTCACTATTTATCATATCATTTCAAGTTCTAACTTGTTCTTTTTTTTAAGTTTCCTGTGATTTTAGTTTTCTTCCTTAACATAGGTGTTTTAGGCATTGTAGTGTAGTTCAAATACATTGTTTTAAAATGGACTTTTGACCTATACAGGTCATTCACTTTTGAATGTAGACTATGAGAATCACATACAAAATGAGCATTCTTAGTTAGGGAGTTTGAAAGCAGAAACACTACAAAAATATTTGAAACTTTTTGGATGCCAACATGAGGTTCAAAAAGCTGTAATATTTTAGATTTCAGATTACTGATATTTGGCCAGTAAAGTCTATGCAAATATTTCCAAAAAGATTCAAAACTATGCGGTTGGTATACTCTTAGTTTCAAATATTTTAGATAAAAGCTATTTAATCTGTACTGTTAATATGTGTCATATATTATTTATTTATTTATAACCTTTAACCCAGACTGGACTTGCCCTTATCCCCTCATGTGGCCCTTTTCTGAGTAGTTTATTTGCTGATAGCATGAGGATTATATGAAGCATCTCATATGCTTAGTACTCAGTTTTAGGATGATAGAAAGGAACTTAATTTCAATCATATATAAAATTACGTTTTAATTTTTTTCACTCCACACAGTATGGTGTTTCATATTACTTCTTTTATTTTGTATCTACAATGTATTTGATATCTATAATTCTTATATTTTTCTTTTTAACTTTCATTATTACTAATATTCCATTATTATAATCATCTGTGTTTTTCTGTATTTGCCCCTGAGCTGCATACTTGCATAGTTAATGTTTCTGTGTGGGTTTTTCATGATTTTTGAAGAGTGCCACTTAGGATTTCTTGTAAGGTAATGTTCTCAAAACTGGGTTTTAGAGGTTTCTTTCAGTTCCTGATGTGACTATCTTCTGGTTTCCTCACATTCTTTGTGCCTTAAAGATGTCATTATTTCTGAAAATGTTCTCATCATCTTTATAAACCGGCTTCATGTAAGGAAGAATGCGCTCTGCTCAGGTTATGGATTTCAGACCTCTCCAGGTTTGTGTATTTGCATCTTCTCTGGACATTTACCCATGAATCTCTAATGAGAACACGAGCTGGAATCTTTACCTAGAAGTTGTAATCTCTTATGTTCTCTCTGAATCCACAGAATCTGAAGTAGGATCATGCCCTTGAAAGCTTGCTTGCTCTGTCTGTCTGTCTGTCTGTCTGTCTATACATATATTATCTCTTTTTAAAATTTTTTATTAGATATTTTCTTCATTTACATTTCAAATGCTATCCCCAAAGTCCCCTATACCCCCCTGCCCTGCTCCCCTACCAACCCACTCCCACTTCTTGCCCTGGCATTCCCCTGTACTTGGGCATATAAAGTTTGCAAGACCAAGGGGTCTCTCTTCCCAATGATGGCTGATTAGGCCATCTTCTGCTACATATGCAGCTAGAGACATGAGCTCTGGGAGTACTGGTTAGTTCATATTGTTATTCCACCTATAGGGTTGCAGACCCCTTCAGCTCCTTGGGTACTTTCTCTAGCTCCTCCATTGGGGGCCCTGTGTTCCATCCAATAGCTGACTGTGAACATCCACTTCTGTGTTTGCCAAGCACTGGCATAGCCTCACATGAGACAGCTATATCAGGGTCCTTTCAGCAAACTCTTGTTGGCATATGCAGTAGTGTCTGTGTTAAGTGACTGATTATGGGATGGATCCCTGGGAGGGGCAGTCTCTGGATGGTCCATCCTTTAGTCTTAGCTCCAAACTTTATCTTTGCAACTCCTTCCATGGGTATTTTATTCCCTATTCTAGGGAAGAATGAAGTATCCACTCATTGGTCTTCCTTTTTCTTGATTTTCTTGGGCTTTGGAAATTCTGTCTTAGGTATTCCAACAGATTGGGAAAGAATTTTTATTAATCCTAAATCTGATTGGGAACTAATATCTAATATATACAAAGAGCTCAAGAAGCTAAACACCAGAAATTCAAATAACCCCATTAAAAATTTGGTACAAAGCTAAACAAAGAATTCTCAACGGAGGAATACTGAAAGTCTGAGAAGCACTTGAAAAAATGTTCAACATCCTTAATCATCAGGGAAATGCAAATCAAAACAACCCTGAGAGTCCACCTCACACCAGTCAGAATGGCTAGGATCAAAAATTCAGGTGACAGCAGATGCTGGCAAGGATGTGGAGAAAGAGGAACACTCCTCCATTGCTGGTGGAATTGCATACTGGTACAACCACTCTAGAAATCAGTCTGTCAATTCCTCAGAAAACTAGACATAGTACTACCAGAGAATCCAGCAATACCTCTCCTGGGCATATACCCAGAAGATGTTCCAACTGGTAATAAGGACACATGCTCCACTATGTTCATAGCAGCCCTATTTATAATAGCCAGAGGCTGGAAAGAACCCAGATGTCCCTCAACAGAGGAATGGATACAAAAAAAAAGTGGTACATTTACACAATAGAGTACTACTCTGTTATTAAAAGCAATGAATTTATGATATTCTTGGGCAAACGGATATATCTGGAGGATATTATCCTAAGTGAGGTAACACAATCACAAAAGAATACACTTGATATGCACTCACATATATTATTTCTTAAGTCTCAGAGGAACTTAGGTATTGAGAATTTGTTAGGTTGGTAGCTTCCAAATGCACATGAGATAAGGATTAATAGAAACTAGATTTTTATTTTTATCGGACAATCAAAAGATTGAAACATTAGATATATTTTATTCCCTTTCTGCAAAGACACTGAAAATGTTCTGTGCTCTGTAAAGATAAGATGAGGCTAGAGTCTTGGGACTATGATACTGGTGTTATGTCAGATGGCTAAGTCTTAAGGCTCTAAATCCACATTAGCTATACATGTGCCCCTCTCTTTTCAGAAATACAAAGCATTAGGCTTTTGGAGTTTTAAGTTCAAACATTTAAAAGATAAAGCTTAAAAGAATTAAGATTTTTTAACAAGCCAAAATTAAGAAGAAACCCTTCATCAATGTGATTCTTACTTAGAAAAGGCATCTTTTGTAACAGAAGCATCTATGGAGAACCTGGATGTCTATCTTTCAACTCTGAGTCTCTACAAGATTTGAGCGAGTTCCTCTGAGGCCTTTCCTTGCCTCTCACATACACTCTAGTTTACAGCACATTGCTAAATTTCTTCAAACATCAACTTTTTTTTTAATCAAAATTGAGGTTAGAAGCAAATTTCCTAAGATTATTCTGTGAATGATCTGGAATAATTAGTGTGGAATAGTTAGCATAGTGCTTGTCACCTAATAAGTGAATGAGTTATGTGTGATATAAGGTAACCTAGTAAATTCTTGACAGACTGGATAGAGAAATTCACCCATCACTCTGCATAACTTACTCTCTGTCATACTCAAACTATGTTGAAGTCTTTTAAATTCTCATGAGGTCTCACTAGTACTTAGCTAGCTAGACTCATTTAACATTTTCTTAGCAGGCAGAGATGAACTGAATATGAAATACAACAGAAGCAAATTTTAGTGCAGGGCCCGAATGTCATTTTCATTGCTATTCAATGAAGAACAGTATTTTAGCATGTTAGAAGGAGGAGGTTGTTGTTCTCTGTGCCAATATAATTATTGAGACTGATCTCCCATGATAAGAGGTATACAGACACCATGCTGCAATATTCCCTTGCCCATTCACAGGTTACCTCAGGCCATTTCCGAATTGAATATGCTGGATAATACTCTTAATGCACATACCCTGAGCAATATTTTTGAGGGAGAAAACTAACTTCTTGAAAGAAAGTTTAAAATTACACAAATAATGTTTCTCCCCCAAGTCAAATTCATATCACAAACTTTATGCCAATAAAACCATGAAGAAATATTTAAATATTTGAGTGATAGGGAATAAGGTTTGACAATAATATTTGCTTATTACATGCTGATAAAATAAAAGGTGAAGGAAAAGACACTTAGAAATATAAGAGCAAACATTTTGCAAATAATTGTTCAAAAATGAGTGCATGTGAATTATGCAGACAATCACATAAACGTGGACCATTTATTTTAATCTTAACTATTCAATAAATGTGCATGTATGTGTTTGTGTGCATTGGCTCTTATTTTAAACAGCATAAAAATATTAAGAATTTATAAGTCTACCAGAATTAGTATGAACATTATACACATAGGATCATCTCCAACTCTCCTTATGTATATATTACAAGAAGCATTATTTTTGGGAGAGGACATGACTAACAGCCTTTTAACACTCATGGGCTTCTGGTTTTCTTCTTGTTAGATGATGATGATATCAATAATTGTTTTCTTTAAAAGAGAGATCCTATACTAATGCACTTGGAGAATATATATTATACATTTAAATGTATAATATATAATATCAAATTTAATAAAATAATTTTGTGTATGCTTTAATATAGCATTTTTGTACAGAGTGGTAAAATGTCTATTTAAAATTTATATAAGAATTTTTAATAAAGGGGGCTGGAGAGTTAGCTCATTTATCAGTGTGCTCAGTATGATCATGAATACCTGTATTTGGGTCCCATCATTCATGTACAAGTAGGGTACAGTTGTATATATCTGTAACTCCAGCTGTGGGGTTAGGGAGACACTCATATCTTATTGGCCAGCCAGCCTAAGCAAATCAATAAACCCCAGACTCAGTGAGAGACTCTGTTTTAAAAAAAAATAAGGAAAATAGTGATCCAGGAAGACATGCAACATCAATCTATGATATCTAGCTGCACAAACACCTGTGCATACACCTGTATAAACCCATAATTTCACACACACACACACACACACACACACACACACACACAAATATAAATGTGTACACAATACTATTAATATGTAAGAGAAAATAATGCAAGCTTGCACATTTAAAATATATCCTTCAAGTCAGCAATCATTTTTCAAGACTTACATACAAGTTTGTGTATAAATATAGTCCTTTATTTTAATAATAATGGGAAAGTACATACAATCTAAAGTACTCCATTTCATTCCACCTGTATGTGTAGCTCAATACTATTCTGTTCGTTCACACTACTAAACATCATGCCATCCCGATATAGATCCTTTCCCACCTTGCAAGACTGAAGCGCTTGCCTATATTAACCAACTCACTGAAATCAACTTTAAAACTAATTTAACAACATAGTTCATAAAGGCACAGCAAGTGTTTTACTTAAGGACCAGCAATCTTTTAAGGAATTTAGAGGCAAAAAGCTCAGAGATGCCCATGTTTTGACTGCCTGAGAGAACCAGAACTTGAATGCAGGTCAGCTGACACCCTCTATAGCGATCTTTATAGCTTATTTCCCATGGGTAATGGGAACACTAACCCATTGTCTCTTTGACAAGATTTAAGTGGCAGCTTGTTTAACTGCATGGTGAACTACTTTAATCTTTGAAGTGGCTTCACAGGCATCGTCTCCTAATCCTAAATTTTGAGATTTGTGGGATTTTCTCTGAGATCCGGTCAGAGTCACTCTCATTTCGATCATTCATGCTTTATATTATATACTTAGAAATGAATCCATTCAGTAAATGACCTCTGAGAACATTATTCTAAGTGACATCACTAATCATGAGAGTATGCACTCTATGCATCCATGTGTATAAGCCACATGAAAGTTAAGTTTGTTGAAACAAAAATGCTTGTGAGATCAAGATACAACTTGCAAAACACAAGAAAATCAAGAAGAATGAAACCAAAGTATACATACTTCATTCCTTCTTAGAATAGAGAATAAAACTCCCATGAAAGGAGTTACAGAGACAAAGATTGGAGCTAAGACGAAAGGATGGACCATCCAGAGACTACTCCACCTTGGGATTCATCCCATATTCAGCCACCAAATCCAGACACTATTGCATATACCAGCAAGATAACTATCTCGAGTGAGGCTATGCCAGTGCCTGGCAAATATAGACGGGGATGCTCACATTCATCTATAGGATGGAACACAGAGTCCCCAATGGAGGAGCTAAAGAAATTACCCAAAGAGTTGAAGGGTCTACAACCCTTTAGGTGGAACAAAAATATGAAATAAATAGTAAACCCAGAGCTTGTGTCTCTAGATGCATATGTAGCAGAAGATGGCCTAGTTGGCCATCACTGGGAAGAGAGGCCCGTTGGTCTTACAAACTTTATATGCCCCAGTACAGAGAAATGCCAGGGCCAGGAAGTGGGAGTGGGTGGGTGGGGGATGAGGGCAGAGGGAGGGTATAGGGAACTTTCAAGATAGCATTTGAAATGTAAATAAAGAAAATATCTAATAGAGAAAAAAAAATGCTTGTGAGAGTCTGGAAGCGGGGCAGCATAGGGAGTTGTTTAATGGGTAAAGTTTTGCATATCATTTGTAATAATGTGAGTATGTTTGACATTTTCAGTATTTGCACATTTAAATAGTTATCATGATAGATTTATGTCATGCCTTTAAACATAATTAAAAACAAAAAAGAAGAAAAGACAAAGAAAAAAAAAAAAGGAAAGAAAACCAGGACAGAGCCTGCCTGTTTAGATTAAGTGATCTTTGGTATAACTACGTAAAAGTTTGTCCTGTAGGCTTCTGTTTGTATCATTTTTTTCCCAGTGTTCATAATTCTTTCAGAATCTAGCACAAGAAAGGCTTTAACTTTGCTTCCAGCTATAAGGATAAGAGCCTTACTTTGTCATCTTAGTTCACTCATAGTCTCACTGAACACAGCCAAATCGCATTACCTCCTTAGGTGAGTATCTTCAGTGTGATATCAGACTAATAGACTCTGTCATCTTCAGGGTTCTGCTGGGAAGGGCTGCGGGGAGATCTAAAGGAAAACTTTCAAACACTTCTTGAATCATCTTCCTGATTTTGAGACCTTTTGAGGACTCTATAGGCAATATATCTTTGTGGACAGAGATGGTATAATACCATAATATTACTTGGATTTAGGATTCATTCCTACATAACTTACACATTAATAATATCTATCAGCTAAAATAAAAGATAAAAGCTGAAAACAAAAGTGAACAAGATAGGTTAGGTATTTCTTTTCTACTGACGAAAACAAGACAGTAAAAAAAAAAAAAATCTATGGGAAGAAAGACACACGAAGAACAAACCAGAGACATTACACTAATTTTCTTAGAAATAGATGAATTATTTATGTAAAGAAAAACAGTGTTTTAGAGATCTGCTTCTCATTTTTATATTGAAATTTAGAACACGGTTATAGTGTTTGAGAGCTACCACCTACAGGTCCTCTGCCCCTTCAAATATTTATTGTCCCTGTCAGATGGGCTCTGATAGCCAATTCAATATTTGAGAAGTTCAGTATTTTTTACAGCTCCAACTATCCAGATAAAACTTGACCATTTCACCTTTGGCAAGATAGTTGTGTGGACTCATTTTCTTTTCTTTGTCTCAGAAAGATAGGAGAGAGAAAGGAGCCTGTGGCTATGTAGTTTAACCTGAAAGCCAATCAAGCAATGTTGTACAAGAGGAACACAGAATATCTCAAGAATGTCAAGGACTGAGCACACAACAGCCTTGAGACTAATAACTCCAGTCTCTTCATGAGAGGAAAACCAAGCTTCCAGAAACCAAGACCTTAACTACTTCAAGGTTCTGACCTCAGGCTGAGACTGGACCTTACCTCTGGTCCTGGCAAGAACACAGAGCTAAGTTCCATTTGTCTCTTCACCTGCCTTTGGTAGGTCTGGCTCTCAACAATTGTTTTTGCTACAGGGGGTGATTTCAATCTGACATATCTTCATCAGCTGAAAGCCATTGTATAGGTAGAACTCTCATAGAGATATTCCCAATATATTAAAGCATTATGATCATAGAGAGGTGGGGGGCTGTGATACTAGCTATCATTTAACAGGGAATCTATGGTCAGCTCTGGAAACATATACATACAAATAACTTCATACAGTATAAGCAAGCCAAATTTATGTATAACATAATTTATGTATATATGTACAAACATAAATTAAACTTGCTTATTCTGTATAAAGTTATTTGTATGTGTATATATATATATGTGTGTGTGTGTGTGTGTGTGTGTGTGTGTGTGTGTGTATTTATAACAGCAATTAATAAAACAAGAAGCTATGAGTTTGAAATAGAAATAGAGCAAGAAGGCTATAGGGGATATATGGGAGGGTTTAGAGGGAAAGAAAGGGAAAAAGATAAATATAAAATTATCTTAAAAGTAAGATAAATAATTTTTAAAGGGTGTATATTCTAATACCTTTATTAATTTATTTTCTCTATCATAACCCTATGATATCATATCACACCATATCATATCATATCATATCATATCATATCATATCATCATATCATTCTTATTTTGCAGGTGTAAAATCAGAGCACAAGTGCTTAGCTCCATGGAAATGCTAAGCTATGGAAACAGAAGCTTTTCAAGTTTCCAGTTTAAAAGTTAGGTCTGACTTGAACATCCATGTTCATTGTAGCACTATGCACAACAACTTAGTTATGGAACCAAACTAGGTGTCAAACAATAGAGGAAAGAAAGAGGAAAATGAAGGTAATATACAATGGACTTCTTTTCAGCCAGAAAGAACAAAGTGTTGCTTAAAGGAAAATGGATGAAATTGGATATAATTACATTAAGCCAATTTCAGAAATGTTTTAGAAACTTAGGTCTTTGAATATTTTTTCCTTCAGGATTCTTTCCACTGACAATTATAAATTACCTGAGTCTTCAAGTAGTTAAAAACTCTTAGAAACACTATTAGTGTGTTTTAATGTTTTAGCTTACCCTTTAAAATGGACCTAGACATTTTCATAAATCCTTTTTACAAGGAACAAATCAAACATGACTACTGAATTTTTGGAAATGTGAGATTAAACGTTTGCTTCATATTTTAAACCAAGAATTGTGTTTTCTTTTGTGCCCTACTACAGGCTGCAAAATGTTGTTATATCGTATGTACTGTTAGATGAGAGAAAAGCAAATGTTAAAATCTTGGTGCAGCAACTTTGGTATCACAAGTGCCTCAGTAGAGCATCGAATCTCATGCTATGATCATAGGGACTCTGCTGTGAAGGAGAAGTAAATCTCGGAGAATCTTTCAATGGGAGCTGTTTTGGTTTCTGACCCTGTGAGACAGCATTTTGATTTTTATTGTTTGCTTTATGTAGAGCTTAAAACCTTCCCCAAGAAGCTGCTTTCAGATACGTTTTTCTTGTGACTGTTTAAGCAAAATGACATTGTCTCCCCCCCCTCCCGAAAGGACTATTTACAAAGCTTCAAGTCACATCTCTCTAAACTTGTTTGCTTTCATCATATTTCACAATAATCATAAGGATCACACGTTCTACCTTGGGGGTAAATTTTTTTCCTCAATAAAATGTAGCAAAGAAAACAGACATTGAATTTTCATTTTCTGTATTCTGGGCAGTATGCTAGGTCTTTTGGTAAATACTGACTGGCATTGATGTGCAAGAATCCTATGGGATCTTTTTCTAGATTACAGAATTTACTTCCTTAATATGACACCATTGATTACAACTGGTTCACACAATTAATAAAAGTTCCCTTTCACTCTGGTTATCCCTCTCCTACCCCATTCTCCTCTCCCTCTCCCTTTCCCTCTCCCTCTCCCTCTCCCTCTCCCTCTCCCTCTCCCTCTTCCTTTTCCTCTCTCTCCTAGATGTATCACAATGGAATGGTGTGTGTGTGTGTGTGTGTGTGTGTGTGTGTGTGTGTGTGTGTGTGTGTAGGACTGTTATTAGAATATCATACCATATATCATCAGGTATTAAATGAGCAATTGGCAAGTGCATAAGAGTTTACGCATGTACCCACTACTCCACACAGCAGCATCATTTAAGCATTATAGAGTTTTCCTGTGGCAAATATACAGGGCAGACATTTTATCATTCTAATGCATTTTAAATGTACCGCAATTTGTCATATTGTGGCATAGCTGTCGACTATCCCAAGTAACTTTTTATCTTTGCAAATGCGATTTTGAAACCATTAAACATGAACTGTTCATCTTCCCCTGTACGTCAGCCACTATGTTTTTTTTCCATAAGAATGCTACTAATTTAGAAACCAAAAACTATTAAGATCATATTGTACTTGCTGTTTTGTGATTGGCTTGTTTCTTTTAACACAATGTCTGCAAGTCTTACCCACAAGGTTGCCTGTATCCCAGTTTCCATCAACATGACTAGCAGTGCTTTGTATGTCAGGGCCACACTTTGTTTACTCATTCATCTGCCAATACACACTTCAATTGTGTCTATCTTTCGGCTTTGTTGAATAAAGCTGCCATGAACATGGAGTATGAATATGTAGGTTGAGTCTTTGACTTTGTTTTTGATATATTCCTAAAAGCAAAATTACTGGATCATGGGATAAATTCTTCATAATTTTAAAGATATCTGACGCTTATAATTTTGATCTTCCTTTTCTTGTCATTTTTCTTTATGGCTAACAGGTTTAACATTAGCAATATTTCCTTGTCTAATCATCCCTTCTTGCACATTGCTTATTATATAAAGGAAAATAGTCTCTGAAATGTCTAAGTGAAAGAGATCCAACTCCGGTAAATATATGTTATGACATCTATTTCAATTAGTGAAGGTCTTTCTATTTTATCTCCTTTGAACTTTTAAATTGCATTTCAAATAACAAATACTGTAAGGAGTGGTGACTTACAGAAAGGAAGAATATTGTAGGTATTTGTATTAAGAATCTATAATCTAGGCATTGGCTGTGTGACTATATGTTTTGATGATAGATCAAATGTTAAGTGATATCCACAGCAGCACCTTTTTTCTTTGAAGCTCCTAAATTATTTGTTAAGGACACTTAATGTGTATCTGCGTTGGGACCTAAGTGCAGGTTTGTATTGGTTTGTGGCAATACCAAGTGGGTCTAAATATAGGCTATTAAACTCACACAGGAGCCTTTGTGCACCTGCTGATAAATAAAACAACACATAACTTGCTGGTGGTACAACTGTCTTTAGTTGTCACCAAAAACTGTACTAAAAAGACGTTCAAAGTAGCAGTAAAGTTGTATGGGTAAAATCATTGATAATCAGTTTTCTGTAATTATTAAATTTTGACTATAGATTATATAGATTTTGACTATAATATATGCAAATCATCTCAATTATTTGATTTGTCAGTTAAGCCAAGCACTCAAGTCTGGTTCTGATAGGTCTTGTGACTCAATCTTCCTAGCATCCTAATCATATTGAAGATATATCATGTTATATGTCATATATTATTTATTAACTCTTCTGGTACAAAATTTCTCCTCCCAGTCCCCACTATGTCAAAACTGTGAACAAGCAGCTTGCAAGATAGTGATGGGTGAAAGGGCTTGAACAAAAAGTGTTATGATCTGAGTTCACTCTCCAGAGCCAGCAGTGGAAGGAAGAGCGCCAAGTCCCTAAAATTATCCTTTCACATCAGTGCAGACATTTGTGAACAGATGTGAGAGCATGTGTATGTATATGTAAGACTCTGACAAGCTTTAATTACTGGGGATGCTCTGAGTGAGCCATGTGGAGCTGGGAATTGATGCAAAAGCAAGAGAAATTTATTGTTCCAGGGTGCTGGGGTCATCCCAGACCCGAAGGAGAGGCAGTGAGTGACCCTGGCAGCCTGTTCAGCAAATTTTTACACAGTTTCCAGGGACGGAATAGAGCATCAGCAACTGGGAATAATATAATTGGAAGAATAATGTGACTTTTAAACTGATTGGCCATTAGGGGATGAGATAGCAAATGCTTCCCTTATCTGCAGGTGGCCAGTGGTTGGTCCACCACTGTGGTCTTTCTGAGGAATGTAAAGACCTTCTCCCTTCTGGAGGCGGGGGATGCCTACATGCTTCATGACTTCTTCTCACTTCCAGGAGGGGAGGGGTGCTTGGTAGAATTTCCCAAAGGTCCTGAGCTGACCTCTTCATATGCACACTCACAACGATTATGTAAAATAAATATAAATAAATAAATAAATAAATAAATAAATAAATAAATCAAAACAAGAAGTGAACTTAGTGAGGTTTTGAAGTTGGTACAAAGCATTTTTGGTGGGATTCTCTAACTGCTATATACAGTTGACTTTATAAATTCTGATTACATGGTTATATTATTGACAATTACTTCGATTGGATCTGTTTCTTGGATGGAGTCCACTAGTCAAATAAAATATTCCCTGTCTTCATTTATTATCCATTGGCAGACTAGTGAGAAGAGGCGCCCGTGAGAGGCTCCTGTGGGAGGCTGGAATAGTCATCATTCCTATATTTGTCAGGCATTTCTTAGGCCCCTTTATCCTTGTGTCACGTGCCCCATTCTTGGACAGCTCTTGTCTGCTCCTTTGCTCCTCACCCTAAGAGCTTCTACTCTTTGCTAGCTTTCTTCAGAAGGTTTTTGTGAGTGACCCTGTTATCTTCCTCCCTGTTTGTCCTAGATCATATTGACCTAGGTCATCTGGGGGAAGAAAGGCAGTCTTCTAAAAGATAAAGGCTTTTAATGAGTCTTCCTTTCACTCAAATCTTTATAAATTAGGTCAGTTGCAATTTGATAAAAGCAAGAGATAATCTAGAGTGGATAAGTAAGAAATTAAAGGGACATGGGAGACTGCCCATCAAAATAACTGCTCATGCCGAGATGATTGTTGCTTTAGAGCAAGTACAATGGTTAAAACTCCAGAATTCAGGTGGTATAGGAAGGCTGAATTTTGGGAAACATCTTGATCTTTATCCCTATGGCTGAAGGCAGAAAAAACATCTTCCTAAAGCTTTGCCCCACCGTGCAAAGTGAAGCCAGTAAAATATCATTGGCCTGTTAGCAATGGGTATTCTGACCTAAAGAAAGGGTTACATATGGCTTCAAATTCTCTCAACAGATATGGGAACGAGTTCTAAGTCTTCTGCATCCAGAATCCTGCTTACTTTCTGTTATATCAGGGTGATAAGTTTGATATATGCCCCAGCCCCTTGTGTGTTAAAAAGTGTTTGACTTTTGTAGTTGGTGTATTGCATAATGAAGCATGAGCTCTTGGGTATGGAAATATTCTTTGTTGATAATTATATCCTTTAAGTTGCTCATGCCCTTTTCATCTGATAGATTCTTTGCAGAATGAATCAGTAATTGATTAAGTTTTCTTTTGTCCAGAAAAGCATGGTACTGGTGTTCACCTGGTCCTTTTAATTGGAATTGACTGAATCAGGAATACTCTGACGTCATTAGCAGCCTAGTCCACCGATGGAGCAATAATCTGGTGCATTATTGGGAAGTGACACAAACCAACATGTGGAGCCGAATAGAAAGAGATAGTAACTGGGATGGGGATGAATCCTGAGGGATCCCTCTTGTCAGTGTTCAACAGGAACATCTTGTACTCGGGTGCTTTCTTCTCAAGACCTTCTGGTCACCCTGAATTCAGCCATCCTGGGCCATCATCACAGACTTCCCACTGTGATGTCCTGACTCACCTCAGGCTCAGTCAATAGAGCCAGCCAACCAGAGACAAAATTGTCTGAAGCTGTGAGCCAAAATCATCCTTTCTTTCTTTAAATTGTTTTCTTACATATTTTGTAGTGGAAAAAAAAAGATACTTTTTTTGTCTTTCTTATTTTTTTTTAAATTTATTATCTATAGTAAACTCTACATCATACTAGCACTAAAGAGGAAAAATAAATATATGCCTTTATCCTTAGTGAATCATGTTGGACACACTTATAATCCAGCACTCAGGAGGCAGAGGCAAGAGGATTGCTAGTTCACACACATTCTGAGCCAGCTACATCATCAGTTCCAGGCTAGCCAGAGCTGCATAGAAAGACCTTATCTCATCAAAGCAAAGCAAATAAGTAAAACTATTTTGTATGAATACTAAATCTTAATCTGATGCTATTATAATGTGATATAAAATGTACCACTCAAATTTGGTCAGCAAAAAGTATAAGCATGTGGGCTGTACCAAAAGCACAAAGTAGGCTGTTTAATTAGACCTGCAATCTACAGTTTATTGATTCCTGGTCTAACACACAACAGTGTGTGTGTGTGTGTGTGTGTGTGTGTGTGTGTGTGTGATATGTGTGTCATTTGTCACGAATATGGGGACAGAGGGAGAAGTGGGAAAATGTTGAAAACATTAAGAAATCCATAGAAAGTATGTCTTGTCATCTCAAGAACAGTGAACAAGAATTGGTAATATTGGTAATATCGAGAATAATTTTTGATTCTTGCTGAAAGCCTAATGAGAATGTTGCTGTGCCCTTAACCTTTCTGTACTTCGGTTTTCTCCTGTGCAAAATGTGAATAATAAGATCACATGAACTGCAAGAACCACATTATTGATATTCTAACAGGGATCAGAGGCCTCAAGGATCGGTCACACATATTTGGTTTCCTACAGCAAGGGATACTGAACAAATTGGAACAGGGGAAAGTCTGGGGAACCAGATACAAACTTTCAATGGGCTACTCCCAGTGGACTCACACAGGATGTGTTTAATTCTCTCAGCAACAAGGTATGGAACACAACTAAGATGTTCCACTGCTGGAAATCCCCTTAGACTCAGCACTTGGGGATTTCTATTTGAGTGTGTGTAGTTGAACTTAACATATATGAAATTCCAGACATCTATAAAGTAAGCAAACATTCACTGTAAGTCATACCATTTATACCAATTATTTGATTGAAGTAACAATCAATCTGAACTGAAGGGAACCAGCCTGGAGCCCAAGTTCTTAGAAACCAGTCTTGGGGACATCCTGTTAGTAGATCTTTCTCAGGATAGTGTTCAAGTACTCTATGGCAACTTCTTTCTGCACATTTTTCTGAAATGATAAGAAGTAAATATGATAATGTGTTTATTTCAGTAATGCTTACTAGAGAATATCAATCAACCCCCACATTTTAGAGAAAAAAAAACCCTGCATACTTAAATCTCAGTAAATGAACCAGGAGGCAAGATGGACATAAATAAACATCCCACAACATCTTAAATACGGCATGTTCCTTTGTGGATATGTTGTATGGTATGAATCATTA
This sequence comes from Mus minutoides, assembly GCA_902729485.2. NCBI lineage: Eukaryota > Metazoa > Chordata > Mammalia > Rodentia > Muridae > Mus > Mus minutoides. The sequence goes on from LR751020.1 coordinate 132,164, forward strand.
CTCAACACATGAAATTACATAAAATTTACCATTAATTTTACTAATCAAGCTAGACCTATATTTAAAAATGGCTTCCCTAGTTATCTGTTGAATGGTATGTCTTACTGGTCATACAAAGAACTCCACACTCAAGGGACAGTGTCATCCTGAGGCTCACAGTTCTCATAAAAGAGGGGGACATTTCTTCCCAAGTTCTCCTAAAACTGCATATATTTGTTTAAAATTAATAAGAGAAAGATCATTGTTGAAAGAGTCCTCTTAAATACAGGAGAAGAAGGAAATCCAAGCCCTGCAATAGTAGCTGACAAGACAAGGTTATGTCTATGGACTGGTCTGTAGTATCTGCTACATACCTTACTCTCCCTTAAGAAAATTCAAATGTGGAATGGTTCTACCAGTTCAAGCTTTATATTATCGTCTTTGTCACCAAGAAAGGATGGTAAACATGCTATCGATTTGCATGAGGGAGCTAGTTGATACTTTATGTTGTACTTAAAAAAAAAATCTCTGCAGTTATAATTGATTCATTAAAGCCAGAGAAGCCAGAGTTCCTTCTTTATTCTCCCTGAGACACTGCTAATCCTCAATTATCTGTCAATGGATTTTCCACTTGGTGGATAATTTCCATGCTAATTCTTAATGCTAGGCAGGATCTCCCTAGCAATTCAGAATATTTTGGGTCATGTGTAGATTTCTCTAGGCAATAAAAATGCTTTAGAAATTAGAGTATCCAAAAGCAGCTGCACAGAATATCGTGTGAAATCTTGAGATAAGCAGGATATCATCATCTCGATAACTATTTGCTAATCTTTACTAACTTGATGTGAATATATGAGTAAATCCTGCAGGTTTTTTTCTTTAAAAATTATTCTTTTAGAAGTATCTTGTTCTGTTTATGGAGAGAAAAATCATCTTTTTTTTAATGGGCATGTAAATAAGTCTTGTATTAGCTTCTACAATGGTAGTTTTCATTGCTCGTCAGCTAATGAATCCCCAGAATACTGAGGCATTGAGACCGACTTCAGCACAATCAACTTTCTAACACTCTAGCTTTCTCAGGCAAACACTATAAGCTCTGGATCCCCCATTGCCTCTTCCAAAGAACAACCTTAAACCACTCAGTGTTTCCCTGAAATAGAATATGAGTAGCTTCAAGTGAGATTTCAGCTCGCTTTCTTATATATAAATTACACGAAAATAGTTTAAGCTTGAAGAGCCTGCTTTACTTGTCTAAGGCCTCCAAAGAAAGTTTGAAGCTGAGACGAAACAATGGACCATTCAGAGACTGCCCCACCCAGGGATCCATCTCATAATCAGCCACCTAACACAGGCACTATTGCATATGCCAGCTGAAAGGACCCTGATATAGCTGTCCCTTGTGAGGCTATGCCAGTGCCTGGCAAACACAGAAGTGGATGCTCACAGTCAGCTATTGGATGGAATACAGGGCCCCTAATGGAGGAGCTAGAGAAAATACCCAAGGAGCTGAAGGGGCCTGCAACCCTATAGGTAGAACAACAATATGAACTAACCAGTACCCCCAGAGCTCATGTCTCTAGCTGCATATGTAGCAAAAGATGGCCTAGTTGGCCATCATTGGGAAGAGAGACCCCTTGTTCTTGTAAACTTTATATGCCCCAGTACAGGGGAATGCCAGGGCCAAGAAGTGGGAATGGGTGGGTAGGGGAGCAGGGTGCGGGGAGGGTATAGGGAACTTTTGGGATAGTATTTGAAATGTAAATAAAGAAAATATCTAATAAAATTTTGAAAAAAAAAGTTACTTGAAATAACACAACCATTTTCAAGTCTACTGCATATAATTTAATGTATAGCACTCACTATCATCTTAAAGTTCCTGCTGAAATTTATTATCAGGAAATTCAAAATCATGAAAAAAAAAACAAGCAATATAATTACACAATGAAGAATATAACCAGCTCACAGGCCAATATATTAATGAGATTCCTTGTGTTGTTGTGTAATATGTATTTATGTTATCTATGTACTTGCCTAGAAAAGAGCAACAGATTTGTCTGCTGTTCACATTTGCATGCATTATTTATGCATATACAGGGAAAGTTATCAAATTGTTAGGAGTTTTCCACTAACTTATCTCTTTGTTTACACATCTGTCGGACTTAGGACAATGTTTGCATTTTAACACAATTAGTATCTAATATCCTTGGCATATACAGTGGTTCAGTGGTGAGTGCATATTTATGTACCATGGCTCCCTTTAATAATAGAATTGTTCTGTCTTTATTTATTATAATTAATTTGTAAAAAAAAAAAAGTCATAGCCCAAGTTTTTATTGTCCAAAGGCCTGCTGTGGAAAACATATGTCCCTGTTTCCACTCCTTTATGTAGGGAAACTCTTCTGATATTCCTTTTATCAGCTTCTCATGATACACATTTCCATATCTCTAAGTAATAAACTCACGCCGATACTTCCTGGCTTGTTGGTTTTAGGATGTGCATGGCAACTTTTTGGCATCCAACTTGTAGTCTCAGCTCTCATGTTGATTCCTGTCACATCGCTCCTCTATCCCTCCATCAATCCCTTATTATAACTATATTAACATTTAAGTGAAATCAGCCATTGTTTACATTTCTATAGTGAGGTCATTATTTTCTACTTTTGCACTGACTAACACACTATGATTATGCAGGTGTTTCTACAGTTTTAAATATTAAGAGTTGACTATAAACAACTAAATTTTCTTTATGCATATGGTAACGATGTTCCAAATGTTCACAGATTTGCTATTTATCTGTTATAATTTATCCAAATGTCCATGCCTTCTAATGTTATAGCAAGCCCATTCATTTCCTCTGGTTACCAGCCCCGTGATACATTGTTCAGGGACAGGCTGCTCTCTAGGTATGATGAGTTTATTTAGGCCACTTTATCAGATGGTGTATTGAATTACCTCTATCTGTAGATTTGTGACTTAGCAAAGAAAATGATGATACCAGTGGTCATATTTTGTCAGAAACTATTCATATGCATGCATTCTACTAGAATTCCACTGAGCCAATGAGGAAGTCAAGTCACACAGGGTAAAGCAACTGCTACAGCACACAGCAGATACATGAGGAAGATTGGTCCAAACCCAGAATTCCTAGGCTAATATCTGTATCATCCATTTTAATATACTACTTATTTTTAAGATGTGTCTTTAGTAAAGAAGAACATGCATTTGGAGTATGAAGTTTGTGATTATGCATATCGGAAAATACTATTTCATGCTCATGATTGATTTATTAGCTAGGAAAAAGATTTCTAAGTTGCAAGTGACTGGACTCTCAAAGTTTGAAGGCCTTGAGACATTGTGTCCTACCAGCAGGATTTCTTTTTAAGAAATAAAACAACATTTTCCCTTTGCTCCAGCATCTGGCTTATCTGTGAATGGTTTCTGTGAAGTCTCTAGATCTCCTGTTTACAGTTAGTGTTTTGATCTCTGACAGGCATTTCATTTACTCACTTTGATGTGTAATTGGTGGTTCTTTTAATCTATAAATTAAGGTTTTTGACACTCAGATTATTTTATATTGCTTCCTTGCTAATTTCATCCACTGTTTTGTTTCTTTATAAATATTGTGTTCATCTGTGTTCTTAGAGGTTCTTTTTCTCATGTTCTATGGTCACTCTCGTTTATGCTAGAGGCTTCATTTATGTGTCTTGTGATTGCGGGATGACCACTCATATTTATTGGCAGCTAGATTGTAATGATATGTCCATTTGTGGGGAAATGACAGAAACTTTCCATCAAAACTGGTCACGTAGCTGTATCCTTCTCAGCTTTGACCTTCAGGGTCCATCCTTGACAAACCTACACATCCCAACTTTCACAAGGATGCTCTTAGGTCAGTTTAGGAGAGGTGCCTGACTTTGATGTCTAATCAACTCTTCCTTTTTCTACTGTCCCACATATTGATGTCTTTCTCTTGGACTCTTAATTCCCAAATGCCCATGTTGCATTTGGGAATGAATTCAGCTCTGTAGCAAGGTCTCTACACCTCAATGAAGTAGTTACTTATTAAAATCTGTTTTTACCGTTTTTAACTATTGTCCATCTCTGGTTTACCGAAGTAAGGAGTGCTTGCGGATGTACCTCATGAACGTCAAGTTTGCCTGTTTATGGTGAGACACACACACCTCTCCAGGTAAGGAAAGTAACACTCTAGTGCTTCGGTTGTTCAAGCTTTAGAACATGGCAAGGATAAAAGCAGGTATTTTAGCTATTTAGTGATATTGGACACGTCCAGTTTCCAGCTTATATGTATTCCCCATGAAACAAGTTTCCAGAGCAATGGTTCTCTATTTCTGGAGAAGGAACTTCTTCCTTTTTATGTGGAATGGATACTGTGTGAAATGTGGGCCTGCTGCTCCCTGTCGAGCTTAGAGTCCTTCTTCTAGATCATAGCTCACATCATCACATCATCATACTTCTAAAGCTGATGAGGGGTCTAAATTCGAGGCGTTTCCAGGATCCTTGGACTGCCTGTCTTTCCTCTCACCTTTGTATTCAATGTCAGATTTTTGTTTTCAATCACTAAGGAAAGTGGACGGGTGTGTGGGGAGGTGGCAAGAGAGGAACAAGATCTGGTATTGGGTGAGGGAAAAGAACTGAAGCCCTCAAGGCCAGCAGAAAGAATGGTAACAGGCAACCTCGGGAGACAGGAGGTTGGAAGGATGCTCCAGAATGCACCAGAGACCTGGGAGGTGAGAGCCTCTCAGGAACCAAAAACAAAATGCCTGACAGTAGGGAGAGGGAACTTATAGAGCCCACCTCCAGCAGGAAGACAGGGTATCTTTTTTTGAATTTTATATTCCTCTCTATCTTTCTATTTGGAAAGGAGATAAAGAAAAACATGCATATTTAGTGTGTCATATTTCTTAAACTTACATTTTAGCTCATGTTGTTACATGATAACTGAGCTGTCAAAAGTGTCTGGACAAAGCTGTCGATACTGTCACATGGAAGACCCGTAAGCAGGACTCCACCGACATCTTGACATTTTTTTTCCTTATTAATTAAATGTGTTCTTTGGCAATTTCGCACATGTGTATGCGGCCTACGTTCTGATATTCTGATCACTTTCTCTGCCTGGGTTCTTATATCTCCCTTCCATCTGTGTCATTCCCGGTTCTGTTCCTACAAGTTCTTTCCACAGATTCTTGCCTTGGTTCCGAGACTATTGGTGTTGTCTTGTGACCTGTTTATTCTAACTGGGTATTTTAGAAAGGAAAGAATTTCCTTGTTTCCTTTTAAAGAAGTTTTTAATGGTTCCATTCCTACCTTTTGTTCTGCTATTCTCAGCCCTCACCTCACCACAAAGAAACAAGGCTTTCAGCCACCAAACACAGACACTATTGCATAGGCCAGCAAGATAGTGCTGAAAGGGCCTTGATATAGCTGTCTCGTGGGAGGCTATACCAGTGCCTGGCAAACACAGAAGTGGATGCTCACAGTCAGCTATTAGATGGAACACAGGGTTCCCAAGGGAGGAGCTAGAGAAAGTACCTAAGGAGCTGAAGGGGTCTCCAACCCTATAGGTGGAAGAACAATATGAACTAACTAGTACCCCCCAGAGCTCATGTCTCTAGCTGCATATATAGCAGAAGATGGTCTAATTGGCCATCATTGGGAAGAGAGGCCCCTTGGTCATGCAAACTTTATATGCCCCAGTACAGGGGAATGCAAGGGCCAAGAAGTGGGAGTGGGCAGGTAGGGGAGCACGGCGAGGGATGGGGGAGGGTTTAGGGGACTTTCAGGATAACATTTGAAATGTAAATGAAGAAAATATCTAATAAAAATTGAAAAAAAAAGATACAGAGGGAAAAAAAGATGGGTGCGAGTGTGGATAGGCTGTAGAAGGCCCAGGACACCTCACTGGGGTGAGAGAATGTAGTCGGCAAGTTTTGGGTCACATTACTAAGGAAGCCAATGAGAATATCATCAGCTTACATAAGAATGACATGGGTGAAAGCATACACTAATAGTTTTTCTCACCAATTATTTCACCGATGGAATTTTAAAACCACTGTCTTATGAAACTGTAATTATAATACATTTTTATGGTATATGTGGATTTTTCTCTTCCAATACTGCTACAGTCATTCGTTAATTTTCCACACATGTTAAGTATTTTACCCTCACTTTTCATACATTTAAGCATATTTTATGAAATCTTCCAGAAATAATGCTTTTACGTCTATAGTGTTTTATTAGACATTTACATAGAATGGTAAGGTCAAATTTTTGTAAGATTTTACAGTATTTGCAGACAACAACACTTCAGGAAGTTGAAAAGAAGTATATAAAAGACAGAAATACTTTCTTTAGTGTGTTGAATGAGATCTAGGCACAGAGATAAAAGGAATGGATTTCCTTTTGTGTTTGCACAAGGATAAAGAGAAAAATGAAAAAGAAAGGCATAATTGGCCATTTCCTTTATTTAAGAGCCTACTTTATAGGTTCATAATACTTAGGGCTTACAATCTCCTGGCCAATTTCATAAGAGAAGTTGATAAATTGATTTGAAAGGAAAGATTAGTGAGGAGCATCAATAAGGGAGTGGAGATGGCAGCTTTTCCCTCGGGCAATTTTAGAAGTCAGAGCAGAGCTAAAAATAGGTGTTGGCAATGGTCAGTGCAGGGCTCTTCCCACAGGCACACACTCCCTGTCCCTATGCCTTCCTAAAGCATCATCTCAGAATATGCAGTGACAGGCTGTCTCTGCCACTTCCTTACTCAACCATATTAAAGAAGATTCCTCTGGTTTATACCTGGGATGAAAAAAAGAGCTGAGAGAAAAGCCAATGAACTGTTTTTCACTTAAGAGAATGGCTTGGAAATTTAACATGTTGAGCCTCCTTCCCTCTGCTCCAAAATCATGAGAACCCCATGTAATTATTTAAATGGAATCATAAACTGATTGCCAGTAGAGATGCTAAAAAAGAGAGAGGGGGGGGGAAGGCTGGGAAGTGGGAACTGAACTGTCTTCTGGAGCTGAGTGCTGCACAGCTGGTGTTGAGCCTGGGTGGATGGCACAGGAGATGATTCCACAATTAGGAAAAATCAAAATGGTGAAGACGTGTTATAGATTTATCAAGCTGTGCTACCACATCCCACAAAATAAGAATAATTGAGTAATCAGAAACACTTTCAAGTAAATACTTTAAAATTGTTAAGAAATAAAGAACAGAATGTATGAACACTAAAAATACATAGGGGGGTGTCTTAGAGTTTTACTGCTGTGAACAGACACCATGACCAAGGCAAGTCTTATTTAAAAAAACAAAACATTTAATTCGGGCTGGCTTACAGGTTCAGAGGTTCAGTCCATCATCATCAAGGTGGGAGCATGGCAGTATCCAGGAAGGCATGGTGCAGGCAGAGCTGAGAGTTCTACATCTTCATCCAAAGGCTGCTAGTGGAAGACTGACTTCCAGGCAACTGGGGTGACACACAGTGATACACCTACTCCAACCAGGTCACACTCATTCCAACAAGGCCACACCTCCAAATGGTGCCACTCCCTGATCCAAGAATATACAAACCATCACAGGGGGTAATGCAATAAGAGCAGATCAAGAAGAAATTTTGAGAACTGCCATTATAACTTAAGAGATTTTGCAATATAGTTATAATAGTAAAAAAAATTACATACATTGAATAGAAGGAAAGAAAACATCTAAGGAACAAACGATAAATCAGAATAATGTGGTATAAAGATGTGAAAACTGAAACAATGAAGGAAGGGTTGGGAGACATGAAAAATATAGATCCAGAAGTCCAGCATTCCTATGTTACTGACGAACAAAGGAGAATGCATAGAGAAATGTAGAGAACTATTTAAAGAGCTAATGTTAGAGAATTCCCCAGAGAGTAAGAGAGAAGTCTTAGGTTTGGAATACCTTCAAACTACTGATTAAAAATAAAATGACAAGCAGAAGCTGAAGCTTTTGAAAGTCAAGACTAGAAATAAATATAATTTTTAAAATTTTCAGTACTTTCATTAGTTTGAGTGACTATCTCATTTGTGTCCTCATTATTTAAACCCATTTGTGTCCAATTTATGCTTGTTGCATATGTATGACCATCTATGGGAATGTAGTCCACCTATCAAGAGCAACATCATTCAATAAAACTAACTCTCCTTCTCCTGGCAGCTATCACTTACCAATAGCTCCTCATCTAAGGGCTAGAATTGCAGGCTCCCCTCTCCCATCCATGCCTTGATTTTTGTCAGACAAAATCTTGTACAAATCTTCATGCTGTCACAACTGCTGGGAGTTCATATGTGCAACTAGTCTGTTTTATTCAGGGATCACTATTTCTTTTTTTAAATTAATGATAATAATTGTATTAAATTAATTCAGTGAACCCCAAACATTTTAAAAGTTGTATGACACATTCAGTAGAAAAAAAAAATTACATGTACTACTGCCTTATATACTGTGAACATTATAATGTATATACTAAGTTATAATGTACATACTAAATGAGTAGTGGTTAATGCCAGTGCACAGCACATGAAAGCATAGAGAAGATATTAGCAGGAAAATAGGACACTTTCTAGTTAGGAATGCAAGCTTTTTGTGTTACAGTAGTTTAGTATCAAGGGAAATAGACAGTCTTAGCAATCACCCACTTAGGAATGTCTGAGCAGATACTTAAGAAGACACAAAGTGGATTAGAGACAGTAAGCAGAGAAACACCAGAAACTCCAACTATTTCCAGTAGACACAGTAAGATACAACACATTCTTTTGAGTTGGTGTTATGGATAGCATATTTATGTTGCTCCAAATTCTTATGCTGCAATATTAACTCTTTATGTAATGATGCTTGGGAGATCTTCAGGTCATGACAGTGAAATCCTTAAAATGAAATTTGAGTACTTTTAAAAAGGATCCCAAACATTCTCTTGCCTTCTTTAGGCCACAAGAGCAAGGTTTCAGTCTCTGAACTAGAAGAAATAATGTTTGCTGTTTTATGTTACTGTGACAGTTGGTTATAGCAGCCATTACTAAGATGCGTGAGATGAATGGTTGAGTGGATAAATGGTCCTTTACAACTGGTTATCAAAGATATTGGAAAGCATTTTATTTTAATGTAACTTTTTATCCACCAGATATAATTCTCACCCCAGAGGCTTACTGCTGAGTAAGCTCACCCTTTCTAGTTCTTTCCAAACTCTCATTAACTAGTTCACCTCAGCTGTTCTGGCCCAAACTCCTCTTCAAGCTCTTGAAATGAGCTTCTCTTGACTCCTGACTGAATTGCTCCATTTGGTCTGATACTAACTTTGTCAGTATATTCTAATCTTCTGACTTCTTATTCTCTGTCTTTACCTGTACCTAGCTTCTTCTCTCTTCAACCTGTCTCTGTAACTGTCCCAGTAAAACTGCCTTTCGACTTAACTCCGCTGAATTGCACCAACCTAAACTGGTCTCTGTCTTTGACAACGAACCTTATTTATTATGTAGATTGAGTACCTATATTAAAATTAACTTTGTCACTAGAAAACATAGATATCTAGGACCAAATTATGATAACTCCATTTCTAATGATTCTTCCTATAAGAAAAAACAAAATGTGATTGACTTCTGCCTCAATGCTGACCCGATCTACTGATATGGGAAATGAAATAAGCTGCTACTCCTGACAAAATTCAAGTCATGCTCAGTGTCTCTTGTTATTATCTTTTCACTTAATCATTTGGAAAATGATCAGATATTTCTGAAATGTTGCAAAATAAGGGAAACAGAAATATCAGTGTAGGCTAACAAGTGAAGATGGAATGGCAAATACTTCTATAATCTAGACTCTTAGAAATAAAGAAAATCCTGTGGCTTTGTAACACACTTAATAGAGGAAAAAAAAGAAAGCTCTAAATGTGCATGAAAGGGCACAGTAACTCTGTGGAAATTACACTCTACAGGTTATTTTAAGTAGGAGGGATAATTTCCCAACAAAGGATGCCAGAGAGAGTGGGAGAGAGAGAAGGAAAGAGAAAGAATTATTTCAATTATATATTGCACTCTTCTTGGGGACTTGTTCATTAACATGTAAGAATTGTACAAATATTAGTTTTGTTATGACATTTTCTTATATACACATAATGCAATTTGTAGTTCAAGATTATTTTTCCTTCATCCCTACTGATACTATACTAATGTTCACTTTAAACTTTTTCTGCTAAGTCATTATATGAAGTCTGTCTCAATACTAGGGAAACATTGGAAACTAACATAATATCAAAGTGTATTATATAATTTTATTATTTACTTCATCCTTAGAAGTTAGGGCAGATAAGTTTGATCCTTTTTGAAAACAACATTCATGTATAGGTTTTTTGACTGCATGTCTTTGTGCCATATGTGTGTGTGGTGCTCAGGGAAGCCAGAAGAGAGTGTCAGATCCTCTGCGACTGGAGTTATAGATATCTGTGAGCTGCGTTTTGGGTACTGGGTATTGAAATAAGGCCCTCTGAAAGAAAAGTCAGTGCTATTAACCTCTGATATATTTCTTTAGAACCAACAGCCAATTTTATAGGTTAAAGAGGCAACACTACTGACAAAATCAGCATTTTCTGATGAAATATATTTAAAAATTTTACCTTATACTGCTTTGGAAGGTAGAACATGCTATAAACACTTTGAACTGAGACATGAAGTATTTACCAACAACAGCAACAAGAAGAAAAAGATGATCCTTCTGTACATGAACAAAGAGCGAAAATAAAACTTAGTGAAAAGCAAACTGTAACCCATTTGGTGGAAATATATGAAAACCAATCATTAGCTAGTAAAAATAAAACTTTTATAAATATGTAACAACTATATCACAATTTGGCAATATGTTTCTCCATTTTTGCAGAGTATTGGGGCTTACTGGATACAATTATTTTTATGGAAGGACATATTCTCTGTTGACCAAAATCACAAAAGAGGGAACGCAGAAGTGATACATAGGCTACTTAGTTTCTTTCAGTGTCAGGAGTCTGCTCTAGGCAGGAGTGATGGCAATAAAACCTGGGATTTCCATGCTAGCATTTACCTTCCTCACACTGAAGTTTCTTCAGCTTTAAAAGCAGTAGCTCTAATGATGCTTTCAGGTTAGGAGCACATTGGCAGTGTTACTCATCAAATCAGCTAAGCACCTGAGTTTGTGTGTGCTTTGAATGATGTAAATACAGTTTAAAAAAAAAAAAAAACAAAAAACAAAGACTAGACACATCAAAACTCATCCAATGCTGTTGAAAATTAGCAGTATGGAGACCAGTGTGGTAAGCATTAGAAATTCTTGGTCTATGAAATGTGTAAAATGCAGAATAGAAAGAAGGAACTCACAAAAGAGCATGTTAGTGGAAACTGGGGACCATTATTTTATGCTCCATAGAAAGGGAGAGATGGCTCCTCCATGAAAGGCTAGGCTCACAACCAAAGACATGAGTTCATTTTCATTTTGTAATGCAAAGGTGTATTATTGCATTGTGACCTTGGTCTGCAGCTTTTTCTTGTGCAATATGTTGAACTCTTCTGTTTATCCCTTGCTGGGTTTGTATTTGTGATGTAGAATGTCTCTTTTTCTCATCCAAAATGAGAGCCCAATGACAGTCACAGATTACAAGTTCAGGGAATACATATTGTTGGCTTGATTACACATTTAATGAAAGTAAGCCTTAAGTTGGTGTCTCAGTAAGAGTTTATATTGCTCCGAAGAAACACCATGATCATGGCAACTTTTATAAAGGAAAGCATTTAAATGGGACTGGCTCACAGTTCAGAGGTTTAGATAATTAACATCGTAGTGGGAAGCATGGTGGCACGCAGGCAGGCATGATGCTGGAGAAGTAGCTGAGAGTACTACATCTGGTTCTGGAGGCAGCAGGAAGAGACAATAAGTCACTAGGCCTGGTATGAGTTTCTGAAACTGCAAAACCCACCCCCAGTGACATACTTCCTCCAAAAAGGTCACACCTACTCCAAAAGGCCACACTTCCTAAACTGTGAATCCCTGTGAGCCTCTGGAGGCCATTTTTGTTCAATGCATCACAGCTAGGAACAAAGAAAGCTGATGAGAAAAGGTGTAATTTTCACAGGTACTTCAACAGTGTTGATTGACAATGTCCACAGAATCTGAAGATAAATGAAAATTTTTTTTGTATGGAAGTTGCTCTGATGAAATAGAGTAGAATGTTCTAGAAAGCAGTTAGAGATACTAGTTGGCAGTCTTGAAGCCAGGACTATGAAATTTTATTTTCAATATTACAAATATGGCATTTTAGGAACATTAACAGCTGAGAGTTGAGCCATGTGACACTTGAGCAATTTGGCATGACCCATATATCCTCTTCATATGAATTTAGCATTATTCCACAGTTAGCAGGATTCAATGGGACTTGGAATGTGGTCTTTATTTGTTGTGCTCTTATCTGTTGTAAAATTTGCCATTAATCTGCCCTGTGTTTACAGCAATGGAATCTAGATCTAACTGTGGTGTATGTCCACAGGTTACTCTGCCACTTTTATGTGGATGACATTTTGGTAGCATTTCTGAAATTCTAGAGAAGGGTTTGTTTTCACTTTTGTCTAGTCTGCTGCCCTTTACATTGTGAAGAGTCAGGACACGAACCCTACTAACCTGTTCAAATACTACAGTGTCTGGAAATCCGTTGTTGTCATTTATCTTTGTCTGCTGATGCTTCAGGCAGCCTTGGACCTGCGTGAAGAGCCCTTTCCCTCCTCAAATGTAAAAAAATATATATATAGAATATTATTAATTACTATACTTAAGCCATTTGAAAGCATAGTTCGTATCATAGTTGCTTTTGTCTTAAGGAAATAAATTGTATAGCTAAGTGCTCTAAATATGTCTATTAACTTAGAAATGCACAGCTAGATAGTAATACATTACATGTCTGTAACTAACCATGTTCACATTTGTCTGATAGAAACAGTTTTCTATTAAATATGTTTGCAGTTTCTAAAAATAAATGCAATTCATTTCAAACAGATGACATTAGGTTTTCCTTCTGAAACTCTCTTCCTCACTTAATAAAAAAAAATCAGCCTATTCCTTCTGCTTTGGCTTTACTTCATAGCACTAACAATGATTTCCAAGGGAGTTGAGCATTAGCATGAAATGATACAGCCCTCTCCCTGGCACCCACTGTAAATCACTGTTTCAACCAGTACATGTTATAATACCTGGTATATGGGATTGGCATTCAGTTAACATTTATGGAATGAAAATCATTAAGCTTCCTTACTTTTTATCCCCTTTTTCTTGTTACTGACAAATGTTGGGTCATGGTTGCAAACAATACATAACATCTTCTATTCCTCTGGCTTTGTTTCTTCTTGCCTTTGCACCTACAGTTGCATTTTCATCAATTCTAGCTTTATTTTCAACTTTTCTGTTTCCATCTACTTGGTTCCTTGGGCCTTTTATTTCTTCTATATTTAGTTTTGGATTTTTGAATTGCTAAAGCTTCAGGTATTTGAGTCACCTGGATCCATTTTATTAAGCATTATATTGGTCACCTCCTAGCTCTCTATGACCTAGCTAATCATCATTATTGACTTAGTCAAGAGGAAGCAGGGTGGGAAACAATACATGCATGGCATCTAAACATTGTACCAGTGACAACTCCCATTAAGTTCTCGTAAATTGCTGTTGTGTCTTGAAACACATTTTGTATAGTGACAGTTGATTTTCCTGAAATCGAACATGTACATCTGTTTTTGTTTCTTTCTCCACATATCTACATAGTCCCTCCCCCCCGCATCAATAGGAACGTTGTGTTCCTGTGATCTATAACTACTTTCTCACAACTATGAAATTTGTGTGTGTGAATGTGTGTGTGTGTGTAGGTATGTATGTAAGTGGTGAAGACAAGTTGGAACATCTTGGCATACAAAATGCAGAAGACCTAGTCTTCCTGGGTAACATCACTGTCCTTCCACCAGCACCCTGTTCTAATGGGTGATAGGCTATGTTGGTAGCTAACAGTCTTAAAAGGCCTAGATTTATAGGAAGTTTCCAAATAAAGCAAAGGTAGGAAAGCGTTCATGTGAAATCATGTAAAGTGCACAATTTGGAAATTATCCCAATTTTCTGAGAGTGGAGTTCTACTACATATAACTGCTTTGTGGGGCTGTCGGGTGTAGGAGAAGGGGGATGGGGAGGAAAAGAGCCCACATCTGGCCAGAGCTCCTGTGCTCTGGGCAGGCAGACACAGGAGGGCTGCCAGATACTTTCCACTTGGCCCCGGATGGGCGCCTAAATCAATGACCCAACTTGGCTGGCTGGGGGGGGGGGGGGTATGTGGACTCTGGGGAAACACCCTTGGCCCTGGGGATACAGGAGAGAGGGCAGAGGGAGAGAGGTTCCCACGCAGGTGAGAGTCCTTAGTCCGGGCCTTGACTGGAACATAGGAAGGCCTTCCATCGGGAGATTAGAAACGGCTCTTTAGGAGAAAGCCTATCTCATTGTCCAAGCACAGTGGGCCTTGATGAACAGAGACAGTCTATGGTTTTAGAGCTTTATTGTAGAATGGCAGGGAGAAAGAGAGAAGGTAAAAGAGAGAAAGACTGGCCATGGCCAAGAGGAGAGAAGGGGGGAAAGGGAGAGACAGAAGAAAGGCTAGAGTAAAAGGGAGAAAGCAAGAAAAGTAAAAGTTTAAGAGGGTAAGAGGGAGTGAGAGTAAAAGAGAATGAGGAGAGAGATTGAGGTGGGGCCAAGCAGCCCCTCTTATGGTGGGCTGTTATCTTCTTGCTAGGTAACTGAGGGGAGTCTAGCCTGAAGGTCAAGAGCTTGGGACATTGTCTACCTGACTACTAGCCACACGTGTCTCCTGTGGGGGCTGTGGGGGTGGTAACTTCGACAGGAGCCAGGTGTCCAGGAGACATGAAGGAATGCCTTCCATCCCATGTAGGTAGGAATTATCACCACCAGGTACCGGGGTTCCACACCTCAGCTCGACTGGAGACCAGACTGTCTGTGCATAGCCCATTGCCCCACACTGCTTTGAGAAGAATGGTCTCCCAGAAATCACTGTGAGGCATGGGTGACTAGGTGTACATGCTTATACAGGTTGGTCATTCCTGGAAAGGTACACTATAGATTCTAATCAGACAATTGAAGCTTCCTTCTTTGAGTAACCTGCCATATGCAAAGTCCAGGAGCATCACATTACATTCTATCCCTGTTGCATTCATAGAAATCATGTTTACCTCTAATGTTATTAGGTAATTATCATGCTTAGAATTTATTACTTGTGAAAGAAAATATAGATCTCTTGGACAGGAATGGATATGAGGCCATACTAGTTTCTTCATTACCTAATAAAATCAAATTATAATTACTGTTCACATTGACTTGAAGTGTTTTATAGTTTTTAAAAATGGTTTAAAGTAATCCCCAAATATATTTTTTATGGAAAGCCCTTGTGTCCCATGAGTTGATCTGAGTTAAATAATTGTGTTTTCCAACCAGAGTTAATGTGCTGTCATGTACCAATGCTTCTCTAAGAAAGAAGACAATAGGAAAGTAATCTTCCTTAACTACCTATATCTATTATGGCATAACAAAATATCATAAACAGAATACCTTATAAATAACAGATTTTGGTTTCCTTCAGATCTGGAGGCTCTGAAATCCAAGGTCAAGTTGCTGGTAGATTTAGTGTTTGGTGAGGCTCTGATTCCTAGCTCATGGCCATCTGTTTACGATGTCCATGTCTTTCCATAAAAGAAACAAGCACACCTTTCTCAAGGATATAAATCATGCTCAGAAAGTTCTTATCTCAGACACTGAGTACCCAGAAATAGGGCTTTCCTTCAAATATGCTCACTGTTGAGCTTATGCATACTTTTGAGGGCACACAAACATTCAGTTGATAGGATTAAAAAAGAAGGTAATTCCAGAGTTGGAAAAATCTCTCTCTCTCTCTCTCTCTCTCTCTCTCTCTCTCTCTGTATGTGTGTGTGTGTATCTCTGTGTGTATATGTGGTTATTTTCTTCTTTATTCATCTTTATAAATAATTTCCATCCTGTTTTTATCTCTTTTTGAAAATGTTAGCCATTTCACACACATATTTTAAAACATAGGATGTTTGGAGCAACACGATTCAATGTAATACAGTTGATAGTTGTGTTTTCATTTGCTAAATGGCTGTACAAAGATTTTAAACAGAATCCCCATAGCTTCCACAGAAGCAGAAAGCGTGTAAGATGTCAGTATTCTATGATTCTTGAGGGCCATATGCAATTGCTTGTTAACTATTTTCACAGACACATCTTATGTTCTTTCAGATATTTGCTTAATGTAATTTTAATGGTAGTACTTACCTTGACTATTCAATTTAAAACTGAACCATTCCCTCAGCATTCTCACCATATTATCCCTCTCTACATAACAACAAGTTGTTCTCTGACCACAACACATGTGCCATAGTACATTCATGGTCCTTTCCAAATACATAAATAAATGTTAAAAAAGGATATGCTACAGTCTGTGTGTTTGTTACTCCATTTGCTAAGTCGATATGTGGAATAATGATCACCAAGATTATCATATTAAAATGTAGGACACTGGGAGGTAATTGGGTCACCAGCACTTAGCCGATGTGAATGGTAATCGAACTCTATTAAAGAGTAACTAGAAAGAGAGAGATTTCTTTCTATCATATGAAGACACAACTTGAAGGAGGAATTTATGACAAAAATCAGGACTTCACCCTGGTCTATGCTCACTCATCAGTGCTATTAGAGAAGAACACAGGAAACCTTTGAAGATGATAAATATGATGTTTATTATCCTGACTATCACAATGGGTCCATAAGTACATCAGTACACATATATATAATGGCCAAAACATAAGTTAATTCTATACTTTTTCAAATATAAGCACTGAATTATGTTAGTTACATTTAATCAATTTTTAAAAATACAACAAAATAATAAATGTATTTTCAATTAATAATATTTAAACTTATGATTGATTTGTCATTACATAATCTCATTGTAAAGAGAGGGAATACCTAGTAGGAAAATGCTCAGATAATAGATTGTAGTTGTTCTCAGCAGAAATAAATGGCAAGTGACACAATGTGTGATAGTTTGATTTATAAATCCTACAATACATGTAGGCTTTGAATGTTGCATTGTGCACCCTAAATAGACTGTATACACTTTTCCAGAGCAAATAAAAAAGAGGATAGAAAAGAAGATGGAATGGTCCAGATTTTTTTTGAGTTTGGAGGTAGCTATGGGTATTTTATAATTGTGTTCTTGTTTTATTAGTTTATTTTTGTTGTAGTTGTTAGTGGAGGTGGTGGTGATGGTGCTCTCTCTCTCTCTCTCTTGCTCTCTCTCTCTCTGTCTGTGTGTGTGTGTGTGTGAGAGAGAGAGAGAGAGATTTGTGTATATGAATGTGTGCACAAACATGCGATAGCACATGTGTACATGTCACAGGATAACATTTAGGGGTTGGTCTTGTGCTTTCCATATGGTTCTGGTGATCAAATTGAAGTCCTAAGAGAATAGACACAGCTCTTTGGGCTTCACATGCAATTTTACCTGCTGAGCCATCTCTCCAGCCCAGAATTTTGTTCCTTTAATTATAAATGCTTTCAGATTCCTAGTAATAGCTGAGCTTGCTAGCAATCTTCAAGAAAATCAGTCACCATTGTTCAAATAAATATGTCCCTGCCCACACTGACCTTGAAGTAGAGTGTACAGAAATGTTCTTGGGAGCCAGTGTTGGGGAAGCTTGGGTGTGCCTTTGTGTATGCTTGTATGGTTTTTATTTTAGATTTAAAGTTAGCATTTCATTACATGATTTTTTTTTGAGGCTGTAGCATATCACTTTAACAGCAGACAGACAGGCCCCTTACACAATTTCTCTCACATGTCTGTGTGTGTCACAGGAGCAATAATGATATCTATAAAGTCTAGATCTCTTCAGTGTATCTTCTGAATTTGGCTGAAAGCTAACCAGCTCTGTATTGTGTATTGTATATAGACTGTCTTCAAGTCACTTCTTTGCACTTCTGTAGTACTTAGTAAGGTTTGATACGTTTGAAATCCTAACACTACTGAACTAAAAAAATGGAGGGGAAGCAGTCCACATTAGCACAAGCAATACAGCAGGAATCAAGTTTATCAAAATTCAGGAAGATGGATCATCAAGGGAAGGCTAAACTTGGGAGGCAAAGTCAAAGCTCAGTCTTCCTCCCCTTGAACACTCAGTCCTCCATCTTAAGGTTTATGTTTAGTGTTAATGATCAACTTGGCAGGATCTAGAATTGCCTAGAAAACTCAGCCATGCCTATATGGGATTATGCTGATTAACTGACTTGGGAATACCCATATTAATTTGTTTGTGGTGCTGTTAATTAGGTAGGGGCTTCTGGACTGTGCAAAATGGATAAATAGTTTTGAGCACCAGCAGGTATCCATTGTTGATGTAGTGTGCCCAACTGCTTCAAGCTGCTGCTGCCTAGACTCCCTCGCCATGATGGACTGACTGCAGCGTGAAGTTCAAGCAAGATTAGATATCTTCTCTTTTAAGATGTTGTGTTAGGATATTTTATAGCAACAGGAAAACAAATTAAGATATGGTTCTTGGTTTTATTTCAATGAGGAAAGTGATTCCTTTGGGAAGCAAGACTTGGCTTCAGGGTGACAGTCAAAAGGTCAATGTTGTCTAACATAGTCATGAAACAGTCATGAAACTGGCCTCAACTTATCATTCTAAGAGGGAGGCAAGCCTTTGAGCTATATAAGTACCAACAACAAATGATACTTTACTGTACTATTCACTGAATTAGTTAATTGTATTGTTTAAGGAAAACTGCTATCTGGAAGCTCTAGAATTAAAAAAATAAATAAATAAACCACAGGAGAGCTAGCTCTTCAGGTGAATTTCCTTCTGGCACTCCTACTGGGTAAGTTATCGGGTCATCTGCTGAACCTAAAATTAGGGAAAGATACTCAGCAAAAAAACAAACATATGTCATCTCTTCTTGAATAAACATTTTGCTTATTTTGAGAAATGTTTGTCAACGGGCTTTTTCCCCCTTTGTATAAGCCTTTGAATAGTTTAACTTTGTTGTCACCATTGATTGTACACATCCTTTCTGTTTTGAGTGACTTTGTGAATATCAAGGTACCTCTGAATTGATTTGGGGGTAATAGACACTTAACCACCTGTTATCCCTTCTCGAATAAATATGTTTTTATCGCATTGGCCAATATTTACCATGTGGCATTTATTCTACCCATCTCTTTTTTAAATGATTTATTTAATTTTGTATTATGGTATGAAGGTGTTTCTGGGTGTGGATGCAGGTGCCATAGAAGCCAGAAGAGTTTGTGGGACTTTTGGATGGGGAGTTGCTAGTGATCTCAGAATTAATTTGGATCCTCCAGAAGATCAGTACATGTTCTTAACTTCTGAGGCATCTCTCCAGCCCTTATTCTATGTATTATGGGAAATAAGTCACCTCCTTCTCCATATACATCTCTGGAGCTGAAAAAATTACAAGAAAATATATTAATTAATTAATTAATTAACATATTTATTACTTCTATTTTTAATTGAGATGTCACCTGGGTACATAAAGGCCTTGGGCCTTTAGTATTTCATGATGAATGTACTCTAAGATAAAATCATATATTTACCATGTATACAAACAAATAAATAAACAAACATTTTGTTTCTAAACTTTATCTGATGTAAGCACTCTGAGATCACTTCCAGAGCAGAGATGAAGATACAGGCTCATTCTCTTGTGCTGTTAATTTGTAGTAGAGAGAAGAGCTCCCATGCCTTCCTTTGTTAGATTGACTGTTGTTCTTCAGGCCTCTCTTAGTTTCTACTCTTTTCAGTGTCTATGTAACAAGCCAGCTCTTCTCTGCTTTTCTCATATCTCCCTTTATACTTCTCTGTGGAATCCTTGTCTAGAGAGGAGACTGGATGGATATCTTCAACCCCTGCCCCTGTACCTTATGCAGGAAGATCTTCATACAGTTATCAGAAGCCACCCAAGATCATAGGAAGGCTATATCTAGATGCGTTGAAATTTCTTACACCTGGCTTTTTCTGAGAGAGTGAAAGAAATAGAAAAAACAAAAACAAAGATAAAAACCTAACAAAAAATAAAAATCAAAAGCAAACAAAAACAAAAACCCCAGTGTACTGGCTGGTTTTGTGTGTCAACTTGACACAGGCTGAAGTTATCACAGAGAAAAGAGCTTCAGTTGGGGAAGTGCTTCCATAAGATCCAGCTGTGGGGCATTTTCTCAATTAGTGATCAAGGGGGAAGGGTCCCTTGTGGGTGGGACCATCTCTGGGCTGGTAGTCTTGGGTTCTATAAGAGAGCAGGCTGAGCAAGCCAGAGGAAACAAGCCAGTAAGTAACATCCCTCCGTGGCCTCTGCATCAGCTCCTGCTTCCTGACCTGCTTGAGTTCCAGTCCCGGCATCCTTTGGTGATCAACAGCAATGTAAAAAGTGTAAGCTGAATAAATTCTTTTCTCCCCAATTTGCTTCATAGTTATGATGTTTGGGCAGGAATAGAAGCCCTGACCAAAACACCCAGGAAATTGTTTTTCTTTTCCACTGGAGAGCTGAAGTTGGACATGCCTTTGGGAGAAACTTCTAGACTGCTTTTTTTCATGTTGGGTTTGCAAAAATGCACACAAACTTTGAGAAGCTTTCCTGATAGATGCTTTCTTTAGCTTCTACCCATGGAACTTCACCTTGCAACTATTGATGGATATGAGGTTACATTTTCAATCTCAATTGATTGAAACTTGCTAATTAAAACCTCATGTCTTTTCTTCCAGAGACCTTTGAAAAACAGAGTGTAGACGCTTGTTTAGAACTGATATAGTAGCTGCCCAGCTGGAAGCTCTCATGTCTAGGATGCTATAAATGTTAATTTGCTGCCAATTCTACCTTGTCAGAAACCCAGCAGGCTTTCTGCTCTTATGTCAGTCTTTTAAAACAGCATAATTCTAGGCCTGACCACCATCCTTACTTTCACCAGACTTCTCAAGATCTTGGTTCTGGAAAACTCAAGATGAAAGCAAGGTCAGGCTTGAAGAAAGAAAGAACATGCTGTTGTAAGACACGTGGTCTTTCACTTTAGCATCTCTGTATGTGGAAGTATCTGTATATTCTTGGTCTCTTTTGTACTTCTCCCAGTAAAACCATTGACCACTTCTTTATAACTGAAATGAAGGAGTCCATCCAAGCACCTTTTCTCTGAAAGAGGAAGGATTACAGCATCTTCAACATGGACATTTCAGATACATAGCCCAGCAGACATAATTAGTGTTCTTCTTCTACCCCTTGTCTTTCCAGGGACTTTTCAAAATAAGAATCTATGATTGAATAGGGTTGGGAATTAGCCTTAACCAATGACAAAAGAAAACAGAGGTAAATATCACAACCTCTTTAATTTCCAAATGACACAGATGTGAGAATAATCTATTGTATATCTTAGGTGACCTCAGTAGGTCGCAACGTGACTCAGCCTTACAACCTGCTCAGTAGAGAACCTTGCTTTGGTTCATTCCTTTCATTTTAGTTACCCACCCCCCATATATGATATTAAAAAAAATCACTAGTAAAGATTGCTATGGAGCTATCCATAAGTATAATTGTTTTGTACTGATATGAACTAGTTTGTATTATTGATAGGAGTGAGAATATTCATAGAGTTAAATGATAATAAATAATAGAACACATAAGAATGATGAGGAATAAATGACAAAATGCAGCATGAAAATCGAGGTAATACACACTGCAGGAGTTCACAGGGGAAGATACGGATATGACAAAAAAGTGCCCTGGGTACTGAGGTATGATGGTTTTAGTGAAAAGAAAATTTTGTAAGTACAGAAAGCAGGTGTGAATCTGGGCCTGACTTTTAGGGGACCACCAAATTAACAGTCATATATACACAGTCTCCTTGGCTTCAGCTATCTTCAGCAATCTTCTGTCTATCTCTTGGTGCTTGTTAGTCCTTTGTCAACCTGACAGATAGAGTCATATAGGTAATGATAACCTCAATTTAGAAAATGTCTCCATCACCTTGGCCTGGAGGCAGGTCTGTGGGACATTTTCTTATTTAATGCTTGCTGTGGAAGGCCCCAGACCCATGATAGTTAATTCATCCTTGGAGAATAGTTCTGGGCTGTATAAGAAAGCAGGCTGACAGCAGGACATTGCTGAAAGGACCCTGATATAGCTTTCTCCTGTGAGGCTTTGACAGTCCACGACAAATACAGAAGTGGATGCTAACAATCATCCATAGGGCAGAACATAGGTCCCCAACGTAGGAGCCAGAGAGAGAACCCAAGAGCTGTAGGGGTCTGCAACCCTATAGATGGAACAACAATATGAACTAATCAGAACCTCCCAGAGCTCATGTCTCTAGCAGCATATGTATTAGAAGTTGGCCTTGTTGGCCATTACTGGGGAAGAAAGGCCCTAGGTCTAGCAATGTTTGTAAGCCCCAGTACAGGAGAATGCCAGGGCCAAGTAGTGGGAGTGGGTGGGTAGGGGAGCAGGGCAGGGGGAGTGTATAAGGGACTTTTGGGATAGCACTTGTAATGTAAATGAAGAAATTATCTAATTAAAAAAAAAAAAAAAAAAAGCAGGCTGAGCAAGCCCCG
The DNA here is from genome assembly GCA_902729485.2 of Mus minutoides. NCBI lineage: Eukaryota > Metazoa > Chordata > Mammalia > Rodentia > Muridae > Mus > Mus minutoides. The sequence goes on from LR751020.1 coordinate 154,871, forward strand.
GATAGCAAGGTAGTGAGCAGAGCAATGCCCCCCTGCTACAGTTCCTTCCTTCAGGTTTCTGACATTAGTTCTTGTCTTGGGTTCCCTCACTGAGGGACTGTTGCAAGTACATAGAAACCAAATGACACTGTCCTCTTCACATTGCTTTTGTTCATGGTCTTGAGGAAAGCAGTTAAAAGCAAAACACTAGGCTATTTCAGCATCTATCTACTTATTTGTTTACTTTTACAGCGACAGGAAACAAGTCCAGGGCCTTGAACATGCAGGGTAAGTGCCATACCTTCAGGCACACACTCCTAGGTTTTGAAGACTTTCAAACTAAAATGTTTGGAGAGCATATATTTACTTGTTTTTTCTCCTATTCTCTTGTCTCTCTCTCTCTCTCTCTCTCTCTCTCTCTCTCTCTCTCTCTCTCTCAATTATTGGTTACTTTATTTACATTGCAAATGTTATCCCTCTTCCCAGTTTCCTATCTGAAAACCTCCTATCCCACCACTCCTTCCACTGTCTCTAAGAGGGTGCTCCCCAACCCACTCACCCACACCTGCCTCCCAACCTGGCATTCCCCTACATTGGGGCATCGAGCCTTCACAGGACCAAGGTCCTCCTCTCCCATTGATGTCAGATAAGGACATCCTCTGCTACATATGCAGCTGGAGCCATGGGTCCCTCCATGTGTACTCTTTGGTTGGTGGTTTAGTCCCTGGGAGCTCTGGTGGCATCTGGCTGGTGGAAGCAAGGTCGTAACATTCATTCACTTTCTCATTCACTCAGTCATTAATTGCTTGATCTTCTAAAAGTGATGTGCTTAGGTTGTTTCTTGGCAGACAAAGAAGGATAAAAGTGTAACTCAGATGATTAAGGAGTTAAGCAAATAAGGATGTAACTTAAATTTGGAGAGGTGTTATACATGCTTTGCTCTTCCCCCCTCCCCCCCCCCAGGTCAGTGCAGGCTTTTCTCTTTTCTTTTCTTTTCTTTTCTTTTCTTTTCTTTTCTTTTCTTTTCTTTTCTTTTCTTTTCTTTTCTTTTCTTTTCTTTTCTAAATGAATTTATTTTGTACACCCCATATTCCGTTCTCCACACACACACCCATCCACCCTCTGACTGATCCACATTACAAACATCCTCCCAACCTCCCCTGTCTCCACGCGGATGCCCCCACCCCCACTGCACCTGACCTTTAAATTCCATGGGGCCTCCAGTCTCTTGAGGGTTAGGTGCATCATCTCTGAATGAACACAGACCCAGAAGTCCTCGACGGCATGTGTGTTGGGGGCAACCTCATATCAGCTGGTGTATGCTGCCTGTTTGGTGGTCCAGTGTTTGAGAGATCTCAGGGTTCTAGATTAATTGAGACTGCTGGTCCTCCTACAGGATCACCCTTCTCTTCAGCTTCTTTCAGCCTTCCCTAATTCAACAACAGGGGTCAGCTGCTTCTGTCCATTGGTTGGGTGCAAATATCTGTATCTGAGTCTTTCAGCTGCTTGTTGGGTCTTCCAGAGTGAGGTCAGGCTAGGTCCCATTTTGTGAGCACTCCATAGCCTCAGTAATAGTGTGAGGCCTTGGGACCTCCCCTTGAGCTGGATCCCACTTTGGGCCTGTAACTGGACCTTCTTTTCTTCAGGCTCCTCTCCATTTCCATCCCTGTAATTCTCTCAGACAGGAACAATTATAGGTCAGAGATGTGACTGTGGGATGACATCACTTGATGCCCTGTCTTCCTGCTGGAGGTGGGCTCTATAAGTTCCCTCTCCCTACTGTAGGGCATTTCATCTAAGGTCCCTCCGTTTGATTCCTGAGAGTCTCCTAACTTCTAGGTCTCTGGTGCATTCTGGAGGGTTCCCCCAATCTCCTATCCCCCGAGGTTGCCTGTTTCCATTCTTTCTCCTGGCTTTCAGGGTTTCATTTCTTTTCCCTCACCCAATACCAGATCAGGTTCCCTTCTCCCCACCACTGTCCACACCCCACCCCGTCCAAGAAGAAGAAAGCAATCACAAGTGGAGAGGGAAGGAGGGAGGGACCTGGGAGGAAAAGTGAACACAGGGGTTGGGGGTGGGAATTGGTGGGAGAGGGAAACCTTTTCTTTTCTTTTCTTTTCTTTTCTTTTCTTTTCTTTTCTTTTCTTTTCTTTTCTTTTCTTTTCTTTTCTTTAATAGCCTGTTTGGATAAGGGGAGTTAGAAGACTCAACAAAGTCAATATGTCCCAAGTTTGCCTGTAGCCAATTCCTGTTCAAGGTCAGGTGACCTTTTCTTCTTCTTCTTCTTCTTTTTTTTTTAATCAGGTTTGGTTTTTTTGTTTTTTTGTTTGTTTGTTTTTTGTTTTTTTGGTTTTGTTTTTTTAACTTAAATCAGTCAGGGAAATGGATTCCACATGCCAGTGAAGACCACCCGAACTATGCATTGAGTCTACAGAGTTTTTGATGTCAGTTATGAACTTGAAGCTGTTGAAAAAATGTGATCCATGAACATCCTGTTTCATCCTTTATGGCTGTGGCTTGAGGACAAACATCCGCCTTTTGTCCTTCTTTGCCCTTCTTTGTTTTGGTGTATGAATGATGGGTGGCATTTGCATAGGTTTAGAGCACATCAACCAAGAACAGGAAAAATGGTTCTGAATCTATCCTTAATGTATTCATAGCACAGCATGCAGCCTTATGATGAAGTCGAGTTAATGGGCTTCGCCTTAATGAGGTAACTGTTCTCCTCCCAGGTTTGGAGGTTTATGCTAGCTTTATTTGTCAGCTTTACCTAAGCTGATAGGAGGAGAAATTACAGCTTTGTGCTGGCATATTTTCAGGTCTGTTTGCAGAGAGAAATGTTATGGCTTCCTTCTGGTCTGGTCTTTGGTCCATTTCAATACCTCTTTGACATCTAATGCTGGTGATTCCATGCAAAATCCCTCTAAGCAGGACCACCCACATGGTTTAGAAGCTATTCAAATCAGATGTATTCCAGGAAGTTGACTCTTAATTCCAATGTGCTGCTGTTAAACAAGGTCTCTAAGAATATTTGTCTCATTTCTCAATACCTGGCACCATGCCTTTCCGGCCTTCCATCCCCTTCCAGAATCCAGACAGTCTTAGGACCCAGAAAACAATGTAACACAGGTAGCTGAGACCTCCCAAAGGAAACACTGCCTGGATGCTTGCCCTTTGCTTTTGAAGATATTTTGCCCTTGACTATTTTTTTTTTTGCCCAAATTATTTTTCTTCATTCACTTCAATTACCATTGAATCTTTAACACTAGCTAATGACCATCTCTTTCATAGCCTGCTTTTCTGGTAACTTATTACTGCTTAGTAATGAGAAGGAAAGGGCAACAGTCCCATTAACACAACCAAATTGATTCATAATCAGACATGAACCAGGAAGTAGGTGAGAGTTTTACAAGCACTAAAGGTTAATAGAACCATTCTCCAGCCTAATTTCCAAGCCAACCTACATGAAGTTTTCTGACCTCCACCCCCAGACACACAACCATTGCATAAGAGGTTTTGGGCATGGGTGGCACGTAGGTGCAAGTTATTTCTGAACATTAATAGCTTTTTCAAGTATTGAACAGTTTTTACAGCACCCCTACAGTGTAGCCCCAACAACATCCACACTGAAGAAATTATATAGTTAATTTAGCATTTATACAGAAGATTGGTTCCCAAATGGAAAAAGCTTATCTAGTCAAAACTAGCACTTATTCTTTCCATGGAGATTTTTACACAGGCTCCATTTGGTCTGTAGGAAACATCCTTGTGAAGGTATTTTTTTGGAGGTGAGGAGCTGAGTGACATAACCACCCAATCAATTTTTAAGAGAACGGTCAGCTGGATAAAAGCCATACCTTCCATTACCTGCTAAATACTTTGGCCTGAATATGATTGACAGTCAATCTGTCTTCCAAAGCCAAAGAGACCTTGCAATGGCTGCTGCATGTCCATCCACTGATGGGAAGGAACCGGACAATGCCACTCCCTCCTCGCTCATGAGACATTCGTTCTGGGGTCATTCTGGGTTGTAATGTCTACTTCTTATTCTGCTACCCACTGAATCTGGTGCTACATTTCACTTTTTGGTAATTTTACTTCCTTGATCTCTCCCTCAGAGAAGACTATGTTGACCCATTTCAGATGTTTTTAGAATCTGTTCAAAAATGAGGAGCCTGGGTGACAGATGGTGATGTTCCCCCAGAAGTCTGGAAGGCGTGCATATTTCTTTACCTCTAAATGTTCTACATGCTGCCACACCTTTAAGGCATTGGCTTAGTTTTGCTTTGTCTCACTATGTGTGACAATGGCATACATACATCCCCATCAGCATAATTCATGTTGCGAGAGCCAGGATGGTCTGACTTATGTGAGAGAGCCTCAATGCTGGAGATAATAAATTGGTCCTTGAAAATAGTTCATCACTAGGAATTATTCCCTGCAATGCAATAAACAGGTCTTGTTATAAATTCAGTTGGCAGGATCTTCAAAGCCACAAATCAAAATCGACCTTCCTTTGTGTTGACTCTGCTCAGCACGTTTATATAAAAATCATATTTCTGCTCAGGGCAGTGGATTTAGAGTCACATTAGTGATGGATTTTTCTGGAGATACCTCCAGAGAGCATATTTACATATTCACACATTGTTTCCAGCTATCTGCTGACAAAAGTTCCTCCAATAAACTCCCCCTTTGACTTCGTGTGCATAAGCCAATTATTCTCCCTGGTTTTTTCTTCTTTAAAACAGAACAACATCCCAAAGGGCTCTCATTTTTGCCAAAATAAAATTTATACTAAGAGCACATCCTTCTAAGGAGCTTACTGTATGCCACCATAACTTTTTTGAGGAGTGATTTGCTTTTACACAGGCACACTTTATGGACTTCAGTCTATGGTAGCAGTTCAAGTGAAGCTGGTCGTTTGCTAATTTGTATTATCATCTGCAGCTACAGAAGGGCTACTTGAGGTGTGTTTTTCTGCATTAGTCCATGTGGCTTGGCTTCACTGCAGAAAGGGTTAGAATTAAGGATAAGAATTAGAATTCAGGACTAGGTCAATCATTAAGGATTCTAAGATATCTAAAATAATCCTAAAATTGTACCTAAGATAATATCTAATCATTAAGGATATCTAATTCTATAGATATTGAGAATTAATAGCAATCCATTTGACAAGTAGAGTGAACTGGTACTGGGTTAAGGCAAGAAATTTTCAAAGCCTGCCTGCCCCCCAGCTACCTGCTTCATCCAGCCAGGCCACATCATCTCCTCAAACAGTGGGACCAACTGGGGACCAAGTGCCTAAATACTTGAGCCAATGAGGGACATTGTCATACAAACTACTTATAGTAGGCTTATAGTTCATTCTTGGTAGACAAAGTTGATGTTACTACCAGGTTAAACAAACAAACAAACAAACATTAGCTGCTACCACCTGAGATGCACTAAATGAATCTTTCCAAGCTAAAACAAAAATTTGACTCCATTTTTCCTGGTATTCCAAGTTAAGGTAAAATTAGAAATTCTTTCTTTCACCCTGCTCTTCCATGTTGAGACATAATTGGCTATAATATCATTATTCCTAAGAAAGATTGAGAAGCTGGCAATATAACTTAATAGGTAAAGGTACTTACAACCAAGTTCTGGGATCAGTTCATAGAACCTGTAAAGTGGCAGGAGAGAACCCAGTCCTGCTACTGTCCTTTGCCCTTGATATGAATAGCTGTGGTATGTATGAGTGACTTCAAATGCACCCTACATAAAAAAAAATAAAAATAAACAAACAAATAAATAAATACTATTAAAATTGTAAGAAAGACATTTCAGACATTTAGGGACATATGTAAAACTAAACTCTAATCTGAGGGAGAAACCAATACTCAGATAGGAAGCACATTTAAAATAACAGATAAGTAACCTACTGAGTACTGTACATAAATATTATATAATAATTGCCATCACTGCTCACCTCCAATTAAAGTTATTGGGTAAAACTTAAGAGGAAACACTGGCCTAGCCACAAGTAAAATAACTCAAGAAGAAAGTATATCCAAAGATTGTTTTGCACTTCTTTGATTTTGACATTTCAGGTGTTCTCCAGCTAATGGAATGAAAAGATAATGCACACCCATGAGATGTCATCATAGTTGGGAACAGTATACAACCAGAATAGGGTTAAAAATAAAGCCAAATGATGCTTTGTAATACAGATGAATTCTCAGACAAATGTGATTTGTTTATTTGGTTGATTGTTTGTTTTGCCACAATTACAGACTGTCCTGATACCTCTTTCTGGTTCTGTTTTGTCTGTCCTTCACCCAACATGCTCTAAAATGCTTGTCAAAAAGGTAATAGTTTGGTTCTTTCAATACATTGCTTATCTTTAAGGAGAAGTTTAGTACAGAGTCCTCCCTCAGATCGTGTGTTCTCTCCAGCATGTTGCTCAATTGTCTGCATAGTTGCTCTGCCCCTCCATTCCACAGCGAGTACAGTGAATGCTTACTAACTCTCATTCTCTGAGACAGCTGCTTGTATATATCAAACTGTATATTGGATATCCCTAATATGAAAATAAGATGCCCAATATGTTATAAAATCTGAAGTCTTTTTTTTCAAACACCAAGGTGACATCACAAATGGAAAATCCAACACCATAAGACATTTCATGCACAAGATCACTAAAAATACTTCATGAAATTACTTTCAGACTAAGTACATATGAAGAATAAGCTGTCGTTCCCTAAGATACCTCTCTGAAGTCCTGCATCACCTGTAGTGAGATATTGATACATTCAGAGATATGAATTATTAGTCACCATTATTACTGGCCTCTTGGTACATTCAGGACACTCAGGAGACATATGATGTGTGAGACTGCATAACACATCTTATTCTTTGCTAGTAAACTTCTTTTTAATAAGTAGAAGTGCTCTCTGAAGTGATCCAGTTCAGAAGAGTAAATATCTAATGTAGCATCATGGTCAGTATCAACAGTATTATTTCAAAAGCTATGTTATCACTACATAAAAGGAGGTTTTCAGCTTCGCTGTAATCTAACAGGGTCATGCACTGTGTTTTGACTCTATTGTTGACAGAAATGTTACACAGCACCAATTTGAAAAAGATAAGTTGGAAATACTTTTGGCCCAAAGAATTTCAGACAATTACTGAAATTATATTATGCACATTAACATATTATAGATGCTATTGGTATCAAACTATAAACTATATATATCAATATGTATATATATATATATATATATAATAAATGCAGTATAAAATGCACTTGATATAACTTTAACAGAAGTAAGGCATCTTCTTGCCATAGTTTCCAAAATTATTATTTATGATTATTATCTTAATAAGGCCAAATACATTCTCTTCCTATCATTTATAAGTAACCACATGTTTGTGTGATTTTTACTGCACTGTACATTCAGTCTTCAGTGAACTACCCAGTGTATCAGGAACAACTGTGATTTGTTTCATTCATAACATCATAGGTAAAGCTGTGCTCTTTGACAATCACATTCTCTTGGAATCTCCATCCTTCTTTGGATGTTCTTATATTAAGATTGTTTTGGTCATCTTCATTGTCTTGAGTTCAAATTATTGTAAATTGACATGGATTTTGTCTAACTCATTTTCAGGATTAATATACACATATTTAAACATTTCTACATTGAAACAAGCTTTAATATAAAGTTTTCAACCTCTCTTTCATACTACAATGAAAGGAATTTAAACTTCTCTTGTGCATACACCCTAGGCACTGAGAATATCTCCTCAGACCTTCCTACACTCCCTGTTAATGCCTTCCCACCTCTCTTTAGTCTCCTTTGTTCTCCTAGACACCTTCAAGTCTCCTGACATTACTACATGCACAGAGGATTCTATGTGACTATTTAAAATCCAGGAGCCACAAAGTAAAGAAACCGCACTGTTTTCTTTCTGAGACAGGCTTAATTTGTTTAACACAATTGTCTCCATTTGCATCCATTTCCACGTAGATGAAGTGATTTCATTCATATTTATGACTGAAAAATTAATCCATTGTTTAAATAGGCCAACTTTTCTTAACCATTTTTCTGTTGTTGGACATCTAGGTTGGTTCCATACCTTAGTTATTGTGAACTGTATTGCAACAAACATGGATTGCAAGTATCTGTTATCTTTTAAACCAAAATGCTTTGGGTAAATATCCAGGAGTGGTAAAACTGTGTAAGATAGACCTATTTTGAGTTTTTTTCTATTCTTTTTATAAAGTACTTTTTGAAATTAAAATATAATTACATCAAAAGTAATTCTTCATTCCATCTTTTCCATCCAACCCTCCCCATGCATCCCCTTTCACTCTCTCATATTCATGACTTTTATTTCTTTGTTGTTTCGTACATACACAGATACATACATACATACATACATACATACATACATATGTTCATACATACATTAATTCATACATACATTTATTCATATGTACATACATATGTACATACACACATACTATATAAGTACAATGTGTTCAGTTCATAGCTTTTAGTTCATATAGCACTGTTTACCATAGAAATTGAACTAGTTTACACCACAACTAGGCGTGTTTAATTTTCTTTTCTTTTTATTTTCACCAGCCTTTCTTACTTGTGTTTGCTTGTTTCATGACATCCTGAATGGCATCAAGGTAAACGTGCATTTTCATTTTAATTTGCATTTCTCTGAGAGCTAGCGAAGTTCAACATCTCATCATGTGTTTCATGGCCATCTGTATTTCCTCGTTTGAAAACTCTCTGTTCCCTTCATCAGATCATTTATTGACTGGCTTGTTTGTTTTCTTGTGGTTTAGGATTTCAGTTCTTTATATATTCTTGATATCAGTCCCCTAACAGATGTAACCCTATCAAAAGATTTCTTCCATTCTGTAGGCTGTTTTCACTCAACTCCTTCTTTTTTTCTTTCATGGTGGCTGATATATGTATTGTATTTGTTTCCTGAGTGACTGGATTCTCTTCAAAAAGTCCTTTTCTATGCTATATTTTAAAGTGTTTCCTCTACTTTTCCTGTAATGGTTTCTGAGTTTTAAGGTTTATGTTAAGGTCTTTGGCACATTTGAGGTTGATTCGTATAGGATAAGAGGTAAGGACCTTGTTTCATTAGTCTATATGTAGGTACCCAAATTTTACATCACTGTTTATTAAAGAGGGCATTTTTCTCCAAATTGTATTCTCAGTATCTTTGTAAAAAAATTAGGCAGACATAATTATGTGGTTTTTAATATAATATTTTAACTAATCCTTATATAATTTCATGTACTACATTTTGGCATCATTCTCTCCTAACTGTTCCTCGTAACTTTTCTCAAGTCCATATCCCATGTCCCATCCTCCTCATATCTTCATTAAAAAAAATAACTCACTGAGACCAATTGTGATGCCCATACAGATCCTCAAGGGTATGAGGCTAGTCAGTGACCATGGAATAGAATCAAGAGCACAGATATACATACCTATGGTCATACAAGGTTTTGTTTTTCTTTTGTTTTTTTTTTTTTTTTCAAAAGTGCCCAAAACAGAGCAATCTCCACTTTCCTCTACACACTACCACTCCCTATAAAGATTTGATACCCTGAACATCATTGAACACCTTTAAGGTAGTTTTTGAAAAGTATTATTTTATTTATGCAGATACTGTTGTGGTGGCAATGATGGTGATGGTCGTGATGTGTGTGTGTGTGTGTGTGTGTGTGTGTGTGTGTGAGTGAAAGAGAAAGATATGAATGGGGGTGCACAGGAGTCCAGAAGAGAGAATATGATCCCCTGGTGTTAGAGTTACAGGTCATTGTAAACTACCCAGCATGAGTACTGGAATGCGAACTGATATCCTTTCTAAAAGTAGTAAACTCTCCAAACACACAACCATGTCATATCTCTAGCCACTAAGGAAGTCTCTCAGTTCTAATCTCTCTACTTATCTCAGATATGACCTATAAAAGTCCAGACAAGCTCCAGAAGAAAATCTCAGTTCTGTTGAGTGTGACATCGTTGACATGAACTCAACCATGGTTACCATCAGTTTTTCCATTTTGTTATGTGTGTTGTGTGTGTGTACACATTTGCAGTAGAGCATGTGTAGAAGTAAGATACCAACTTTTAGTATGTTGTCTTTTTCTAATATATGAGTCCCAGGCTTCAAATTCAGATAATCAGACTTGTCAAATGTTTCTTTCCACTGGGCCCTCTTGTTATTAAGGGGTCTTACTTTTTATTTTCTAGGTTTTGCATTCCCAGTTAGCTTAAGTGACTATATGAAAAAAAAAAGACATAACAGGAAGGGCTGTCTGTAAAAAGTTAGGAATTGACAAATGCCCAATAAGCAAGTGAAAGCAATCTTGAGATATTGGTATCTTAAAATTAGGTTTTAAGATAAGGGATATTGTGATTGTGTTTCATTACATATTACCAGGAAAAAAATCTAATTATAATAGCTTAAATAACACTATTTTCCTCACATCTAAAAGATGTGCAGAGAGTAATATAGTTCAGGTCTTGAATGTTATCTTTGTGGTAACTTCAGCTACTGAAATTTCTTCTTGATATTCTGGTATTCTTAGTACATACTATCCACATCAAGATCAGTTCACCCGATACTAAGGTTTCATTTTAAACAATAAGTAAATGTATTCTTCCATCAGGTAGCTTCCTGAAGGATTTAGAATGATATCTCCTAGAATATTCAGGTAATATATAACTTATATCTCATTGAGTGGAAGTTTTCACACAGTAATGTCTACCTATAAGTACTACTTAGTCTTTAACTAGCATATTCCACCTTAAAAACTGATGTTCTTGTATTAATTTGGAAATGAAAAAAATTAACATTAGATAAAAAAAATAGTCTTTGCCACATAGAAAAATAGGAACAACCTATTGATCAGCTATTCTTTATCAATGTTTGATTACTTATGGGCAAATTTTCACTCATGATTCATGTAAGGAATGGAAGGGTGTTTTGTACAGCTCGTAGGAAGTACAGAACACCTGTCTCCTTTGTATTAAAAATAGAACATCAGGAAAGTTCTTGAACAACTACCTCAGACCACCAATAGTTCTGTTTTTATCTGCTGAGGGCTAAAAACAGGCCTTTCCTGCAGTAAATCATGAAAATTAACAACCTCAAAATTTACTTGGTAAACATGTTTTGATTGGCATAGAGATTAACGTTAAACTTTGTTTTGAAAGGGAAACATTTAGTTGTCAGTATGTTCTAATTTCAGATGGCATAAATCACTGGTAAAGATCCTGTACTAATTCAGTACTAACACCTGCCTGTGGTGGTTTGAATGAGAATGGCTGCCATAGGCTCATATATTTACATGTTTAGTCACTAGTGAGTAAAGCTGTTTGGGAAGGATTTCAGGCTGTGTCCTTGTTGGAGGAGGTGTGTCACTGGGAGTTGGTTTTGAGCTTTCAGAAGTTCATGCTGGGACCAGCTAGTCTGTCTTCATCTCTCTCTTTCTCTCACTGCTTCTATCTCTATGTCTCTCTCTGTTTCTCTCTCCCTCCCTCCCCTCCCCTCTTTCTCTCCCTCTCTCCTTCTCTGTCCTCTACCCAGCTCCATCTGTCTGTCTGCCTGCCTGCTTATTGAGGTTCAGGATATAAGTTGTAAGCTCCCAGCCCTATGTTTGCCTGCCCCCATGCATCTTGCCAGGACGATATTGGACTAACCTAAAACTAATCAACCCCCAAACAATTAAATGCTTTCTATCATAAGAGATGCCTGGTCATGGTATCTCTTCACAGCAATAGAACAGTGACTAAGCCATTGCCTAAGTTAACAACTTTAACTTGTCTAGTAGAAGGACTGTATTATTATATAAGTGGATATGTTCCTTTCACTGCATTTTCATAATTAAGAAAAACTGATCACACTGCTGAAATAAAGTCAATCATTCTTGAAAGTGAGTAATTTAATTTCCCTCTGACATAAAAGTATGATATGAATATTCTAAACTGGTAGCAGCTGTGTTCCACACACAGCGTTTTAATAACAATATCTGTAGTGACCATCTTTATAGCCAACTACAGGAAAAAGGAAAAAATAGTAATCAAAGATCTTGGGGAGGTGAGGTTTTCTTTAGCAAAAGAAGAAGGAGGAGGAGGAGGAGGAGAAGGAGAAGGAGAAGAAAGAAGAAGAAGAAGAAGAAGAAGAAGAAGAAGAAGAAGAAGAAGAAGAAGAAGAAGAAGAAGAAGAAGAAGAAGAAGAAATTGCATCCCCTACTTTCTCCGCATCCCAATGACAAACTCTATGTCATGCCTACAAGTGAAGCTGGAAAGCAACCTGGACAACCTGTGTCCAGGGAGAAGACAAAGTTGGATATTTCCCAAACCTGTTAATCTCTTCATCCATTCTGCATGTCCCATAATATACCTTCTGCCAAAGGATTTTTGGGAAGACAAATTAGATTCAGTCATTCTCTTGATCTAAGATCTCTGAGAAATGTCCCTGATTCTTGAATAAAGTCCCAATTTTTGTGTACCTAACTTTTTTTTCCCTGACCATTTCCCAATCTTTTTCTTCCATTTTTTAAATTAGGTATTTTCTTCATTTACATTTCAAATGCTATCCTGAAAGTTCCCTATACCCTCCCCACCCGCCTGGTCTCCTACCCACTCCCACTTCTTGGTCCTGGTATTCCCCTGTACTGGGGCATATAAAGTTTGCAAGACCAAGAGGCCTCTCTTCCCAATGATGCCTGACTAGGCCATCTTCTGCTACATATGCAGCTAGAGACATGAGCTCTGGGGGTTCTGGTGAGTTCATATTATTTTTCCACCTATGGGGTTACCCTTCAACTCTTGGGTACTTTCTCTAGCTCCTCCATTGGGGGTCCTGTATTCCATCCAATAGCTGACTGTGAGCATCCACTTCTGTGTTTGCCAGGCATAGCCTCACAAGAGACAGCTATATCAGGGTCCTTTTAGCAAAATCTTGCTGGCATATGCAATAGTGCCTGTGTTTGGAGGCTGATTATGGGATGGGCTATCTCTGGATGGTTCATCCTTTTGTCTCAGTTTCAAACTTTGTCTCTGTAACTCCTTCCAGGGATGTTTTGTTCCCAATTGTAAGAAGGGGCAAAGTGTCCACACTTTGGTCTTCTTTCTTCTTGAGTTTCATGTGTTTTGCAAATTGTATCTTGAGTATTCTAAGTTTCTGGGCTAATATCCACTCATCAGTGAGTACATATCATTTGTGTTCTTTTCTGATTGGGTTACCTCACTCAGGATGATATCTTCCAGATCCATCCATTTGCCTAAGAATTTCATAAATTCATTGTTTTTAATTGCTGAGTAGTACTCCATTATGTAAATATACCACATTTTCTGTATCCATTCCTCTGTTGAGGGACATCTGGGTTCTTTCCAGTTTTGGGCTATTATAAATAGAGCTGCTATGAACATAGTGGTGCATGTGTTCTTATTACCAGTTGGAACATCTTCTGGGCATATGCCCAGGAGAGGTATTGCTCAATCCTCCGGTAGTACTATGTCCAATTTTCTGAGGAACTGCCACTCTGACTTCCAGAGTGGTTGTACCAGCTTGCAATCCCACCAACAATGGAGGAGTACTCCTCTTTCTCCACATCCTCACCATGTACCTAACTCTTAGATAAAATTCTTTTGTTTCAAAAATGAGAAAGGACATCTAACTGGCCTGGGACAACTCTGTTACCAGGTGAGTTTGGCCACAATGGCTTGCTTTTATTTCTTGGACTTATCAATCTTTTTTTTTTAGTTATAAGGCCCATGAGTTTGTTTTGTGTGGTTCAAGAATGGAGCCAGAGACAATCACACTTACAATTGCTTTTCAGCTGTCCAGTTGCCACTAACATGTCACCTTTACTTCTGGTCTTCTTTACATTATCAGTGAGACTCTGTCACATCAGTATTCTCAAATACTTAATACTTCCTGAAATTATAACTATAGTGGATTTATTTACAATATTTATTTGTTATATCTCAATCATCATTTAACTGGGATAGTATTGTAACCATAGCCTCTCTCTGACCTGTCCACTGGTTCATGCAAATCCCCAGCCATCTGAGCAGGCATGATGTCTCAAAATCTATTACTTTCATGTATAGCCCTGTCTCATGGTACTCCTACTGTATGATCCCTCACCAAAGGGAGATGGATTCCATTTTACTTGTCTTTTAAATTTTGTACTAGTATAAATAGGGTGGGCTGATGCCCAGGAATCTTTAGGGTATATAATAATGGTAGGAAAGGCATTTCAACAGCGAGAAGCAATCCTAGGATGAAGTCTCTGTGGCTGTGCTGCTCCAGAGTGTACCCATTAGAGTAATACAAAACTGGGCCATCTCCAGGAAAGTCACTTGCCATAGTCTTTTCTAGATGGATCTGCAAATAAAAGACATGATGTTTTAAAAAGATCTTTAGTGGTATTTAGCAAGTAGATTTTCTTTTTAAGATGAAGGTCAGGGGACAACTTTCAGGGGTCTCATTATTATCTACCATGGTAAGTCTGGACTTTGTTGTGAGTCTGAACTGTATATGCCAGGCTTGCTGACCTATGCCCACCCTCCATGTTGCTACTAGAGTTCTAGAATTGAAAATGTGCAACCCAGTCTTTTTACTTGAGTTCTGCTGGTTGAACTCGGGTATTCAGGCTTGGTGAGTGACCTCTCTGGCAGATTCTTATCATTTTTAATAGTTTAAGTTTACTTTTGAGAAATTGATGCTGACAGAGGCTTCTATCTTTTCCACAGCAGTCCATGGACCTGGAGAACTGTTTCATATTATTTATTTATGTTTTCAAGCTTTGGATCTGATGTCTTGTGCTCATCTGTTTTGCACAGTGCTATGTGCTTAAGTGGGTAGTGGTTGCGCAAGGTTGGGTTTTTGTAACATGGTGGGTTGTATTTGAAGGACATAACTGTGGAGATTGTTTTAGTGACATATCTCCTGATGCCATTATATAGAATGCTGGGAACTTGCCAGATGCATTAAGAAGAGCAGTAGCTAGCATTTGTGGAGCACATTAAGTAGTAAACTCAGAAGTAACCTTGTGGATGTACTTTATCTCAGCGGTGTCTGCTTAGAGATGAGACAACCCAGGCTTAGACATTAAGTAGCTCATAAAAGATCACAAAGCAAGAAGCACGACAGGTTCTGAACTTTACTGGGTTTCATAAAGGACTCTACTGCTTTAAACACTACTATATCGCTTGGCATTAGCAAGTATTTACAAGGAGGGCACGCACTGACACATATCATAGAAATTGCTATGTTAATTACCATGGTATCTTTCAGGGTTGACATTTATGAATCTAACCAAATGTAGAATTCAAAACGTGTGTAAATCATCTATTCAGAATAGGTGCTGCCCATGCAGAACAAACATGACACATGTACTCCTCACCACAAGCAGGTGTCCACAGGCAGGACCAGCTGTCAGATGCAGAGCCACCATCCAGCAGGGTCACATAATGACTTTAAAGATAAGGATGTGCCATGCTTAATGTAATGCTGAGTATTGGATCCTGCAACTTCATGGGGGGAGTTTCCTTCTTCACCTATTTCTCATCAGAATCTCAGCATCTTCAGTCTTCATGGATCTTAATTCCAAAGTTGTATCCAGCATTCTAAAATTTCCACAATAGCACTCATTTTTGTCAATTATTATTTCCTACTTCACGAGAACTAGTACTTTTAGAAGTTCTTTCTAATCTAAAATGTCTTTCCATATTTTCTCCACTGATTAGCATTAGAGAGATTTGGTTAGACTTTTAAAGATGATTCAAGTCTAAAACAGAGACTTGAACCCAAATCTTTATCCTCAGAGCCAGGGACAAATTAGCATACCTATATATGTACCCCTGCCCCCCCCAAACGGTAGCCATGAGAGCAAAATGAAATGGATAATAACTGTCATCCAGCAAAATCAGAAACTTACCTTAGGTTTCAAAGGACTGTTAACTGTTTTTATTTTTCACACTCAGAATCCATTTAGAATGTTTAGTATAAGATTTCATGTAACAGCCCAAACCTGAGAAATACTATTTACCACTATACAATGTGCAGAACAACTACATAGTCACATCTATCGCCTTCATAGAATGATTGAAGCACTGGTCATTGAATTGGAAAAATTCTGATGATATATAAAAACTGGTAAAATACAGATTATAAGTATGGACCACACTCTCAGCATGACACTGTTTAAAAATCATTTGCACATTTGCACGTGATAAAAGCAGATGAGGTCCCTGAAAGGTGTTAGCACATATAATTTTCACCCTTCTTTTGTTTTTCCTTCTTTTCCTGACAGTAAAATGTATATGCCCATGTGTAGCATCAAGGGAGAAAAGAGATTTGATTCCTTTTACATCATATACCAAACCATTAGATCTTTCTCCCGGCCTGTAACTTCCTAACTTGTTTTACTGATCCTTCCCTCTTCGTGCTAACAGCAGCTCCAGGCAACAGCCACTTGGAGCCATTCCTTGCATCCCACAGTTGAACAAGGTTTAATTTTGATTTTCAGTGCAAGGCTAACCTCCTACTTTCCAGCATGCTATTACCATCTATCAACATCCTTGATTCCAGACCAAAAATTTCCCCTGATAACCTCATATTCTTGATAGCCTATAAGTCACCACACCAGTCATGTCCCTATTCTAAAGATTTCCTATGGCAGCATTGGCTGTATGACTTCGGTGTTTATAGTGCTCTGAGCAAAATCGTGCAACCAAGGGAAGAAAATGGAGAGTAGAATTGTCTGTCATAGCCCAGATCTCTGTCCCCTTCCCAAAGCCTAGTTTAGATCCTTCTGCTATGAGCAGTTATCCTTAATCAATATTCATCTTATCTTCTACCAAGGAGCAAGTCTTCCTTTGACATCCATCTTACTGCTGGCACCAAGTAAAGCATCTAACACAAACATGATTTCAACATTTGATGGGTAAAGTGAAAACTGAATGAGCTGTAAAGGGAATTACTCAAAATCTTTTGCAGAATTCAAGCCTCGGTTTGGAATATACCAGGATGAGTAAAAGCCAAGGTGGGCAATGGAAATAAGCAAATAAGCAAAGTCAAGAGCAAAGTCAAGAACCGTAACTCTTTGGGTTTCATGTTTCTGTTTCTGTTTCTTTGTTTGTTTGTTTTTGTTTTGTTTTGTTTTCTTTGTTGGTTGGTTTTTTGTTTTTTGGGGGTTTTTTTTTTGTGTGTGTGTGTGTGTCTGTGTTTTTAATTTTTATTAGATATTTTCTTTATTTACATTTCAAATGCTATCCTGAAAGTTCCCTATACCCTCCCTCCATCCTGCTCCCCTACCCACCCACTCCCACTTCTTGGCCCTGGCGTTCCCCTGTACTGGGGCATATCAAGTTTGCAAGACCAAGGGGCCTCTCTTCCCGATGATGGCTGACTAGGCCATCTTCTGCCACATTTGCAGCTAGAGACACGAGCTCTGGGGATACTGGTTAGTTCATATTGTTGTTCCACCTATAGGGTTGCAGACCCCTTCAGCTCCTTTGGTGTTTTCTCTAGCTTCTCCATTGGGGGCCCTGTGTTCCATCCTATAGATGACTGTGAGCATCCACTTTATCATCTGCATCACCCTGTCCCCCTGTGCATCCTAATGGTGAATGATGGATGTGGCTTTTGTGAATGCAGTTTTGTTGCTTACCCTCCCCTGTTGACATTCTCTAACGCATTGGCTCTCATCATCCCCATGTTTTTTTTGTTCTTGTTTTTGTTTTTCGGTTTTTTGTTTGTTTGTTTGTTTGTTTGCCTTTTCTCCATAAAGCATTTGAGACAGAGATTAGAGGATGAGGGAAAGTAGTATTAGTTCAAGGGAGAAGAGTCATTTTATGGTTTTGTTTCTGTGCACTTAAAGAACTGATTCATTAGGTCTTAATGTATAACTGGTTAGGTAATGCAAAAATCTCTTCTCCTGACGATGGGTGCTGATTAGATCAGCTGAGATGGGTGAGACTGCATTCAGGCTCCTTCATTTGTTCTTGGGATTTGCACTCTATGACCCTATTTCTACTGTCATCTTTGTGAGTCAGGAGCAGAAGACATACTTTAACACCAGGGGAGCTTGGGTTTTATTCTCTCGTGTCAGTACAAATATGGAAAAATCTATAAAATGTTCAGGGTTTACTGAGAAATTAATCAGGATGCTCCTATAGGAGACTGGAATAAGGGATATTTTAGCAGTTTCTGAGTGGGACACTGTGTGTGTGTGTGGGGGGGGGCATGTTGAGAAGCCATTGTCAGTATTTTTCTGGCTTTTTCTTCAGCAGTATGTGGATGCCAAATGGTTAGAAGAATGAAGATCATTAAATGTACACTTAACATATTCCAGGGATGATTGTTATGGAGATCCAGTCAAATATTCATCATATAAGTGGTGAGGTCATTGTGATTATTCTCCCTTGAGATAGAGGCTCTGCGGGTATTAGGAATCAAGATTTGTTCAAGATTATCTGGGTGATGAATAACAGAGCCCTGTATGCAACCTGGTCTGATTACAGTAGAGAAACAGCCACAAAGGCAGAGAATCCATACCACACATGCCACCTTACAGTGCAGAAAATGGGACTCTGTGACAGTCAGCTGCAAAGAGCTGCTGGCTGCCACACTCTGAGCTCCCCTTCAGTACTAACACACTGCCCAGGACCTTGAAATTAAGATCAAGCTCCCTGTAACATCCCTGAATGATCCAGGCAAGGTGATTCAGAGTGATGGAGCCTGGCAAGAAGACACTCTGGTTTCTTCGCAGAAAGAAGAACAATGCAGTGTCAAGTCAATCTGCAAACAAGTCAGCTCGGTGAATTTTTAAAAGCCGTAAAGCTTAGGTATTTGTTGAGGCAAAACAATTCATTCACTATGTGTTTTCCCCATCTGAAAGTTGCATTATGTGAAAAATACATAGATTTTTTTTCCCCTGCTCTTTTTCATTTATTTGGCAAATGTCTATCCCACCATGAGGGACTTGACTGGCTGCTGGAGCGTTGCAGACTTAAAGCCTTCCTTCTTGAGACATGACTCTTTTCCTCTTGGGACATGGCTCTTTTCCTCTTGGGACATGACTCTTTTCCTCTTGGGACATGGCTCTTTTCCTCTTGGGACAGGGTTCCTCTCCTTTTGGGATACAGTTCTTTTCCTTTTTGGGTGCAGCACCTTCTCTCTTGGGATGTGGCTCCTTTCCTTTTGGGACATGGTCCTCTTACTCTTTTCTGGAAGATTAGACTCTGTAAAGGGGGAGTTTCAAAGCTATTTCTTTCTTTCTTTAAAAAAAATCATTTATTTGTTTATTTATTTATACTCCAAATTTTTATTCCCCTCCCGGTTCACCCTCTGACTCTTCCACACCCCAAACGTCCTCCCTGCCCCCTTGTCTCAATGAGGATGTCCCCACTACCCACCCCTACCCCACCAGACCTCTAAACTCCCTGGGGCCTCAAGTCTCTTGAGGGTTAGGTGCATCTTCACTGACTGAATCCAGACCTGACAGTACTCTAATATATATACATTGGGGGGTTCATATAAGTTGGTGTACGTTGCCTGTTTGGTGGTCCAGTGTTTGAGAGATCTCAGGGGTCCAGGTTAATTGAGACTGCTGGTCCTCCTACAGAGTCACATTTCTCCTCAGCTTCTTCCAGCTTTTCCCTAATTCAACCACAGGCGTCAGCAGCTTCTGTACATTGGTTGGGTGCAAATATTTGCATTTGACTCTTCTCTTTTTCTATTTGTATTTCCTTCTTTCTTTCTTTTTAAATTTGGAATATTGTAATCTGTTAGGATGTTTCTTTTACAAGAGTCATATTCCAGAATATTTTTAAATTAACTGACTGGTAAATCTAGAATTTCACATTTATTTTTCTTTTCTTTATTTTTTTTCTTTTTGGTTCCCCCCACCAATTGGGTATTTTCTTTATTTAAATTTCAAAAGTTGTCCCCTTTCCCAATTTCCCCCACCCAGAAAACAACTATCCCATCCCCCACCCCATGCTTCTAAGCGCTTGTTCCCTCACTCATCCACCCACTCCCACATTGCTGTCCTCCAACTGCACTACACTGGGGCCTCAAGCTTTTACAGGACCATGGGCTTCTCCTCCCATTGATGCCCAACAAGGCTACCCTCTGCTATATATGTGCTGGAGCCATGGGGCCCTTTATGTATGTACTCCTTGGTTGGTGATTTAGTCCCTGGGAGCTCTAGGACAGTCTAGTTGGTTGATATTATTGTTTTTCCTAAGGGGTTGCAAACCCCTCAGCTCCTTCAGTCCTTTATCTAACTTCTCCATTGGGGACCTTGTGCTACATCCAATGGTTGGCTATGAGAATCCATCTCTATATTTGTCAGGCTCTGGGAGAGCCTCGTAAGAGACAGCTATATCAGGTTCCTTTCAGCAAGCACTTTTTAGCATCCACAATAGTGTCTGGGTTTGGTAACTGTATATGGGATGGATCCCCAGGTGGGGCAGTCTCTGGCTCTTTCAGCTGTTTGTTGGGCCTTTCAGAGCACAGTCATGATAGGTCCCTTTTTGTGAGCACTCCATAGCCTCAGTAATAGTGTCTGGTCTTGGGACCTCTCCTTGAGCTGGATCCCACTTTGGGCCTCTCACTGGACCTTCTTTTCCTCAGGCTCTTCTCCATTTCCATCCCTGCAGTTCTTACAGACAGGAACAATTATGGGTCAGAGTTTTGACTGTAGAATGACAACCCCTTCCCTCACTTGATGCCCTGTTTTTCTGCTCAAGGTGGGTCCTGTAAGTTCCCTATCCCTACTATTGGACGCTTCATCTAAGGTCCCTCCTTTGATTCTTGAGAAACTCTTAACTCCCAGGTCTCTGGTGCATTCTGGAGGGTACCCCCAACCTTCTACCTCCTGAGGTTGCCTATTTACATTTTTTCTGATGGTCCTCAGAGCTTCAGTCCTTTTCCCTCCCTCACCCAATACCAGAACAGGTTCCTCTCTGCACCCCAACCCCTTCAATTTTCCTTCCCATTTCCTCCCTCCCTCCCCACTTGTGATTGCTTTCTCTTTTCTCCCAACTGGAACTGAGACTGCCTTACTTGGGCACTTAAGCCTATTGACCTTTTTGAGTTCCATGGACTGTATCTTAGGTATTCTGTACCTTTTTTATTTGTTTGTCTTTTGTTTTGGCTAATATCTACTTATTAGTGAGTACATACCATGTATGTCCCTTTGGGTCTAAGTTATCTCGCTCAGGATATTTTCTAGTTCCATCCATTTGCCTGCAAAACTCATGATGTCCTCATTCTTAATAGCTGAGTAATATTCCATTATGCAAATGAACCACATTTTCTGTATCTATTCTTCTGTCTTGGGACATCTGGATTGTTTCCCACCTTCCAACTATCACAAACAAGGCCTCTGGGATGCCTCAGGCTATGGTGTCAGTTGCCTGACTGCTCTGAGTTGCCTGACTGCTCTGAGTGCAGCCAATCTTCTGGGATGGCTTAGGATATGGTGTCTTCAGAGGACCAGACTGGCTAGCATTGTACTCCTGGGCAGAAGGAGAGGGGTATACGGTGGGTGAGTGCTTTGGGGGATGATGGATCCTGACTCCACTGGGCTCCCAGCAGCAGCTCTAGGACTTTGGGGGGTGGGGTGGTTCTGACTAACAGCTCTGAGTGCAAGGGATCTTCTGTGATGGCTCAGGAGATGGTGGCTCCAGGGGAGCAGACTGGCTAGCAGTGTGCCCAGCAGAAAGGACCAAAAAGAATGGGCTTAATGCTGTTTCTGAAGGATGAGTCTGTAATAAAACTTTAGGGCTCTATCAAATAATAAGGAGCAATCAACCTTTACCCAATGAATCTTTTCTCTCTTTCCTTCCTTGCCTTCTTCTGATTCTATTCCCTTCTTGTTTTGTTAATTTGTAGAGCAAACCCATGCTGGACATCAGAACACAGCATCATCTAAAGAAGTCAGAGTTTCCCAACTCTGAAACACTTACTAGAATAAGTGGATCATTTAGAAAATAGTCCCTCTACTTTTGACATAAGTATAATAATGATGATTTATGTATGATTATGTATGTTGAATTACACAATAGGAAAAGCAAGCCTAAAAATAGCCTGGAGGACTCCTGAAATGCTTGATATTCTTTGTGTTAGAAGGCTAAAGGCAGAGAAGCATAGAAAGCTGGGCCCGCAATCTGTGGGCATGATTCTTGGAAATGATAGTATATCTACAAGACAACAAAATGCTCACTTACCCTCTCTCCCTACCTGGACTCTTTCCCCTAGCCTGGCTTCCGGTGCCCCTCATGGACCAGTTGTGAGAGAGTAAGATGTAATCACAGTGCTACTGCTTTCCTACATGTTGAAAAATTGCTATCTGAATTCTAAAGTGAAGTGCTTTTACACTCAAATGTCTTGTCTCCATCAGATATTTACATCAAGACAGCTTGCTCAATGGTACTTCCCCCTGTGGATTTTAATGTAAAATAGTACACATTTGTTCTGGGAAAACCAAAGAAGAAAATAATTTTGTTCTGTTACTCTCTATTTGAATAAAGAACAAAGAGGTATATAATATATACACAGATAGGAAGCCATTTACTGTAACATCTAGGGAGTCTTTTCCTTACAATGTGTGTTTGTCTAACTTCTAGAACTCTATAAAGTGATCTAATGTGCCATGAAATTTAAGATAAATTTCATCATAACAGTATCTGCGTAGTTTGAATAAACTTAATGCCAAAATCAAAACTAAGTACAATATAAGAATTTTAATGTCTTGAATCAAGAAATTTTTGTACAAAGTATGCTTTTTACCTACACTTATTCCCATAGACTCTGTGACACACATGTAGCACATACTTATAGAAGGGCACATAAATATCACTGTTTCTCACCTCTTCTGAGCCAGATAATAGACCAGCAGTTCTATCTGTAACCATTTTATTTTCAATTAAATAAAAGCTTTAACAAGAAAACCAAACCTGGTACAAATCATGACTGTAAAGAGATGAGATCCCAGCCTAGGGAACTGTCATGGGTTACCTCCTCTTTATCAGTAGGATGTTGTTTATTAGCCAGTATCTATTGCTCATTTTATAATGAGCTTCTCAGTAGAGAATGCTTCTTACGTGTTTCTAGGTGAATACCATTTGATTTTTGATGGTCATCACAAAACTGAGGAAAAAGTTGATCCTTGAGTTAGTTTGATAAGCAAGAGATGGAAGTATACCGGTGGGTTGGGAGAGCACATGTCTGAAGTATTAACATTTCACCCATTAGTCTTAATTACCTATTTTAAATATTTATGGCAATAACTTCTCAAATATTTTTTATTTACTGTGTGTGTGTGCCTGTTTGTCTGTTTTATGTCTCTGTGTATGTCTGTGTGAATGTATCTCTGTGTGTCGTGTGTGTGTGTGTGTGTGTGTGTGTGTGTGTGTGTGTGCCTCTTTGTGTATATGTGTGTTATATGTACTGTTGTATGTGAAGGACAGAGAAGAGTGTTGGATCCTTCAGAGTTAGAGTTACAGATGTATGCTTGCTACATGGCTAAATAACAGGCACTGGGGGTGGGTGGTGAACTACAATCCTTCTGAATGTGGAACAAACTCTCTGAATTACTGAGCCAAATCTCCAGCCCTGGTAATATGTTTTTAAATATGATTTTATGTTAAACATTTTATTTCTTAAATATTTTTTCAGTAATTTATGTTTCCAATTTAGCGAGTCCTACCGTTTTTTCTTGAAGGTTTCCAGGAAGAAATGAAGGCAAGAACAACTCAGTTAGTGACTTCCTTCTTCAGTCAGTACACATCACGCCAAGGAATTCTATCTTCACCTGTCATGTTAAATCTGCACCAGAAAAGAGCCATGCAAAGATGCAAATGAAAATTTAACCATGGGCTGGAGATATGTCTCAGCAGTTAAGAGCTCTGGCCATTCTTTCTGAGGATCTGGAAGTCGCCAGTATCCACACGACAATCCTCGGTTGTCTGTGCTTCCAGTTTCACGGGAGCCCTGAAACTTTAGCTTTTTTTCCTCAGCTTTAGAAGATACCAGGTGCATATGTGGTAGGCAGGCACATATGTACACAAAACCCCACACACATAAAATAAAATGTA
This sequence comes from Mus minutoides, assembly GCA_902729485.2. Classification (NCBI taxonomy): domain Eukaryota; kingdom Metazoa; phylum Chordata; class Mammalia; order Rodentia; family Muridae; genus Mus; species Mus minutoides. Next base: position 178,990 of record LR751020.1, read on the forward strand.
TCCCGCCACCATCATCAACATCAATAATGACAAGAACAACAATAACAATAACAAACCAAATTCAACCACACAGCAGAGGCCTTGTGTGTTTGTCCCGAATCTTCCCAACTATAAGACAGAATAAGCTGAAAATTTGCAATTATGTATTTATTTATTTTTGATGTTTCAACTGCAGCAATTTTTTAATAGATGAAGTTATTGCTGTTTATTTACTTTACCTGGAAAACTACAGACCAGGCAACTATTTCTGAGTCCTTGTCTTTGGTTTTATAATCATATGTTGTCCATGTTTATGTGGTTTTTGTTTTCCCATGAGAGCAGATTAAGAAGTGTTATGTAATCATTATTATTAACCTGCCAATAATTGTCATGGTAATAAGGTCAAGATAATCTATACATCCTTAAATTCCTTTCCACCTGTGTTCTATTGCCATCTCAAAATAAATATGATCATCTTGCTTTCTACTTGTTTCATTAGTGCCTGTACAAGGGTCACTAAATTATATCTCTTGTAATGCAATTTAGTTCAATGGAAATAAAACTGATAATGTTATTCATTCAATAAAGTTCATGTCAAATGTTATATTGGGCATCTAAAAAAAAAGAAGTGTTATGTATGTACTCACATTTAAGTGACATTTATATATGAGTTAAAAGCACAACTCTTTTATATACTAAGAATTGTGGGAGGTAAATTGTTTTATTTTTACCATGTGAGGGAAGTAGAGCCCAGAGACAATGAACAATTTGCTCAAGCTTGCTCATCTAGCAAGTAGGAAAACAGAGACTCAAATCTAGTCAATGTGACTCTATTGTCTGCCTGTGTGTTTTAGATCATAGCAAGATGCATTATCTAGCTGACATAAAGCACATCTGTAATATTTATTTCACTTTCCTTTCATATATAGGTATGAATGTTATCAATATCATAAACAATGGTTGGAAGCTAAATACATTTTAATGTTTGCTGTTATATTTATAATTAGCTCTTTCTGGATAATAATTCTTCCTGGGTACTTATGGATTTGAACCCAGAACTTTGCATACATCTGGCAAATACTCTCCCACTGAAATATATGAGAACATGAAACATAATTTGAAACCATAACTGATCAGAAATCTCCACATAATTTTATAGCTTTTCAGCTGTTTGGGTATGAACAGAGATTCTCTTATAGTTTCAAATATAAATTTTATCCATTCTTTTTGTTAACCTACTTCCTGTGGCATTTCCTTGATTGTTTTTGCTAAAAGGACATTTATTTCCCAAAATTATATGCATTGCATCCATTCCAAAGCTGACCTGGGCCTTTATTTATTATTTGAAGTCAAGTTGGTTTGAAGCCCAAATCTGTAACATGGAAATCTAAGCCCTGTAAGATATAAAGTCACAGGGGGCTCCTTAAGTCATTTTCTACATATCCTGTTTAACAGAACTTTCCAATTCCCTCAGGCCAGGCACACTGAAAAGAAAATGTGACAGAATTTCATTAGTTGCTTCTTTTTCATGCCCTGCCCCTTTCTTCCCCTCTTTCCTTCCCTATGTGTTGCTTTCTTTCCTTCTTCCTACTCACCTCTCCCTCTATGTACTTTTCTATAGTAAATTATTTCAAATGCTAAGTTCTTTCCCTCCTCAGTAACACTGCAACTTTTGTCCTCCTAGTTTTCAGCTTCTTCTAATAGCTTTACTTGTCATGGGACAAAAGGTTCCTCTGACTGCTGTAGTTTTTAAAATTTTAAATTAAAGTTATTTTTAGACAATTTCACATGTATATACAATGTTATCCACATACACAAAATATCCATTGCTTCCTATCTGCTTCCTCGTAAATCTCTCTTCCATGTTCCTTTTTGTTCTTTTCCTTATTCCTTTCGATAATCAACTGAGATTAACCAAGGAGGATTGTGTGCCTATGGATTTGACTCTTCCTCTTAGTCTGGTAGGCTCAGCAGTGGGCACATGTATTAAAGGTAGATTCACCCTTTTCCAGAATTTATTGATAGCCAATCGTTTTTTTCCAGCTATGGAAAAAGCTGCAGGGCCTCTTTTGTTCTAGGGGCAGAACTGGATATGAAACCAGAAGAGGCCTCAGTGTAAGCACGGATATTTTGTGAAACAAGTATAGAGAGAAAGTTAAAGCTTATGGTTTTAGTATATTGATAGTAGATTGATTTCAATCAGCATGTTGATTGAAAGAGTTACCGCAGACGGTAGGCACATGCCACTTAGATTATCAAGCCCCTGTTAAATGGTCAGTACCCTAACACAAGGGAAGCAATATTCACCATGTTGCTTGGGAAAGAGGTAAGATATTTATATGTTTTTGTTTTGATGATGTTGAGGGTCAAATTTAGTATCTTGCATAAGTGAGGCAAGCACTGTACAGCTGAGTTACATCTTCAGCCTTTATGTTCTGGGTTTTAATGAATTCTTTTAAAAGGTTTCTCATGTGCTTTCAATGTTGTCAGGACCTGTGCTTGGTAAGCGGGCTTCAACCCTATGCTGATAGATTAGCAAAAGCATTTTTTTCAATATGTGTGGTGTTATTGAGATGAGTGGGTGGATGAGGAAATCCCAAACTATTTGAGGTTATCTTAAAACCCTACCTGCAGAAATGGAATCCACGTGTTCTTCGGAAGAAGAATGCTTACTCAGAGTAAGTCTCTAACACAAGCCCTGAAACTCAGCCTGACCTTACCCCGACATTTATGAGATAGTAGACACATGTCTGACTGCAGGATGATCTTTCATAAAATTTGAATTGGAAGACAAATCACCTGAAAGAGAATTTCATACAAACATAGAATTACTAAATAAAAATAAAGTTTAGATGCTGAAGGAAAGAGCAAAGGACCAGAAGGGCAAGAATGATATGGAAAATATACAGAAGCTTCCACACGTTGAGGAGTTGTCTTCACTGAATTGAAAATCCAGTGAGTGGGTAAATAGCAGGTTGGAAACAGCTGAAAAAATGTGAACTAAAAAAAAAAAAAAAAAAAAGAAGAAGAACCTGGAACACTAACCAGCTTGTAATAAAAAGGAAAGGGATTGCTATAGGACAAAAAGGCCAAGCAGCACAGACCAGATTAAGGAAACCCAAATTAAACTGAGTGCGAGTTCCAGAGAAAAATTAGACAAGATAGGAAATGAATGATATACAAAGAAATCATCACTGATATTTTATAGATTTGATTAAGATAAGTCCTTCTTTTTGAAGTGCTCCTATGAGTCCTAAGAAGGAAATATAAAAATGTATCTACATGGAAATTTATTTAAAAGTAATTAGGGAACAAAGGCAACAAAAAGAAAACAGTGAAGTTTTATTAAAAATAATATAATCAGAATTTGTAAGTCTCTAATGGCAAGAGTGAAATGCATCTTCAAAATACAGATACTAAAAATAGTCATCCTAAAGTTCTGAGTATTTATAAAGCAAGGCATGCTTAGAACAACAAAAAAGTGGTAAGCAAAAAAATCAATAAGCATACACATACATCTAAATGAACATGAACTGCAAACCCTAGTCAAAACAATGAATTATGAGGATAAAATTTGTTTTAAAAAGAGGGGGTGGGAATAAACTCTAGACAAGAACATATGGCAAGGTAGAAGAGGACAATGAATGTGTGTGTGTGTGTGTGTGTGTGTGTGTGTGTGTGTGTGTGTGTGGTATATGAGTGTGTGCATGCCAAGCCTGTATGCAGAACCCAGAGGAAGATGTCATGTTTTTTCCCCCCATTCCTGTCTATTTTGTAAGGCATGTTTGTTATACTGACTTTGCTGACTGGCCAGTGTGCTCCCTGAGTAAGCCAGCATAGGTCTCTCTCATATGCCACAAACCCCCTCCTTCCAACACTGTGATTATAAACACTGTGGCTTTGCCTGCATCCTGGGGACTTGAACTGAGATCTTCTTACTGTCACAGCAAGGACTCTTGCTCCTTGAGCCATCTCCTCAGTTTCAACAATCAGTTTTCTAATATCATTATGTTCTTCAAGGGAAGAACAAGAATATCAATGGAACTCTTAAAAATTAAGCCTGTTAAATTTTGATTGACAAGGACTAAATAGAAACAAAATGTGTGACTTGTAAATCAGAAGGAGAAGAAGGAAATAAAGCACTATGATTAAGAAATAAAAGATAGAGAATACAATGAAACAGAATGGCACAGACAGGAAGAACAAATCTAAACCTGCTGCAATGAAAATGTAATTAAAATACAATTAAGCAAACTAGTAGTAACAATAGCCCAAAGATGTGTGTGTGTGTGTGTGTGTGTGTGTGTGTGTGTGTGTATCACTCACCAAAGAGATAGATGGCAACTCAGAGCATGAGTAGATGCTCTCCATCATTTATCATCAGGGAAGTATCAACTGAAGCAACTACAAAATTCCAGCACCCACCTCTGAGGCCACCAATAGCACCACTGCTGGGAGAGGTACAGTATCAGCACAACTCTCTTGGGTCTACTGAAGAAGCACAATGATGTAGCTGGTTTGGAAATCCAAGTTTTTTGGAGCAATGGAATTCCTATTAATACTGTTGTATCAGTCATCCTGTGTCAAAACCCACAGAGTAAATCACTTTGAAGTGAACCCTATTCTTTCATATTTTGTTTTTTAATTGAAATAGAATTATATAACTTCTTTCCCATTCTTTCTTGTGGCTTCTCACAGTTACTCTCCTTCAAACTCCTCCCTTATCCGTATACGCAAGTTGATAACTTCTTGTTCTTTGTTGTAGACACATGTACACTTGTTCTTTGTATAAACAAAATGTACATAAATAGATTCTGCTGAATACATTTTTATATATTATATAAAACCCACACACGCATATATATATATATATATATATATATATATATATATATATATATATATATATGCGTGTGTGGGTTTTATATATATATGGTTTTTTTCAAGGCTGACCACTCTACATTGGACAACTACTAAGGGGCTCATCCATGTGAGAGGCTAATTTTCCTTCTTCCAACCATCAAGAGTTTCTTGTGTTTTGTTGTCTGGTGGTGAGGTGTCATGAAAATTTCCCCCTTTCACCTTAACATATCTGTCGATATTGTCACTGTCCTAGTCTAGTTTATTCACACATTTCCAGGAAAGGCTGTTTCCCAGAAGACTTTCTGGCATTGTGACTTTTATTATCTTTCCTCCCCCTCTTCTGGAATTTCTTTGAGCTACAGATGTAGAAACTGTGATGTAGAGGTATTTCTCAGGGCAGGATTCCTGTGATCCACTGATCTCTGCATTGGATCCAGCTGTGGTTTTCTGTGATGGCTTCTATTTACTATGAGAAGCTTATTTTGGTGAGGCATGGTAATTACATTCATGTGTATAAGAATAAGATTTACAGTATAGTAAGAAATATCCTGGTCTGGCAAAGTGGTGGTAGTCGATTCATTTCTAAGGTTCATGACTTCACTAGTCCCAGGGATATGACTAGGTTTTCTAGGCATTGTTTCTCTTGTGTCAAATGGCTCTTAAGTCCAATTAGACAACTGTTATCTGCATTTACGTGTAAGTTCCACTTCTTACACCCTTATGCATATCTTCCCATGCTGGGAACTGTGGGTGTATAATAGTGTACCACTGTGGGTTCTTAATTGAAACTAAATACTACTGTAGTGAAGGTTGATTGGTGTACCCCATGTTTGTGTTGAAGCCAGGGATAGATGGGAAATCTCTGTACCTAGTTTTCAATTATTTTGTGAATGTAAAAGTTTTATAAAAGTTAAGGGAAGAGGATCAGTGAAAAGAAATCTAGTCTTATGAGCTTCTTGAGGAATACATCTACGATATAAGAACATATTAAAATTGAAGAGAATAGGTTGGAAACATACTAAGTAAATACTCACCAAAGAAAGTCACTGTGGCTGCACTAGCATCACACACAGGACTGCAAGGTCAAAGGCAGTGTTATGCAAGGTTAATGTTATTTCATAGGTAAAGGGACAAGTTACCAAGAAGTTCTAATTATCCCACAGCTACATTTACCAATCAAAACTGGCCAAAATTGTAGAAAATAAAGGCTTTTTGCACTTTAATATCAGAATTAATAATTTAACTTATCATATATTAGGATATATGCTGGTTATCATAATTTTATGTGCTAGATCATGTAGCTAGAAAATTTTAAAAGACTTAAGAATTTACAAGAGAGCAAAAATTTTGATAGGTATTTCCCACAATGAAAGGATACTCATTCTTTTCATGCACACTTTGAATACATTCAAATATTATTAACATGTATAATTATATATATATATTTTTTTTTCATAACTCTTTATACAGCTTATTATCAGTTTTACACTGCTAGATCTTTAACTGCTTTTGCATTGTGTTCTGGAATATACCTATCTAATAATGTTTTATGCACTTAAAAATTCTTATTTAAAGTATCCAAAGTGGAAGATATGGGCACAGGGAAAAGCTAGAAAGAACCTAGATGTCCCTCAACAGAGGAATGGATACACAAAATGTGGTACATTTACACAATGGAGTACTACTCAGCTATTAAAAGCAATGAGTTTATGAAAATCTTGGGCAAATGAATGTATCTGGAGGATATGATCCTGAGTGAGGTAACCCAATCACAAAATAAGTCACTTGATATGCACTCACTGATAAGTGGATATTAGCCCAGAAACCTAGAATACCCAAAATACAATTTCCAAAACACAAGAAAATTAAGAAGAAAGACTAACGCGTGGATACTTCATTCCTCCCTAGAATAGGGAATAAAATATACATGGAAGGAGTTGCAGAGACAAAGTTTGGAGCTAATATGAAAGGATGGAATATCCAAAGACTGCCCCACCGGGTGTCCATCTCATAATCAGCCACCAAATGTATACACTATTGCATATGCCAGTAAGATTTTGCTGAAAGGACCCTGATATAGCTGTCTCCTGTGAGGCTTTGTCAGTGCCTGGCAAATACAGAAGTGGATGCTCACAGTCATCTATAGGATGGAACACAGGGTCCCCAATGTAGGAGCTAGAGAAAGTACCCAAGAGCTGAAGGGGTCTACAACCCTATAGGTGGAACAACAATATGAACTAATCCGTACCCCAAGAGCTTGTGTCTCTAGCTGCATATGTAGCAGAAGATGGCCTAATTGACCATTATTGGAAAGAGAGGCCCCTTGGTCTTGCAAACTTTATATGCCCCAGTACAGGGGAATGCTAGGGCCAAGAAGTGGGAGTGAGTTGATAGAGGAGCAGGGCGAGGGGAGAGTATAGGGAACTTTTGGGATAGCATTTGAAATGTAAATGAAGAAAATATCTAATAAAAATAGGAATGCCTGAGGGATAATAGATATGCTAATTAACTTGTGTTATTTCACAACACAATAAGTTCAAGTTATTTATTTGTACATTTAAAATATATGCAATTTTTATTTGTTAGAGATACCTTACTAACTCTACAGAAAAGTAAAGCCCTTCTAAGAGGAGGAAATATAAACTAGTAATCTGCAGAATACAGAAAGCCAAATATTGAATACCTATTTATTATTAAAAAAGTAAATTTTACAGAATTGGAGTAGGAAATATAGACACAATTCCCAGAATAAAGAATCATAACTATGTATGCAATAGACTTTTAGGAGAATTCTAAGAACTACTTTGTATCAATACATTTAAAAAATAGAAATTACTGAAAACGTCTCAATTATAAATAGAAAAATCTCAGAATCTTTAATGATTAAGGACAAAATCCAAACCTGTAAAAGTCAACTAACTGAAAAATGGATTTAAACCAGAATGCTTGTAATCATAATTCAGCAAGCCATCAAGGAACACATAACCCATACTTCATATGAATGTTTTGAGAGAAGGGGGAAGTTAATTTAATAAATTAGAATCAGTCAGAGCTCATGACAAGAATGTGAAATACTTTAAAATTAGAAAATTGTGTTAATGTCATACACTATATTAGATATGCAACAGTAAAAGATGATTTTGATCACCTTGTAAATACAGAAAGGCAACTAGTAAGATTCAACTCATTCATAGTCAGTCAACATGTTTTTCCAAAGTAGGAAAATCAGGTAGATTCCTTGATCAGAAAAGAATATTTATGGCATGACTAATCCTGGTGTTATATTTAGCAATTAAAAAGGCTTCTTTTTAAGCTTAGAAGTAAGATAGACTGTTGTCAGCAGTTGTTAGAGGGCCAAATAATATAGTAAGAAAAAAGATAACATGTATTGGAGAGTGAGGAATAAAATTGCCATTTTTCATAGCAAACAAACAAAATATCTGAGACTTTTGAATACAAATATAAGAGTATAAGTGCAAACTTTATGGAAGGGCATAAGAGAATGCCTAAATAAATGCAGAGAAGTTGGGCATCAGAAGTCAGAAGAGTTAATACCTAATTTTTCTCAAATTATTATATCAATTAATACAATTTCAAGCAAAACATCAATAAGCCTTTTAATAAATCTGAAATATATATTCCATGATATAACCCTTGGAAGAATGAAACTCCAATGTGAACCAAGGAAATTTTAACGAAAGGGGAAAGAAAAAAGTAATGAACACATCCTATTCAGGACTATGGACCATAGTGAAACTAGAGGATGCAACTAGTGCCTACCACTGCCAAATCTATCTCTTTGCCCACCACCAGGTTCTCATGGAGACGTAAGTCTTCCTTCAGAGACACTTCCAGGACTGAGAAAAAGGAGAAAGTGTATCAGCCTGAATGGATGGGGAGGAGGAGATGGCTGGTTGTGTTTACTTAGAACTGAAATCCTAAACACAGCTGAAGTGCAATGCACACTTTTCTGTTGAATCTAACAGATCAAAAACTACAACGTAAAAGTATCAGCAAACACATATAGAAGCAATACTAAAATCCAGACTGAAATAGCCTCCTTCTATGTATTAGAAAACTACCTATGTCTGAGAGACTCTAGATTATTTATCACTTTGTAATCAGTATTGGAAATGATAGTAAATACTTGAAGAAGCAGTATGCTGATATGTCAGAATTGTTTTATTAGTGAGTATTTGAAGAATGGAATCTTAATGGCTTATCTTCTTAAAAAAAAGATAAACCTAACCTCCTGATTCATTTGAACTTGAATATTTTATTTGTAATCAGCTAGAAATAGCTTGTGAATAGACTTAAACTTCCTACTCATCTGTTATTTACCAACTAGTGTTTTAAAGCATCTACTAAATGCTATAGTATTCTATAAACTATTCAGACTATTGTAAAAAATGTAACTTATGGGCCCTACATATCCTCAAACTCTTTACTTTCTAATTAGTCAAACATGGTCCAGAACACATTAAAAAAAAAAAAGCAATGAAGAATTGAGCAAGATGGGATTGAAAATAAATTGCATAAAAAAGAATAAACAAATAGCATTCTAAGAGGGAAAGTATTTAACACATTTTGCTTAGCATTTGGAAACCTCCTATTAACCATATTTTTCATTTATGTGTGACCAGAAAGAAAAATCATAGAAATTCAGAGATCAGATACTGGTACTAGCAGTGTGTTCTATTCACAGTGGGAGAGCAGATATGTACCCAAGATCTACTTGTGGGCTAGATTTGATGGAAAGAACAGAGAGATCACAGTGGAGAATTCTCAATCTGTCGGCATCATGAACTGTAGGATTCTGTTGCCTTTAGCTCCATATAGTAGAGTGTCCTGGCCATATCTGGCTGCAGAAATAGACTCCTGAAAGATGTATTTGTAGATAGTGTAGAAACAGTTAGAAGGAAACAAAGACTGGAGAAAGACTAACAATGCAGAACCGTGTTGTTTTGTTTGGGGGTCTGGTGCCTCTGCTTATTTTCTGCTTTTAATATGTTGTCCAAATGACAATTCCTTCTAAGAATTTGAACTGTGGCCTGTTTCAGGGAAGCAGAAAGATTAGATTGCTTATCAGGGCGAGCCTGATAAAATCTAGCATAAGCAGTATAGCTTGGCTACTTAATGCAGGAAAATGAGCCAGGAAGGGTGTTTAGATCCTTGGAAACTCCCCTTTACCCTATAGCTTCCTGAAGAAAAACGTAATTGTTATAATCTTGTTTCATGTGGCATCTGATGGTGGCTGCTTCAGAGCAGTGAGGAACACTGGACTTTTACTGAGGAATCATTTGATTGTCATCTAAGTAACAGAAGGATTGTATAATGGCCAAGTGACTCTTTTAAGCACTGTGCTATGTAACCTCCATGTGATACCTCATCTTATTCTCTTTCTAGCCTAATGAGTAAGCTAAAGAAACTAAGGGGCAGAGATTAAGTAATTTACTCTGTTACCCACCTTAGATATAATGGGAGGAGGCAATTAGTTGCTAAATTGCTGTATCTGACAGTTTCAGTATTTCTTATGACATTATTTCATGAGGGGGCTGGAAAGATGAAAGATCAGTGGGTAATATGTTTGCTGTCTAAGCATGAAGACCCTAGTATCTGTTGATGGTGGATGTGGCAGCACAGAGTTGCAACTCCTGTACAGGTTGGCTGGTTGGGAGGGGGATGCAGTGCACAGGCACACAGTAGAACTCTATGACTAGGCAATCTCTCTGAAATGGTAAAATGGTAGCCTTCAGGAGTAGTGAGCGACTGTCTCAGAAAGTAAGGTGGATAACATATGGGAAGATAACCCTTATCTTTCATGTGTACATGCAAAAGTGAGCACACACACACAAAGAAATAAATAAAATTTAAAACTTTACAAATAAATTTATACTGAGCATGGATCAGAAATTCTATCTTCTGTTTTCCCAAATCCCCAACTCTTCTGACATCCTAGAGATTTTGCCTGAGAGCATGGCTTGATATGCTATTTCACTGGAAAGAAAATATCATGTTCTATGGAACCCCTCAAATCATCTATTTAGTTTGTGATTCTAGTATTTCAAGTACTTATTTTCTAAAACCACAATTTACTGAATAGTATTTTCTTCTGAGGTAAGGTCTTACTATGCAGACCTTGCTGACCTGTAATTTGCTGTGTAGATCAGGTTGACCAAAAACTGGAAGAAACTGGGATCAAAGGTGTGTAATACTATATCTGGCCCTATTGAATACTATGTTTAAGGTCCTTTTTATTACCGTGTGGATCTTTGTATGTGTGGATCTTTGTATGAGTTAGGATATTTGTGGATATGAGACATTGAACAGAACTGGAAAGCACTGGGCACTTAACGGATAGCATATTCTTCTATTTCATCTCAGGAAACCCCCATCATTTGAAAGGCATTTTTCCTCAAAATGGTTACTTCTTTCTACCTACTGACTCTACAAAACATCTCAAATTTCATCTACACAGAATGAAAAAGAGGTCATTAAGTAACAAAATAAAGCATCAATCAGTAGCTGTATTTCCCATTGATAATTCTTTATCAACAGTTCCATAGGCATGATCTTTCTTTGGCCTCTTACTTCCCAGTCAGATAAGATGACTTTGGTGACAATGCCACCCTTTGTGTATAATTGGTCACAACATGGTTATGAATCATAAGGAATGGGTTATATGTTTCTAAAACATGATAAGCAACTCAGTGTCCCCAGTAGGACAGCAGACGATCAGGACAGTTGGTGAGCAGACTCAGTTATGAGCCAGGATGTAGTGTGGAATGCAGTGTGGTGCTATCAAGAGATAAATCAGAAGCCAGGTATCACTTTTACTTTAGCAACACTTAATCTAGTTTAATTAATAGAGAACTTACAGTGAGATCCAAATTTATTCAGCTTTATATTTAGCTCAGTACCTATTATGCTGCTGGAAACTCATTCAATATTGAGTAATGTCTGCCCCCTCTAATTAATGTGAGTCTTACATGTTTCTACTTGTTTTTGTGTCTGATTTCTAAGTATTTAAAAAAAATTTACAGGTTCATTCTACTGATTTTCTTTCTGCTATTATATAAGGCTGATTTCACCACAATTTCTTAGATTTCTCAACCCAAGAAATTCTGGTGGCTATCTGCATGATATGCATGGTATTTTGTCAAGGGGAGAAGTATTTTTGAAATTTTATGTTTCAAATTACAAACAAAATTTTAAAAAATTGTCCTATTTTCCTCAATGTGACTATGTTTGTATATAAGAGCGTTTTAAATTAAAATACAAAGAATTCCTTCTTTCAAATATCAAATATAATTAAGATATCCTAGGATCATATGCCGTGCAGATTGTATAAAACTCTAGAACATAACACTGCTGATTTTGATAATGTGTTTTGAAAGGATAGATATTCATCACCTTGAAAATTTTTCTCTCCACTAATAAAGTTACATTTTGTGGGGTTATTTTGATTTCAAATGTTTTAATATGCCATGTGAATTATCAGAACAAATACTTAGATAATTCTATTAGTGAGTAAAATAATTTCCAATGAAACTTTTCTTTATGTATAACTCTCAGAAACCATGCCTAGTATACTAATCATAGACATATACTAACCATGCCTAGTATACTAATCATAGACATATACTAACCATGCCTAGTATACTAATCATAGACATATACTTACCATGCCTAGTATACTAATCATAGACATATACTAACCATGCCTAGTATACTAATCATAGACATATACTAACCATGCCTAGTATACTAAGCATAGACATATACTAACCATGCCTAGTATACTAAACATAGACATATACTAACCATGCCTAGTATACTAATCATAGACAGCACTAAGTTCCACTGCCGACAATCTTCTTTGGCTTCTGATGCTGCCTGTTCACTCATGATGGTTTGAGTGAGAATGTCTCCTTAAGCTCAATGTCTGAATATTTGGTCCCCAGTTGGTGGTGCTGTTTTAAAAGTTTGAGAGACGTGGCCTTCTTGGAAGAGTCTATCACTGGGGGCAGATTTTGAGAGTTTAAAGACTGGCAGTGTTTCCAACTCACTCTCCCTGCGTATTGCTTGTGGTTTAAGATGTAAATTTCTGGCTTGGTTCCAGCTTGTGTGCCTCTACTCTGCCCTCGTGAATGCAACCATTTGAAGCTGTCAACCAAAATCAACTTTCCTCTATAATATGAGTTGGTCATGCATTCATCACAGCAATAGAAAAGTCATTGATGAATCTTTTATCTCAGTTTTCTTGGAAAAGTCCCATCCTCACAGGTCTGTGTACCACAGGTCTGTGCTACAGCTTGTCAGCTTTGTGACAGCAATATTCTCCTGATTGTCAGGGCAAAGGTTGACAAACTTATTTGTAACAATTATCTACTAATCAAAGAGCAGTCAAAATGAAAATGTTGTTCTATTCCAGGAGTTTATTTTCCTCCTTTGGAAATTCTCCCATCATTTCTTGGAGGAATGGTTACATGACCACTAATGATCCTTCAGGCACTGGTTCATGCTAGGCTGAGTGGAACAGAATTCTAGGGAATTCTTTTCCATGCTCTGATCAAATAGAACCCTATTGCCCTCACTTGATATAAGCCATCTGTATCCAGTTTCTAGTCCCTGAGGTAGGAAATAGAAATCTGATTCAGAAACTGTGCAGGGACTCCTTTGAAGTCAGAGATCTTCAAACTACAGTGAAGAAACTTTGTAATGCCAGCTTCAACAGTGGAATCCAAAAGAATCATGTTCCTGGCAAACATTGATATTCCCTCCTGGAACTTATACTCCAGAATGGATAAAACATAGTGTCACATACAGAAGGTGTACATTTTTTTTAAATTTATTTAATCTATTGTACATTGTATCCTGACCATAGTTTTCCTTTCCTCCTCTCCACCCCCGACTCCTCTCTCCTGCATCCATTCTTCTTCTGGTTCACTTCAGAAAAGGACCGACCTCCCAGGGATATCAACCAAACACGGAATATCAAATTGCAAAGAGACTAGGTACCTCCTCTCATATTAAGGCTGGACAAGGCAACTCAGTAAGATGACAAGGGTCCCAAAAGCAGGCAAAAATGTTAGAAAGAGCCCCACTCCCTCCATTAGGAGTCTCACAAAAAAAAACCAAGCTACACAACTATAACATATATGCAGAAGGCCGATATATACAACCCATGTCAGCTTTCTAGTTGTCAGCTCAGTCTCAGTGAGCCCCTATAACTTCAGGTCTGTTGGTTCTGTGAGTTTTCTAGTAGTGTACATGACTCTTCAGACTTCTACCATCCTTTCTCCCCTTCTTCCACAGGGTTCATGGAGTTTTGCCTAATGTTTGGCTGTGAGTCTCTGTGTCCATTTACATTAGTAGGTGGATGGAGACCCTCTGATGGTAATTATGCCAAGCTTCTGTCTATGAGTATAGCAGAATCCAATGAGATATGATCATCAAAAGAATAATAACTTCAGTAGAATTAGACACAGATTCCACAAAAGAAAGAAGAATACCCATTAGGTTATGGTGGAACTTTCCTACCATTGTTCTTTTTATGATCTATGACTGGTCCTGGAAAGTATGTATCTTTGTTCACTCCAGGTTATTTGATATCTCCTCCCTTGTTATATGGGATTTTTACCCCCAGAATAGGCAAGCTCCTCACTCTATACACCTTGGGACTCATGGCAGTTGAAACTTAGGGGATTTACCTCAAGCTCAGAAAGTATTGTGGTTCAACCTCTGCCTTTCATCGCTTCATTCCACACCTGATTAACCAGGTATCTTATTCATTGGGAAAAGCTAGTCAGGGCTCTGTAGGTCTTTCAACCGTTGTATCACTTCTCATGGAAAGATGCTTCACAAAGCTACCTCCCAAGTTCTTAAAACTAGCCCCTTGCTTTTAAACCAGACCCAATCTGTCTTTGGCTATGGTCCTTCACTTCTCAGCATCCAGCATACCATATGCTGAGTGTGTCACTGTTTAGCAAGAGGATGCAGAATGGGTCTGGGTGTTTGGAACATTTTACTCATTTGGCCCTGGGAACGGCACTGGCCTCCATCTGCTCTCTAGTACAGCTTTTGGATCTGATTCCAATTCTGCATGGAGAAGGTTGTCTGAGATCCACCCTCACTGGGCTATGCATCAATGGTAAAAGACCAAACTTTTATTCTTATTGAGAAGTTTTCATTCAGTCAAGCTTAACTCATCAGGTATGTGATTTGTTTGTTTGTTGTTTGGTTTTTGAGAAATAGAGGGTTTATGTTTGGATTTTAAGTGATTGTTGAGTTGCAAAATTTTGATTCCAGGACAATCTCTTCTTCTATTTACCTGCTCTATACCTGTCATCTTTACTTCTCTACTGTTACCATTAAAGTGTTGTGAAATTTTTAAAAGATTTTTCTTGTTCTCGGGTCCGTCAATGGGTTTTTAACAATGAAGGGTCTTCAAATGAATACATTAAAGAAAGGTTGGGGTACTTATTCTTTCTGACCCCCCTTCCCCTTAACATTTGAGTCTCTTTATTGAGGCTGTTTACTGAGCCTCAAAATCCCTACACTGTAATTTCTGGAGGTATTCCTTACTTGTTTTTAATGCCTTGCAACTGGGGAGTGGTTACCATTTCAATTGTACGTAGCTTAGTGGTACCCCACAATCTGGTTTCCTATACTTCGCACACATGGTTGGGTTATAAATATCCTTGTTTCAGACTGGGTTGGACAGTCTGCTTTTTTCTGACACTTTGACTAGCCACCTCATAAGACTGGTTACTTAAAATTTGAGAAGTGAGATTCCAAGCAGATAACATGCCTGCTGGTTATAAATTTGTGTGACAATGACTAAAGATGAATTTTCCTTTGGGGATGTTGAAAATCATTGAATAAGTAATTTATATGACCAGGAATTGGAAAATAGAACTGAGTATCTAAGTGATTAATATGCTTGATGAAGTGCTCTAGGAATTCAGAATTGATCAAGATCAGTGTGAATGGAATGGTCAAGGATACTCATCAATAAGCTAATAAGTACCAGCAACCGCAAAGAACCATTTGTGAATTTTCTAACCTGAATCTATAATGGAAATTATATTAAAAGGTCACCAAAGCACATGACCTATGGTTGTGTTCTAAGGAGTTGTCATGATATTGGTCAATCTCAGAAAAGATCTTCTGGAAATAAATTACTCATGGACTCAGCATGTATAGAATTAAACACATCTCTCAGTAAATATAAAACTTCTTAGATTACTTGAATTGAAATATCCATTTTGAAAAGTCATAGAAAAATGCACAGGTTTTGGGACTTCCATTTTAAGTCATAAGTATCAGCTCTTTCCAATTTTTTAGTTTTAAATTTGAAAAAAAAACCAGAAAACATTTACAACAATATAAGAATCGTATAATAATTGTACTCATAATGACCATCAGATTAAGAAATAAACTATACCAAAGGCAATGCAAATTTATACCACATCACATCTTTCCTGTGTCAGAGAATTTACTTTTTTTTCCCACTCTCTTCCCAGCCATGTGAATGCAAAGCTATGACCAAAATAGACAAACAGCTTTTAAACCTCCCTTTGCAATGGACAAACCTCACTGTCACTGAGCTGTAATGAAGCATTAAGCCATTGTTTGCACCTCAGAGGGTCATGACTCCATGTCAGTGCTGCACTACCCCCAAGGCCTTGCTCCTCTGAGCCTATAAAAATACACATCTCATTGTTCCTACATCAATATGTGTCCTCTGGACATTCAACTTCAAGAACAACTTACCCTAATAGATTCTGGATTTGGTTTCACCAAGCCAAACAGGAGACTTTTCTTTATTTCTTGAGTATCCCAGCTCTGTACTTTTAAAATAAATACTTTAAAGTGTTTTCACCCATTTCCCTTGAAGCAAGAGCTTTGAGAAAATAAACATGACTTTTCATGTTGTAAAGTACAAATGTTCAATACTCTTCAGCCTATTGGGAATTGAAAATTACACCAGGAGTTTGAAAGCCTCTTCAGACATAATCATGATGATCATTGCCTGGATTAATTATGGAAATGGGAAAAATTTGGATCAAGAGCCTGATCCAGTTAGATTAAACCCCAACAGCTCCAAAACATTGACTATTAGAAATGAAGAACAGACAAGTCTAGTGATTGTCTCCTACCAGAAAAAGGAAGGGGAAGAGTGAGACAGGAGTGGCCACACCAGAGAGATGGCTCAGTGGGTAAAGGTGCTTGCTGCTAAGACTGAAAAATCTGAGTTAAAGCTCCAGAACCCACCTGGGACAAGGAGAAAACAGACTCTAACAAATTATCCTTTGACTCCACATGAGCACAAGAGTGAATGAATGAATGAATGAATGAATGTTAAAAGAAAGAAAAAAGTTCCATAAGAAGAATATCTGATGAGATGTATCCATGCCAATCAGAGCTCCATTCCCAGGCACAGACAGTATCAATCTCTTTGGTGTTGGGGGACTCTGAGATATGTCCTTGAGTGACTAGATATAGTGGCTAAGAACCAATAATGAAGACAAATAAATCCTTTAAGATAAACATGAGGTTAAAGTAAGAAATGCCTCTGTGTTAGGGGAGAGTTCACTGAGAAAAGGCACATGGACTGTGTAAGAAGAACATTCTACAGAGCAAATGCCATAGGCGCTCATCATCACTGTCATTTTCCAATTCAAAAATCTATAACCGTCCTTTACCTAAGGTAGCCTCATAATTCTATGAGGAATCAAGGAGTAAGACAGCAGAAAAGAAGAGTTTGTAACCGGATAGCATATGAGACACTAAGAAACAGAAAGAGATTTATTTCGATATGATGTTTGGGAAAGAAAATTTAGAAATGCAGTCTGAAAAATGATTTAAGTATTTATTAGTGTGTGTTACAAAATGCAATCATTTAGATTGTTTGAAGACAATGCAACACTACAAGAAAACATTGAAGACATTATTTAATATATTTGATATGTTTCTGTCTGTTTACATCAGACAGAATGTAATATTACATGATTAGTACTATACATGATTAACTCCAGTGCAATAATTACCCAATGATTTATGGTATATATTCGAGAATGAGTATTGTGGGAATGTCTCTATGTCATATGAGACAAAGAACTCTCTAGCATCCTGGCAATGCTGTGTGGACTGAGCTTGTAATAGATCCAGCTGTGGTACCCATGTTCTGATGTTGAGCAAGCAGTCTGCATATGTGCAGCTGTCTGACAGATGTTATCATCCTTCCTGCCACACGGTTAGAAGAGAGAGAGGGGCATGCTGTTCTTTACACAGCTCCATCTCAAATGCTAAGGACAAGAAAAGAGAATGAGAGACAGGAAAGAAAGCAAAGGAAAAATCCCCAAACCCAAACATGTCTTTGGTAAGAAAAACAACCCAGCTGTTGGCAAGAAGTGGTGTTTTGTGAGCATGATGGAATCAAAGGCTTGTATTTCAAGGAGACTTGTTTTTTTCTGTAGCACAAACATGATTAAGGATAATGTGTGTTATTTTGGGTTTTTATTATCCATAAAAGGAAAATAAGTTATGCCAGATATACAAAAATAAATAGTTGGACTTCAGAGGCCTTCTGGCTCTCAAATCTAAGAATTCAATAACCAGACTGCTTATTTGTTTCCAGGTTTGTTTTTGTCTTATGGGGAATAAAAACTCCATAGGGCACGTTGTCTTGCTTTATTTCAGAACAGGTGACTTTAGTGATATGGGTTTAGCTTTAGCCAACGTTCTCCTCTCCTTTCTACAGATCATTCATTCTTTGGCTAGGCAGTCAGATCTTCTCTGTTGCTACAGATATCTCTATGCTGCCTGCAACAGGAGGCCCTAAGGAGAAAACAACAGTGGAAGACATGAGATTCAAAAACAAAACAAAACCTTAGCATCTTATAGAATTTACTCTTTTTTTTTCAACTTTTATTAGATATTTTCTTCATTTACATTTCAAGTGTTATCCAGAAAGTTCCCTGTATCCTCCCCCCTCCCGGCCCTGCTCCCCTACCCACCCGCTCCCACCCCTTGGCCCCGGCATTCCCCTGTATTGGGGCATATAAAGTCTGCATAACCAAGGGGCCTCTCTTCCCACTGATGGCCAACTAGGCCACCCTCTTCTATATATGCAGCTAGAGACATGAGCTCAGGGGTACTAGTTAGTTCATGTTATTCTAGAATTAACTCTTAAAGAGGAAAGAGGAAGCCTAGGTTGACAGGAATGATCCCTATATGGCTTCTTCTCACTGTGCATATTTACCACATGGAAGGCTGAGCCTCCTCTGTTTCTCCTTCAAAGGCTGCTATATGAATTGCAGTTTAGGCTTACTGTCATAAGAACACAACGTTCATGGGGAAGAGGTGTTCTACACCAGCCTGCCCCCGACTTGAGGACCCTTCAGAAGCTTGAGTAGAAGAGAAGCTGTTGGTAACACCTCTGGACATTAGAGGAACCCACACTCACAGTAAGAGTCTGGACCTTGTGTGCATAAAGAGAGCATTTTGGATCTGAATAGTCTTGAGTGATACTATGACACAGAAAAAGCAACTCGTGGTCCAAGGAATGAAAAATGACAATGGCTTACAAATAATTATCTATCGCAGTCAAGGGTGTTTACAGCCTTCAGAAACATTTTACCTTCGTAAAAGCAGTCAGTGATCTTCAGGGCTCCCTGTTAAATGTAGAAACACAGACTCAGGGTGATAGTAAAAGCTAATCCTTCTCAATTTTTTAGTGAACCATTCTTTATATTTATCAGTTAATTCATTTCATAATCATTGTAAATAGTTTCATCAGTCCCGTTGATAGATGCAGAGATTGATATGTACAGAGAAGAAAAGATAGTATTTCATTTTTTCATGTAACTGTTATTAGGTGTCTCTCACATGCCAACCACTGTGTTTTGTTGGGAAATGCAATGATAAGATAGATTTCATCTCATTCTTATGAAACTCAGTATCTTCTGGGGGAGGATAGAAAATAACCTATTGAAAATTAAGCATGGAGTTAGTTATAAATGCTAAGAAGAAAACACAGTTCAGTTATGTCTTCGAGACAAAAAAGCAAAGATTTGGATGAGTCACACATGTTGGATACAACAGTTTATTTAAGGAGATGGTGTCAAAGTTGACATTTGAATATGTAGGCTAACAGGCAGTGGGGATCCTAAGAAGAAGATGAAGTGAGAATAAGCTTAATGTGTTCAAGAAGAAGAAAGGAAGCCAAATGTGCCTGGAACTGTGGGGAACGTTTCACATTAAGTACACTCCGTGAGCACTGGATCACTATCAAAAGCAACGGAAAATACTCTTTCCTTTAATTTCATAGCCCAATTCTGGGGCAATGATTGGGCAAAGAATCCACCACTTTGCTGTGAAAAACAGATTTCTATGGGTTTTTAATCATAAATAAAACACGAGTCTCTTTTAGGTGGTCCAGACCTTTCTATCCTTTTAAGCTCTTCTGAGCCTTGCAGGCAGAGATAGGGCAGAATTCTTCAGGGAACCAGTTGGTTCTCTTTTCTGGTTCTCTTCCAAATCATTCCATTGGAGTCAGGTCCCTTTTGAATTTCCCTCTGAGCTATGCCAAAGCAGTCAAGGGCAATTCTTGATACAATGTGCTATTTTTCTCTTTTGTTACATTTCTTATTTGTTACATTTCATTTCAGGGACAAACCTTCCGCCTGCACCTTGCTTAGTATTTAGTCAGCATTGATTCAGCCTCCTTCATGACTCACTGCATCTGGAAGGGTGATCATTATGAATCTGGAAATGAAAACGTTCGAAGGATAATGTATTTTGGTGGTCTCAGCGGGGAGAGGGATATGAACTACCCCTCATTCTGAGGCTTATGGACTTAAGTTCAGCTTCTCCATTAGGAGAGACAGAAGCACTGCCAGAGGTTTTTCTGAGTATCAAGAAATGAACTTACAATGTTTGCCAAATTTATTTCAAAAACATTAATATTTTATTAATAGAAAATGATCAGCCCTATTTTTGATTCAGTATTTTAAAAGTAGCCCAAATCATGTACAATACAATATCATCCAAACTTAAAAGAGCCTCATCTAGACATAACACAGATCACATACACAAAAGTCCATGTGAGCATGCTGGTATCTCAGTTTGTGTGTTTTTATGTCTCTGTGTGGGTGCAGGTATCAGTTCCGATGTGTGTCTATGCATGCTTGCATTTATCTGTCCGGAAAAGTTAGGCTCTGAAAATGAGCGAGGAGAGACAGGATTTAGGGAGAGAGGATGATGTCACAGGAAGCTGATGAGCTAAGAAGTATCTTGAAAACTCACTATTCCAAGAGTGGTGGTTGAGACAGTGGTATTCACAACACAGGGGAGTTTTTAGATGTGCCAAGTCTCATGCTTCACCCAAGACCAGTGAGTTAAATTTGAACAAGCTCTTATGTGAAGCAGCTGTGCACCAACATTGGGGAAGCAGTGTCTGAATGGTTGCATGTGTTTGGGGGTTTGTTCTCACCCTTTGCATTTGCTGGTAATCTCCTCTAGCAGATCAAATCCTACTCAGGTCTAAGCTACCATTTTATCTGAAGGTGACCTGTGCAGTTCATTCTAGCATTTATCATACTGTGTGATAATAGTGATTTTCCTACCTGTTTCTCCTCACTGTAAGATGAACACCATAAGGAAACATCCAGATATGGCTTTTATACTGTTTTATTTCCAAATGCTTGTCCTAATGCATGATATGATACATAACAGATGCTCTGTAATTCCCTATCAAAGATCAGTTCATCAGAGGAGGAAGCAAGTCATTGAAGACACTTGATAAGATTAACTACCTTTCCCATCCTTACCTTTTTTTTTGTAAATCTTTCTCACAATCCCTGTCTATTCATAGGCACATACACAGATCATACACTACAGTGTCATGTGCCCAGTAGATTCTCAGACTATTTAATGATTTTAAAATTGTTAGATAAATATTCTCCAGCAAAACTTGGGCCATATAGAAGCTTCTAAAGTAGAAATAGAGATCAACAGTTTCATTTTAGCCTGAAAGATGTACTTGGAAATCAGCCAGAAGAATAGGAAGCCATTAAGAAGAAAAACCAGCAGCAGTTGCTGCAGCAGCAGCAACAACAACACTACACACACACACACACACACACACACACACACACACACACACACCCCAAGTGGTTGGGAGAACTAAGTCCCCTAACTGTGCATTCTATTGATATTCAATCAAAGTCAAAACCGATCCCTTGTATGGGAGTTTTCTGTCACTTGTGTGCATGTAGAGCATCTTAAGTGTAGAAAAGCACAATTAGCATATGTGAGATGAATCCTGTCAGGGGGGGAAGGTAAATGTTGCAGGCAGAGAAGAGTAATTCAGAATGCTGGCACACTCTGAAAGTTGACTGCCTGTAAGGTTTGCACTAGAAAAAAGTTGTCTCTGTTTGGTTACTATTGATGTCTTGTGCAATGCAGTTCTTTCTTACGAAGGTATTATGGGATACCTATTGGTATCCCCAGCCCTCTATCCATTGTAGACCAGCAGTAGTCCCTTTGTGTTGTACCAACCAGAGTGTCTCCTTACGTTTCCAAATACACCGGAATCAAAATCACCCTTGCCTAAATCCTACTGCTGCAGGTGACACAATGGCAAAAGAGCCTGTTACTATTCTTCACTATCTGGCAAACAGTGCTTTAGGTCTTTGAAATTTAAAAATTTGTTTTTTTTTTTTTTTGTCTAGGTCCCAGTATCTGCCCTTTGTGGAAGCTTTTGGTACCCAGGGCTGTGATTCTAGGTTAGCTGGTTGTTATGTGTTATTATTGGGATAGTGGTGCACTGCACAGCAAAGCTTCAGAGCATGAATCCATCTAACTTAATGCTGAGCATTGTCCAGCAGTGAGCATAATGCTTTGGAAAGGGAAAGGCCTGCTACGAGTACTCTAGTCTTTCAATTGCTTTTCTTTTTCTTCTTCTTTTTTTTAATGCTTACATTTTTTTTATTAGCTGTTTTCTTCATTTACATTTCAAGTGCTATCCCATAAGTCCCCTATACCCTTCCCCCGCCCTGCTCCCCTACCCACCCACTCCCACTTCTTGGCCCTGGCATTCCCCTGTACTGGTGCATATAAAGTTTGCTAGACCAAGGGGCCTCTCTTCCCAATAATGGCCAACTAGGCCATCTTCTAATACATATGCAGCTAGAGACACGAGCTCTGGGGGCTCTGATTAGTTCATGTTGTTGTTCCATCTATAGGGTTGCAGACCCCTACACCTCTTAGGTACTCTCTCTAGTTCCTACATTGGGGACCCTGTCTTCCACCCTATAGAGCATCCACTTCTGTATTTGCCAGGCACTGACAAAGCCTCACAGGAGACAGTTATATCAGGGTTCAGCAAAATTTTGATGGTATATGCAGTAGTGTCTGTGGTGGCTGATTATGTGAGGCAGTCCCTGGATGGTCCAAACTTTGTCTCTGCAATTCCTTCCATGTATATTTTATTCCCTATTCTAGGGAGGAATGAAGTATCCACGCGTTGGTCTTCTTTCTTGATTTTCTTGTGTTTTGGAAGTTGTATCTTGGGTATGCTAGGTTTCTGGGCTAATATCCACTTATCGGTGAGTGCATATCAAGTGACAACTTTTGTGATTGGGTTACCTCACTCAGGATGATATCCTCCAGATACATCCATTTGCCCAAGATTTTTATAAATTCATTGTTTTTAATAGCTGAGTAGTACTCCATTGTGTAAATGTACCACATTTTCTGTATAGATATGGGTACAGGGGTAAAATTACTAAACAGAACAGCAATTGCCTGTGTTGTAAGATCACAAATCGACAAATGGGACCTTATAAAATTACAAAGCTTCTGTAAGGTAAAAGATAATGTCAATAAGACAAAAAGGCCACCAACAGATTAGGAAAGAATTTTTACCAATCCTAAATCTGATAGGGGGCTAATATCCAATATTTACAAAGATCTCAAGAAGCTGAACTCCAGAAATTCAAATAACCCCATTAAAAATGTGGTACAGAGCTAAAAAAAGAATTCTCAACTGAGGAATACCGAAGGGCTGAGAAGCACTTGAAAAAATGCTCAACATCCTTATTCATCAGGGAAATGCAAATCAAAACAACCCTGAGAGTCCACCTCACACTATTCAGAATGGCTAGGATCAAAAATTCAGGTGACAGCAGATGCTGGTGAGGATGTGGAGAAAGAAGAACACTTCTCCATTGCTGGTGGGATTGCAAGCTGGTACAACCACTCTAGAAATCAGTCTGGCGGTTCCTCAGAAAACTGGACATAGTACTACCAATTGATCTAGCAATACCTCTCCTGGGCATATATCCAGAAGATGTTCCAACTGATAACAAGGTCACATGCTCCACTATGTTCATAGCAACCTTATTTATAATAGCCAGAAGCTGGAAAGAATCAATTGCTTTCCTTGTAGATCGGTTGATAATCTTGAAGAAGAAATGCATATGTGTGAGAGCGTTACTAGTTGGCATTAAGGGTGGCAATTTTCTGCCCCTTGACTGGGAGCTGTCACTTTAAAAGGATTTGCCATCTATTGGCTTAAGTAAAGGATACAGGAAGTATATAGACTTCTCCATGAATATTTTGCCTCCTTACTCCTGGGAGACATCAGTGTAACAGGACTTCCACATTTAGCATCTGGAACCTTGATAGCAAAATAGCAAATATAAGTCACCTCTTTAATTTATGGTCTCTGGGGTAAAATAAGGAAGGATTCAAACAACACGAACTCCTAGACTTGTCCAAAGAGACGTTAAAATTAAAGCACGATGTTGAGTTTTTCCATTGCAAAAGGATTCATTGCAGCATTTTACCAGACATGTCATGTTTAATATTCAAAAATGCATTTTTATGCACCTGGTATGTCAGATGAAGTAGGCATGTTAAACTACAACTCTGCCATTTAATTATTTGTTTGATTCTAGAAGTATTTGATGTGTGATACATGTTCATTATCTTTGACGAAAAAAAAATCTCTTTTTAAATTCAGAACCAGTCGTATACTGGAGGATTAAGTCAAGAGCATGCATCAGAAATGAGAAATAATCCTTCACATTTAAGGTTTTATGCATAGTTTCACAAAACACAAACAACTGATTGGTTTAATAAGTGTGATAAACAAAAATTAATGAGATTAATTATAGACTGCCAGGTGAGAAACAAGTGATTAATTTGGAAAGCTTTTGTTTTTTTCCTGTGGGTTTGAACACCACATGGCCATAACTAGAGGGAATCAATTGCCTTTCACACCAAGAAAAAGTAATTCGAATAGAACTATTATTTTTTTAATATGTGTAATTTCTCAATATAATTACATTTATTTGAACAAAAGTGAATCTTATTGTATTTTCAGGGATGTTACCTATTGACTGAACAGTGCACTGAGGTCAAAGTCTTCTATGTCCTCAGTTGGGTGAGTGGCCTCACAGAGGTTGGTGTTTAGAGATTTAAGAGAAGGGATCAGGAACCAGTGAGTGAGCCAGCTATTTAGCACTCCAGATACTGGTATTAAAGATACACTGAAAGCCCATAGCTTCAGTAGATCGGGTTCTGGTTATCAGTCAAGCCTTTAGTGATAGTATGGTCGAATTCTTGAGGAGCAGAGAGTTGTCAAAGTAAACTATTTCATTAGGGTAGCTGCATACAAGGAAAATTACTGGGTCTCTAAGTCTGCTAAAGAAAAGATGGAAAGCAGGAGCTTGTTGATGAATGTAGAGTTGGAATCTTTTTTATCTCAGATTAAATCCACTCTGGAGACTGAGGCAGGGAGGAAGGCTGAATTGTGACAACAGGAAGGAGTGGGAAACTGCTCATCTCAAAGTGGTACTTGAAACTGTTTTAGTGGTTCACATAAGACACCAGGCCACTGGTATTGAAATGAGAAGGAGTAGGATGAGGAAGGGGGGAGGAAAAAAAGGAGAAAGAAAGAAAGAAAGAAAGAAAGAAAGAAAGAAAGAAAGAAAGGAAGGAAGGAAGAAAGAAAGAGGGAGGGAGCTTTTGAGACAGGCTATTTATTTAAAGTGTAGTTACCTCAAGCAGCAAAACCTGAAGACCATCTGGCTTGATAGCATAAAAATGTTGAAGACAGACTGACAGACCAAGGAAAGACAGGCGTTTATGAGCTAATTGCATATGCTGGTGGACACAGGGAAAAGCCGGTCTGAAGGTGTATTCAGCTCTATTTGAGACATTTAAATTCAAGATATCAATAATGCAATGAAATTTGCTTCCTTTCAAGACAGGGATCTGGAATGCAGGCCAAAGTAGATGGTATGGATTAGACACATCCACAGAAAGAAAAAGGCAGCTAAAAATCTGAATACATCACCCAAATGAGGTGAGAAACCTCAATTAACTGCTTTGATTCAGTCAGAATCTGGAAGAACAAGAAAGTGAGGGAGCATGAGAAAGGGCAAAGACAAGAAAAGAAGAAACTAGGGAGAAGCTAAATATTCTAAGTATACCAGCACCGAGTGCCCCAGAGTGGCTGGCTGAGCAGGGTTTTTGGCTTTGGGTTTTTTGGGTTTTTTGTTTTGTTTTTTTGTTTGTTTGTTTTTGTCTTTTTGTTTGTTTGTTTGTTTGTTTGTTTTCTCTTTGTGTCATTAGCCGTGTACCTACCTATACCAAGGCTCTGTACCAGGAAGTAGTATTGAGGTTACAGAGATGATAAGAAGGTTGTCTTTCACAGACATCTGTAATAGTCCTAAAGTTTCGCATCGGCCTCTGTCCTCATAGCTTATTACATCAGCACCAGAGCCTGACCAATCTACACCAACTTTTCTTCTGAGATGACACGGTAGAATTCAATACAAGTAAGAATGCCTGGTTATCCTCTGTAAACTGTCTTAGACTGGACTAATATGAAGACATTATTATTATTAATAGAAATAGTCATTTCACTTCTGTAGTACTTCCTGTGTAAACAATTTTGATTGAGATGGACAAAATATATTTTTTGTATTTATATACCTGGATGCTGCAATGAAATCAGATGTTTAGAAGTTAGCTTTTAAAATGTGTTTTGTTCGTTTTGTTTTTGAAAGCTTTCATCTGATTTATAATCAAGTGTGTGTAAGTGGAAAGTTTTAGGTAGAGAGTATGATACAAGAATGGAGAAAAAAGTTGATAGTCAAGTATCAGTAGCAATGTCCAACACCCAGTGGCGATTAGAAATAGTTGTAGACAGATCAATTATGAAGTTGGGAGAAGGGAAGTTCACTGTGATTGCTTAAAAGAGCTTCACCACAGAGGAAGAAATGAAAATAGGATTCAGACTTCCATATTGGAAAGATAAAACAGGAAAATTCAGTCCAGTTTACTTCTCTTCTCATGGAGCATGGTAGCAACATCAGCCATGTTTGTTCTGTCTGAGAAGACAGTCACAAAAATAAGTCCAACTTTTTTTGTCCTCCTTCAGGAGTCATTTCGGTTCATAATGGAAGACAATATTCGTGATTCCTTACCCATGCTTCTGTGATCCTGTGACAGTCAGATTAAGTATCCAAGAAACACTTACTGACAGAAGAAGGATTCTTGGGAGAACAGGGGTGAAGACAGTCTCCTGTCTGGGTAGTCACAAGCAAGCTCTCTGCCGAGGCAAAGATATTTTTACTGTGATTTAGTCAGAGCCTGGATCAAAGGGACAGCTATGGCTCTTGGTATGACTGCTGATGCACCATTCAGACTTTAGTTTGCAGGGCCGTGTACTCTGAGATGGACTTGATATATCTTCAACGTATGCCATTACCCATAGTCAAACACAGAGAGCAAACGAAAGTCCATCCAGAAGAATTTGCACTAATAATACTGGATGGACATTGAAGAAGTAGCACTAGAGGTTGCTGTATACCATATCTCAATTTAATGAAGTAATGGACACAAGTCTTTTGATGTCCAAAACAACAATAAATGGGGTAAATTTTTCTTCTGTTTTGTGCTTGTGAATCTTGAACACATGGTACCTATGACTAATTTCCAAGAAACACCTCCAAACCTGAATACTGCAACTTTAAAAATAATATATAATATCTTGCCCAAGATGAGCTTGTACAGCCACCCTGTGTACACTTGTGAATACGATGTTTGCTTAGTATTAAGTGAATGGATGATCTACTAGTTATAACAGTAGTTATAACAATATTAAAAAGGATAAAAATTTAAGCTTCAGTTAATATTCTAAATGTATTGTGCTATAGAGTATTTGTCTATATCCCTATTATGGCATTGACTCAATCCTCATAAGAATCTCATGAAATAAAATATTTTAATTTAATAAGTTTTTAATAAGAAATTAAAAGCCATTATCAATGGCTAATGATCTGATAACTCTCCAATCTTAAGCCATGAATTTTAGAACTATTCTTCCAAAAGCTCCTTTAATACCACCTAAACATATTACATTCTCTAGTGTATTTTAATCTAGGGCCAATTTAAATTAAACCCCTCTCTCTTTCTCTATTTCTCTCAGGTTTTTTTTGAGACAAGATTTTTCTGTAGCACTGTCTGGAACTTGCTCTATAGAACCAGGCTGGCCCCAAGCTCAAAGACCATCTGCCTCTGCCTCTGAGTGCTGGGATCAGTGATATGTGTCATCATAACTGATGTAATAATATGTTTTGATATCAGATTCTATATATTAGTTTTATTTATTAAAGAGCAACATATGATATTTTATTATCAAAAGATTCAGTTAAATTATAGAAAGCCTATTTTACTTAGGCTTATAGAATTTTGGGGGGGTGAGGGTTGAGACAGGGTTTCTCTGTATAGCTCTGGCTGTCCTGGAACTCACTTTATAGACCAGGCTGGCCTTGAACTCAGAAATCCGCCTGCCTCTGCCTCCAGAGTGCTGGGATTAAAGGCATGCGCCACCACGCCCGGCCTTAGAATTTTTACTTCATTTTTTTTCTTACAAGCTTTGTTCCAAATGTGAAAAGAACCTCTTATGTGATATTTTAAATCATCAATGGATGTTGCTTATCATACCCAGAAATTAATTTTTCATAAGATATGAATAATAAAATCCAATAATACAAGAGACCAGTTGGGCTAATAGGAAAGTTTTAGTTAATCCAAAGGAAGAATGAGAAAGATAAAAAACACGAATGAGAAACAGATGCGTCAATAGTAAAATTGTAGAAAAATGTCTCATTTGTCTCACTATGCCAATCCAATTCAAGGACAGACATTGTTCAAGCAAATAGAGAAACAATTTCTTTCCATATAAAAACACAAGGATAATAAAAGGAAACAGTGAAAATGCTGAACTAACATTTAGGACTAGGGATATCACCAAGGGAAAAGAGAAGGAGGTATGTTGGAAAGATCAGAATATACAATTCTTATAAATGCTTATTAATCTATTAACAAAGCTCCAGAATCTAGAAAGCAGAGAGAGAAAGAGAGAGAGAGAGAGAGAAAGAAAGATAGATGATAGATGATAGATAGATGATAGATAGATAGATAGATAGATAGATAGATAGATAGATAGATAGATAGATAGAGTGGCTGCATTAGTCAATGTTCTATTGCTCTGAGGAGACTCCATGACCCCAGCAACTTTTGCAAAGTAAATCATTCATTGAGTCTTGCTTACAGTTTTGAAGGCTTTATTCCATTATCAACATGTCAGGAAGCAAGCAGCACAAAGACAGACATAGTGCTGGAGGAGCTGATGGTTCTATATCATCATCTCTGGGCAGCAGGAAGAAGAGAGAGCCACTGAGCCTGGGTTGGGCTTCTGAGACTGTAAAGCCCACCCCCAATGACACATTACCTTTAAAAAGGCCACACCTCTTTCAACAAGGCCATACCTCCTAAATCTTCTCAAACAGTTCCACTCCATGATGACTAAATATTCAAATACTTAGTGAGCCTATGGGGACCAATTTTTTTATTCTTTTTTAAAAATTTTCTTTATTTACATTTCCAATGCTATCCCGAAAGTTTCCTATACCAACCACCCTCCCTGCTCCCCTACCCACCCACTCCTACTTCTTGGCTGTGGCATTCCCCTGTACTGGGGGATATAAAGTTTGCAATACCAAGGAGCTTCTCTTCCCAGTGATGGCCAACTAGGCCATCTTCTGCTACATATGCAGCTAGAGACACGAGCTCTGGGGGTACTGGTCAGTTCATATTGTTGTTCCACCTATAGGGTTGCAGACTCCTTCAGCTCCTTGGATGTGTTCTCTCGCTTATCCATTGGGTGCCCTGTGTTCCATCCTATAGATGACTGTGAGCATCCACTTTTATTCAAAGCACAATGATAAAAAATTAAAACATCATTATGGTTGATTTTGAAACTCCTTCCTTAGTACATAGCAAAAGAAAAAATTAATAAGACTATGAAAAGTTTGAGCAAAATCACCCACAAAATCAACCCAAAAACACACTTCAAGTACTATCAGTTGCAACAGAATGAATATTCTTCTCAATTGCATAAAACATCACCAAATAAGAAATGTTAGGTTGGTTGTGGTGGTATACACTGGTAGGATTTGCTGAAGAAGGCAGAGAGACAGGAGGATCACAAGTTCGAGGCCAGTCTGGGCCCCCCCCCGCATTAATGGGAAAGGGCAAATGTAGAATGGGGGGGGGGTTGTGGAGGGGTAACTGGGAAGAGAGATGTCATTTGATATGTGAATGAATGGCATGATTAATAAATAAAAAAATAACAAAATTTATTTATATGAATATAGATTTTTTAAAAAGAAGTGTTAAGACTGTTACAACCACTTTACCAGAGTAGAGAAATTAGTTATCAAATGAAGGAGAAATTATTCAAAGATGTGAGGGGATAGCCTCTGTGAGCTAAATTATTAAGGGACAGAGAAAGCACAAGAACCTGGATTTGTGGAGCAGCTTCATTTCCTGAGAAGACAGGACAAAGCCAGCCTGGAACAGAGAGGGTTAGTTTAGGTTCAGGCTGTTAGTTTATGGCCAAGCATGAATGATGTCAAGAGTCCAGGAACACAAAGTCAGAACAGAATAAAATATTAGGTCAGAGACTGCAGAAGTTTGTCAAAGGGAGAGAACTTTCTAGTCTTAAAGAGATAAGGGTAGGATGAATTTTTCTGTCTTTTTTTCAGAGCTCAAAATGTACTGCTTCTATTTTTAAGTTCAAACAAAAGAAAAGATCTCAGCAAAAACATTGGCATTAGGAAGCGCCATTCTAAATAAAATTTAAAGAATTAAAATATTTCCTTTGGAGGAATCCCACATCAATGCATGAACTGTTCTTTGTATCAACTGACTTAACTACGTTCCCAAATAATGCCTATAGAATAAAGCAGCCAAGTATATCACCCCAACAGTTGTTTTTTATATACCACAGGGAGCCCAACTTAAAAGGAATACTGACAGAGGCACCATTTGTCGCTTTCTTTTTTATTTATTTATTTTTATTTATTTATTTTTTATTTTATTATATGTAAGTACACTGCAGCTGTCCTCAGACACTCCAGAAGAGGGAGCCAGATCTTGTTACGGATGGTTGTGAGCCACCATGTGGTTGCTGGGATTTGAACTTATCACCTTCGGAAGAGCAGTCGGGTGCTCTTACCTGCTGAGCCATCTCACCAGCCCCCCATTTGTCTCTTTCTATATAATTTTAATAATTTTTGTGTTTATATTCTCTTATTTTGACCTCAATGACATAAGTTCCTTGAAGGTCAACAAACTACATTATTTTAAAACTATTTTGTATTTTCATACGATTTCTACAATTGATCATTTTCATGCCTTCTTGTATTAAAATATATTTACTATGTACTACATGGTAGAAAGGTGAAACTAAAGCAATGTTGAAGATTCATAAAAGATGATGGGATACTGGGAATCTATTCTTTCCTGAAGGTATAAACACAGTAATGGTTGTTGCGGGATAGTAGAAGCATTTTTTTTTTCCAGCTCGTAGCCATAAGTAAGTTGTGCATGCTCTTGTGAATAATCTTTATTCATGAGGCTATGCGAAGCTGTAATTAAATTCAGTGGAACACACATTAAAAAATTAAAGAAAGGAAAGAAGGAGAGAGGGAGGGAGGGAGGGACGGAGAGAAGAAGGAAGGAAGGAAGGAAGGAAGGAAGGAAGGAAGGAAGGAAGGAAGGAAGGAAGGAAGGAAGGAAGGAAGGTAATGACATTGGAAGTCTTGTAGGGAAGAAAGAAGTATATACAAGAATAGAGGGACAAGAACAGAGAATGGGTATGATCAAAATACATTGCATACATGTGTGAAAATGTAACAGTAAAACTTCAATTCATTATTATGTGTAAATAACATATACTAATAACTAAAAATACAGAAAAAATTTAAAGTGCTCATTTTTAGAACAAGAAGTCTACCTACTTTTGCATTTCATTCTGCTTGCTTCTCACTAACATCTTTTATACGCTTGGAGACATAGTCAGGACTTGCCTCCTGTTTCTGTCATGAGGCATCCTTGTTGACTTTTCTAGAATGCAAGTGATTATTTTACTATTTTGATCTTACATCATTTAATTATCATTTTCCCTAAATTCATATTCTTCTTTATGTATATTGATCTACAATAGAGTTTGTTCAGCTTCTTCACTTAAATTAGGAATCAGGTAAACTGCTACTAATAAATCAATACTTAGTAATTTATATACATATAAAATATTCTAGTGCCAGACGAAAACTTCCAATTTTATTCAGAAATGCTGACATTTTCATCCCATACTATCAATTAAAGATAAATAGATCATACTGCTTAAGCCTAAATTCAACATAGCATTTCAATTGGTTTGGATTATCTTTTATTATTTAGAAGTCTAAAAACTGATATATTCTCTGTTCTAAATCATAAAGGTCATAATTTTCTGAGTATCAAAGTACATTTACAAGTTATTTTATGGCAGAGTTTTCCACAGTATCCAAAGTTGATGCTCTCTGTCTTCTCTTTATGGGCTCTGCAAAAGTGAATTGTTACAGTCATGTATGAATGTAGAGGACTCAGACATACAGCTATAGAATGCAGTCAGGATAAATACTACATCCACAGGAAAATGTGTAATATAGATTATTTGACAAATTCCCTGAGATATTGCCTCAAAGTGTTAGAAGAATGTGTGTGTGTGTGTGTGTGTGTGTGTGTGTGTGTGAGAGAGAGAGAGAGAGAGAGAGAGAGAGAGAGAGAGAGAGAGAATGAGAATGTTTTAAGTTGGAGAATTTAAAGGTTTCCAAAAACAATCAGAGCCTTGTAGGTCCTATGTCAGAATAATGGTAACCAAATGAACCCAGGAGAAGCTAAGTAGCAGATGGGGAACAATGGCTCAGAGACAAGGTCATGAAAGTGAGAAAAAAAACTGTCAAAATTGGAAGCCCATCTGCCTTATCTGATGCGTGAAGCATCCAGGATACACGAATTCCATTTTAATGATTCAGTAATCATGACCAAGAACGAAAAACGAAGATTTCAAGGATAAAACTCAGCCTTGAAGTAGTTTTCTTTATAGGTCCTGATCACATGTCACTGGTACTCTGTACTTAGAAACAGTCATAAACACATTAATCACTGCATTTGTCAAAGCTTAACACTCACAACTTCCCTCAAGTAGGTAACTGAACAAATAGTGCTTGTTATCTAAAGAAAAGAAATCTTATGAATTTGAAAATCAATTCTACAGAGAGGTTTTCCTGTTGAGAGAAAATATCTGTGAAGAATAGGGTCTATTGGTTAATTTTAAAACACAGTCAGTTGTATTAACTTTCAATTTTTTTCATTGTTTATTTAGTATGTAAAAAATCAGTTAATCTCATTATAGTTCATAAGTACAAGGCCATGGACAAAATGAGGAATTAAGTTAAAGATGACAACATGTCATCTTTAACTTAAGGTTAAACCTTTTAACTCTCCGTCTTCCATCTCGTTACATCTCTTTTGCTTGTCCAAATGTGTGAGGTGAAAGGTCATACTCAGATTATCCACCTATGCAAAGGACTTCTCTGTTCATCAAGGAAGCCCCTGTATGCTTAGACCAAAAGGAATGGGTGTATTGGTTTTCTTGCTGCTATGACAAAATACCTTGAAAAAGCACCTAAAAGAATGGAAAATTTGATTTTTGTCTCAGTTTGAGGGTGAGTAACAGTGCAGGAGTAATGAGATCTGCCTGACCTGTGGCAGAGGGAGCAGAGAGCAGCTGGTCCTATTGCATCCATAGTCAGGCAGCAGAGAGGTGACCCTCCCTCCCTCCCTCCCTCCCTCCCTCCCTCCCACTTCTTTCTTCTTTCCCCTTCCTCTTCTCTCTCTCTTTCTCTCTCTCTCTCTCTCTCTCTCTCTCTCTCTCTCTCTCTCTCTCACATCAGTCTAACCAACCACTAAGCGGGACTGTCCATATTCTGAATAGATCTCCTTAAATCATTGAGCTGTCTCTGAGAACATTCTCCTAGCTGGTTTTCAAATCCTGTCTCGTTGACAAGATTAACCATCACAGATGGTAAGATTGAAGACAAAGTATTTAGTCCTTATGAGTTCTCCTACCTCACACTTCATGAATTGTCACTTACACTGGCAGTGTAGAGAGCCTATCTTTGGAAATGTTGTAAGTTTATGTCATCGTAGATGATTATGTGATGCTTGACATATTGATTTGAAGGAAATTATTTACTTTTTTGCCATCAGTTTTGATCAACTGAAATGTTTTCTCTCCTATACCAAGACATTCAAATAAACCCATAACATATAGTCATTAAGTAAAAATTTCACTATATAGTTTGCTTGACACATTTGAGTGGAAAGTGAATACCTTACAAGAGGGAAAGAAGTGAGATATATGAAAGACTGGACATTAACCACATTATGCCTTGTTGCTCTCCCAGGGTCCCATGATTCCTTCAGCTTCTACATTGATGAAGCTTCTCCGGTAGGCCCAGAGCAGCCAGAAACAGTCCAAAACTTTGTCTCTGTGTTCGGGACTGTAGCCAAGAAGCTGATGCGGAAATGGTTAGCCACTCAGACAATGAGTTTCACTGGTCAGCTGGGAGCTGGAATCCGTTACTTTGACCTTCGAATTTCCACCAAGCCCAGAGACCCAGACAATGAACTGTATTTTGCTCATGGCTTATTCAGTGCCAAAGTCAATGAGGGTCTCGAAGAGATCAATGCATTTCTCACAGACCACCACAAAGAGGTAGTATTCTTGGACTTCAACCATTTTTATGGGATGCAGAAATATCACCATGAAAAACTGGTCCAAATGCTGAAAGACATCTATGGAAACAAAATGTGCCCAGCCATTTTTGCCCAGGAAGTGAGTCTAAAGTACCTATGGGAGAAGGACTATCAAGTACTGGTCTTCTACCACAGTCCAGTGGCTCTGGAAGTGCCCTTCCTCTGGCCTGGACAGATGATGCCAGCACCCTGGGCAAACACAACAGACCCGGAGAAATTGATCCAGTTTCTTCAGGCATCTATCACCGAGAGAAGAAAGAAGGGCTCGTTTTTTATATCTCAGGTGGTGCTGACACCCAAAGCAAGCACTGTGGTCAAGGGTGTGGCAAGTGGCCTCAGAGAAACAATCACAGAAAGGTAAGAGCTCCTCAGAGAACAAGGAGAACTGGCCAGTAGTCTAAACTCAAAACTCTTAAAGCACAAAAGTTATGAAGCTAAAACTCTTATCTATGTGCATTAGTTTGCTAGGGAAACAGTACTGCAACTATGTGCCCTCAGATAGTTGGCTTCTCCAGGAGGCTCTAGTGATGGCTGACAGTTCTGGTCCCTTGATTTATAGCTGTTTCACCAACTGCACCTTCCTCACATGGTCTTTCCCCCATGAGCTTCTCTTTTTATATGGACACAATGATACTGGCTTAGAATCTGCCTAGATTTATTCATTTCAACATGATTAGTTATGTAAATACCCTTTTACTAAATAAGGTCATATTCATAGGACTCCTTCATGTTTTTGTGTGGCACTTCTTACATTGGAAGGATTTTGCTCTGGTTTTTGTGGTCTTTCTTTATACATCAAATGCCATTTGATATATAACAACCATGAGAAGTAGATATTATCTTACAGATTAAAATCTTTAGGATCAGGAAAATATAACATGTTTCCTTTGGCTCCTTTCTCAGTGAATGATGGAACAGATACTCAGACCCTGTTCTCAAGCCACTACTTATAACCTATATATTATATTACATTATATATTCTGTCTTTTTAGAAAGGACTGCTCTGAGAGAGAGAGAGAGAGAGAGAGAGAAAGAGAGAGAGAGAGAGCAAGCACATGTCATTGGCCAAGAATGGCTAACAGTATAGACCTATGATTAACTGTGAGATATAATTTGAGACATCAGCAAAGATCTCTATAACTTCCTCCCATGAGAATATCAGCATCCAGAACCATGAATATTAATTCATGGATAAAATATTAAATAATGTTAACATAAGAAGAGAGTATACACATTCTTTTCATATAATATATTCTAATCTTTTAATTCATAGTTCAAATTGTGATAATAAGATAGAAGATGAAAGATTTGATGAGAGTCAAAATTTTGTGTGGAAAGGTAGGAAAATGAGAAAAGTGTGGGTGACCCTGTAGAATAGTGTGCTGTGTGTAGGAGGAGCTACAGTAGAAGACAAGAATATAGCTGAAACCGATATTTTAGCTAAGCTACAGAGAACTTTATCCTGGGAGTGATGGAGAAGTAGCTGCTGATGCCTGACAGGTATGCAGATGTGCATTTTAGATAGTAATTGATGCAGACAGCAAGATGGATGGATAAGTGGGTAAGTGCTTAGACCTGTTTTAGCAAGATAGTTCCCACTAAGTGAAGAAGTAAGAAAAACTTGGAGGGGAACGACATGCTCCAGTGACTAGTTATCTCTGTATCTCTGTGCTGTGAGTGAGAGAAGGATGAGGATTCGGATGGACAAGCAGAATGGAGGACCATTTAGTTCAGAAACCGAAAACACTGGTGGGTAGGAAAAGTAGACCATGTAGTTAGAGTCATGGTTAATTTAAAAGCCATTTAAAGCATGCAAGTAGATGTAGCCAACTGAGCTTTAAAATTACAGTCCAACTTATTTGGAGCTATTGGAGCTTAGGGATAGTGAGAGCCCAAGATCGCCATAGTGGAAGCATCCTTCCTTGCAGCATCAAAACTTCCCTCTGCCCTTCACTGACTCTCTGGGATGTCTCCATGCTTTGAGATTTAAATGAAATTGAAAAGCATCCACCCTATACCTACACCACAGTAATTCCTTCCCTCTTGTTTCCTGTGATCTCTCCCTTTCTTCTCTTAAGACTGGAGCATTCATACTGATACATTGTTTGATAGATGAGTGATCCCACATGATCTATCCATGTAT
Source organism: Mus minutoides (assembly GCA_902729485.2). Taxonomy (NCBI): domain Eukaryota; kingdom Metazoa; phylum Chordata; class Mammalia; order Rodentia; family Muridae; genus Mus; species Mus minutoides. Next base: position 216,212 of record LR751020.1, read on the forward strand.
TCCATGGCTCCAGACTCAGTTTTCTATTGTGATTTTTAGATATTACTGAAGATCTATGGTTATAGGAGAAATTGCATAAACATTGTAATATATATATAATTGAAAATGGAATTTTGGCTTTTGTTTATAATATTTTGATATTTTTCATGATGATATTTTTTATTGATTCTTTAGAAATTTCACACCATACACACCAATAACACTCATTTTCCAGTCCTTCCATGTCTTCCCCACCCTTGACTTGTCTATAATTCTACATATTTCTTGTGGATATCTCTCCTGATGACTTTGTACCTCAGCCAGCTATCCTTTGGTGGAGTCCTCTCTCCCTCCTTTCCTTGTTGGTCTCACCACTTTTCTGCCCTTACACTCTAATTGCCTTCAACAACCTACATCCTTCTCCAAATGACTAAGGCTAAACTCATCAAGTCCCATAAAAACATTCACCAAGTCAAAAAAGGATTTTATCTAATAACACTACTTTCTGCTGATACTAATTGATCTATCTGATGAATGACTCCTCCTTGTCCTCTTGCTGAATTAGCAAGCAAAAGAGTGCAGACAAAAATGTGCTATTTTAGTAATTGTATCCCATAAAGCCTCCAGATTTTGAGAAAACCCTGTGATCTCACTGGAATTGGAAAAGAAATGGAGAAAGCCCCAGGATGAGCTGCCCCAAACCCCTTGAAACTCTGCCTCCATCTTGGAGGGAAGAACCTAAGTTTTTAACTTTTCTATTTTATGCATGGTATGAGTCTCCTATGATCTCTTCAAGTGCACCAGGGTACAGCCATTTCAATATACAATTCTCTATTTAGGAAAACATTTACCCATACTACAAGTTGGGCTTGTAGAGGAAAAACAACCAAATGTTAGGAAAGTGTTGGAAATTGTACTTTACATAGCTCTCCCCAGACTCACAATGTACATTCCCATATAAATGACAATTGGAATTATTTTATTAAAGACTCCTATTTAAAATTAACTGAAAGTGTTTTCCACACACTTGTTTTTTGAGATAATACTCAATAACAGCCCATGAAATTAATCGTGAAGAACTCTCTTCAGCCATCTGTTCTAGTTCAGTATCTCTCACTTGTTTGAGGCTTATATATATGAAATAGTAGAGCTGTGCCCCCAGAAGGGGGGTACACATGGAAAACAGCAGGAAGAGAATTTTTAAACAGATAGGAAGACACTAGAAATCTGATTCTTTTTTGTCAGGTCCGTACCCAGGCTCAAATGTCATTTCCTTCAACCCTTTCCTACCAATAACATCCTTAATTAAATCTATTTAATCTTAATTGTCTAGTGGACTTTAATTTTGCTTCAAAGAAAGAAGAAAAGAAAAAAAAGTATTTAAAAAAGAAGACTCTATAGGTAGAAGCTATCTGCCTTATAACCTGACCATCATACGAGTGTTGTGAGGGTTCTGCAATTGTGCTTAGCCTAATACACACTAAAGTCACCTGCATTTTACATTTGTGCATTGCTGGATTGAGTGTTAATGTGTTATGTGAAGTTTGGGTTTTTGCTTTGTTACATTTGGAATGGAGTCAGAACAGGCCAAAGGATGGTCTAGCTTTCTGGACAGAGCATAATAGGAAAAAGTCTCTTTCTGGCCTTGACTATTGGCTAGCAAAGGCAATTTGCTGCCTTCTAAAATAGGCTGGGAAAGAAATTTTTTACTGTCTTTTCTTCGAATCATAAGGAGAGTCCTAAAGAGAAATTGATTTTTTTCGGCTATCCTCTTGACTTTTGTGCCAAGATTATTCATGCCAAAGGTACCAAAAGATGTAATGAACTTTTCTGTGACCAAAGACAAAGTCACCACACGATCACCAGGCCCAGGGCTTAAGTATCCACATTTGAAAATTTTAAGTTTGAACTGAAAGCTCGTTCCACTACAGTTTTAAAAATTCTTTCTAGTATTTTGGTTAACCAAGTCCCAAGCGTATGAACATAGAGCTAACGACTGAAGCTTTGAGTAGCTTTCAGGGACACCAAATGCAGCCGGGATCTAAGGACCTCAGCTTTCAGTCTGGCCGTCACTTCTAAATACTACAGATGTGTTTTCCACACTTCAGCAATGCCAAAAGACACAGATTTTTATTTCTTAAAGGCCTATTTTTAATTTATTTTTCAAACACCAGCTTTTGCACCTCACCCCCACGGAATTCACACATTCTTAAAATGAAGGTGTGTATATTGAGTCAACTCCTTTCCTAATATGTGAAACTTTATTAAACTACTGGGATTTTGCTGGTCTGTCTTTCTTTCTTTCTTTCTTTCTTTCTTTCTTTCTTTCTTTCTTTCTTTCTTTCTTTCTTTCTAAGCAAATGCCACTTGTCAGATATTTAGTAGACAATGTATATTTGTAAGTAAAGTAAAGTAATATAGTTCACCACTTTGTATGAGTATAAAAATCATACTGTCTTACTATTGGTTGTTTTAAGGTGACCTCTAGTTCACCTAATACTAATTGTTTACATGAATTATTTAACTTGAAATCCATAAAATCTCTCACATGAAGGCACTCTTGCCTTACCATCTTCAAAATGGAAGAACTGAGTATTAGAAGTGTTAGACAATTTCTGCTCATAGCGCAGCTAAGAAAGGTAAATTCAAGACTTAACCCCAGGTTGTTGTATTTATTAATTCCTGTTTACATTCCTATTGCACATTGTATTTTTAAAACTGTAATAGAACAAGTTATTCAAACACAGTATTCAGTTCCAACTTCTAATTTTTGGATATGGATACTGAAGTCCAAATGCCTGGCAAACATGTGATACAATATTTACAATACACATTGTGTTTCATATGTGTGGCAGTAGAAAGTATTCAAATCACTGTATTATCTTCCTGTTACTCTGAAGTTCTAAAATGTGACTGCAATTTTGTTTGGATTTTATTAAATGGTAATATCCAAACCAAATTAGGCAGCATATTCAAGTGGACTAGGTTCAATTTAGTATTTATCTATTGAGGGTTCTAGAGAATGAACTAAATTAAGAGATGTGAGGATTATTAAAATTTGTAAGATACCATTGTTATGATCACATATTAAAGAAGTTTGAAATAGAATATTCATGGCTTAAATAGAAATTGCATAATAGTGAGAGAGATAGAGCTCAAAACTTAAAAGGTTTATAGGAATGATGTCTGCTACCTGGGTATGTTCCAATTTAGCCTTTAAAGATAAAAGGTCATTTTGACAAGCAGAGATACTTAGGAAGTGGCTGCCCAGGCTGAGGAATCAGGAAGAACAAAGTACAAACCCAGAACATTTAGGGAACAAAAATAGAACTGATCACCATAGAGTGATGACAACAGAACATGGAACATAAGGGGATAGGTTATCTAATATTACTGGACCATCTAGGTTTTCTAATTGGTGTTAGGGGAGTTAGACTCCTATACTTAACACTGATGGAGGAGGTAGATATGCTTGAGTACTGCATCTCAAGAAGATGCCTTAGGTCCTTGAGAAAAAAAAAAAAGTTTAGGGCTCTACAACTGATAAGAGAAGAAACTACATCTTAAGAAGGGAAAGGGGTGGGGGGAATGACACAGTGGTTAAGAGCACTTAATTGCTCTTCCAGAGGTCCTGAGTTCAATTCCCAACAGCCACATGGTGGCTCATCACTATCTGTAACATGATCTGATGCCTTCTTCTGATGTGTTTAAAGATAGCAACAGTGTACTCATATAAATAAAATAAATCTTAAAAAAATAAAAGAAGGAAAAGAAATAGATTGAATTTGCAAATTTTTCTAATGCTCAGAGAATTAGGAGGTCAAAGATGAGTTGTAAAAAAATCTTGTCTATTATTGTGGATGCCAAGAAGTGCATGCTGATATAGCTTTCTCCTGAGAGACTCTGCTAGAGCCTGACAAACACAGAGGTGGATGCTCTCAGTCAACCATTGGACTGAACACAGGGTCCCCAATGGAGGATTTAAAGAAAGGACTGAAGGAGCTGAAGGGTTTGCAACATCATAGGAAGAACAACAATATCAACCAACTAGATCCCCCAGAGCTCCCAGGGACTAAATCACCAACCAAGGAGTACACATGGAGGGACCCATGGCTCCAGCCATATATGTAGCAGAGGATGACCTTGTTGGGCATCAATGGGAGGAGAGGTCCTTGGTCCTGTGAAGGTTCGATGCCCCAGTGTAGGGGAATGTGAGGGCGGGAAGGTGGGAGAGGGTAGGTGGGTGGGGTAACACCCTCATAGAAGCAGGAGTAGGAGGGATAGGATAGGGGCATTCCAGTGGGTAGGGGAACCTGGAAAGGGATAACATTTGAAATGTAAATGAAGAAAATATCCAATTAAAAAAGGAAGAAAAAAAACATGTCTAAAATGTAGTCACTCTGAGAGGAGCATTAAGGTCAACTTTATAGCTAAAATGAATGTGCTAATTATGCTTTACACATCAATAAAATTTATGAGAAAAATAAAACATGGTAAGGTGAAAAACAAATATGGAAAATGGATCCAGAAAAACCAAATGGAAGATATTATGACCAAGTCTAATCAGAATTGTATTAAAGGGAAATGAATGGAATAGACCTCAGTAAGGAAAATAACTCAAATGTGTAGGTTGGCTGAAGAAGGGGAAAACTGTAGCTACACTCACTTCTACCAGTTCAAAGGTGGAAACAGTAGGTGCTGGGATGAAAAATCTGAGTAAGAGATGTTAGCATACTCTACTGGGAGCGCTGCTCATTGGAATCCTAGGAAACCATTCACAGCATCATTCCAGACAAACAGCATCCCTTAAGATACAGAAAATGGGCAGTTCTGGTTACTAAATCCCGGTCAACAGTCTCCCTGACTATGACTCCCACTTCCATCTTTATTCTTGCAGATCTGTACATCTTAGCACTAAATCTGCGTTAATATTTTATGCATTTACACTGGGAAGCAAATGCTGAGGGAAAAGAGCATTCTAAAGTTGGAGTGGGTGAAGCCATGAGAAATGTGGGTCTAAAGTGAGTGGCATAGGATTCTGGCTTGGAGCCACTAGAGATTACTTATATATAATAAGAGAATAGGAAGGAATCTTCATGATGATTGTCCTGTATCCATTTCCTACTTAACATTTTCTGTCTTAGTAAGAAAATTGGGACCCAAGGGCAACAGTGGCTCAAACCTTTATCCCCAGCACAGAGGCAGTCAGATCTCCAAGTTTGAGGTTAGCCTGGTCTACAGAGTGAGTTCCAACCCTGTCATGAACAACTGAGGGGAAAAAAATATACCCAAGAAAATTGAGATCTAAAAAAAGTGATTGCCCCAGGTCTTAAAGCCAACAGGTACCCAAGATAAGATTAAAATCAAGTCTCTAGGTTCTAGAACAGAGTCATTCAACACCCCCATGGAAGTCACTATGGCCAGAGAAGGAACAAAAAGTTCAGGGAATGCCAGATAGCATCATGGTACAGAAACCACTAGGAAGAGATAAGCGAGTTGCCAATCTGCACATACTATAGTATTCTGAACATCTTCATTAGCGGACGCAAGATGGGGTATGATGACCAGTGCATCAATTTTTGTGGGGCAGACCTCTGGGCTCTCTAGTTCTGTTTCATGAAACTAGTTGATGCATCTTTTTTTTTGCCAGTGGGAATACAAACCAAGCTTTGAACCTCCTGCTGTTCTATTTACAGTTTATTGTCTGGAAGCTATTCAGCAACACTATCCAATATTTTAACGGCATTTTGAAGCCAAGAAAAGCCTTACCAAGTGGCTGAGTCTAAAAATGGCTCCAAGTCGGCTGCAAAGTGACACAAGGCAGCACTAACCACATGATGAGCAGCTTAGTGTCACTACCCCTATCCAGGACTTGCCCTTAGATAAATCAGTAGAGTCACTAGTAATAGGTTTTCTATTCATCAGACAATGGCGTCTCCTCAGTTACATATGTCTAAGGAGCAAGAAAATTAATGTCATTGTGGAAAAGCATTGAAGATTCATTTCATATATAAAATGTTATTAGGATTGCAATATTAGCTCCAAATATATTTTAAGAAATTAAGGTCAGAAAAATGAGATCATTTACTTTGGTACTGAAGCCAGTGTTAAGGTCCATTCATATGCTAGATTTCTTTTTTGAACTAGTGTAAATGGACAATAAAGGAAGTTTCACAAAGCTATCCATCCCCAGCTCTGAGCCTGGCAATCTGAAACAGGTTTATAGTGACATTGTTAAGATGTAGATTTCTGGATGCCTCCCTCAGAGACTGATTCAATAGTTTGCGACTCAAAGACTGCCAATTTTAAGACTCTAGTGAGCCTGCATAATGTATTATTCACTTTGACCAGTGTTGCTTGTGACTCCAGACAAGCTGCACTTAGGCCTATCATTAAGTCTGGGGAGAACCAATGTCCAGACCCACAAGGGTCTTCCTCTGTAGACTCAGTTAGGCCTCCTAAAAACAGAACTCATAATTCTTTTCCTCATAAGATCCCAATTTGAGTTCTTCTTGTTGGAGCTATCACTCAAGAGAAAACACATGTAAGTGATTTCTAAATCTCAGCCATTTTCTGTTGGTACTATCTCTCTTAGGCCATCAGCTTGGTCCCGGGGTTATTACAAAGAAAGGACAAGGAAATGGTTCCTCAGAAGAATCTTTATTCCCCTCTGCTCCAATCACATTTACTCTCATGCCAGGACCTTAGTAATTCCCAGGCTCACTATCTACTTCATCTATTAATATTATGGCTCTTTGCATTCCGCTTGTCCTTAAGATGATTTCAAGCAATATGAAGAAGAGGGAGATAGAAGAGAAATATGATAGGGTCGGGGAGAAACATGTTGTTATTGAAAACATCTCACCTTAAGACTTTGTGACTTCAAGTGACTTCAGCATGGATCTGCTGTGGTGTGGAAGGAAGGGTTATCTGTAAAAATATTTATTTAACCTAAGAAAATTTGAGCATTAAGAAAATAAGAGTTCTTTCTCTTCCATTCAGCTGGTGATACGCAGGCAAACATAGACACCCTAAATTGTCTGCATCAACAAAGTCAAACACTGCAAGGGATTCCAATCTACTGGGAAGTCAGACCTAGTCCATTTATATTATGTGCATATTTGTGAATATGAGAAAAGTACAGATATGGAGAGAGAGACTATGGCATGTGATAGAGAATGGTAAGTAAGTCTTGCCAGATCCCATTTTTCTTATATTGAATTTCTGGGGCAATTGAATTCAACATGTAAAAGTACTAGCGAAGTATATAACTCTAATTCTCTCTAGAATTATATATATATATATATATATATATATATATATATATATATATATATAATATACTTATAATATACATATGTATATTATAGCTATAGGTGGTATTGATATATTGATCAAGTTATATAGATGACAGAGGTAGAGTTAGAGAGATAGGTATCACAAAACACTCAGAGGAAGTAGGTTGATGAGAGTACAGAAAGAATAAAGAAGGTTAGTGTCTAGGAAGCATGGATATTTCATCAAGTAGATTGTAACACAGCTGTTGAGTACATCATTCTGCAAGTACAGTGTTATGGAGATTTATTCAGGATTGTATTTATTTGGGATCTATTACCAGTACAAAGCAAGCTATATTTGATTTAAGAGAATCACACCTTGCCCTCTCATGTCCCACTGTAAGCCATGAAGAGCACTCCTTCAGGTCTTCAGTACAGCTTGTTCTTTCTACTTTATGTAGACAGGCCTCCTGAAGTGGGTCACAAGCTCATTTAGTTGAAAATTCATCCAAGGTGTGACAAATTCATTCTAGCAAGAACCAAAATTTAAACTGTAGTGTGAAAGGGCAAAGAAATTCTGTAATTATCCTTTGGAGAAGATTTCTCAGTGTTCAATGTATAGTTGAACATGCTGGGGTTATTATTCGCTACAGTGAGGGAGAGCATGTCAAAGGAGGGACCATGAGATACCCTCTAAGAGAATGCAGGCACCCACTACAGAACGGGGCTCTGGGTGAGCAACATTAGGGAAGACTTAAGAAGGTTTGATCTTGAACTCAGAGATCTGCATAGCTCTGTCTACTAAATACTGGGATTAAAGGGGTATTCCACTACTCCTGGACCTAAGCTTTTCTTTACCTGGGATTTGTTCTATACCAGGCTGGCCTTGAACTCAGATATCTGCTTGTGTCTATCTCCTGAGATTAAAGGCATGTACTCCCATGCCTGAACATAAACTAAGTTGGGTGGAATATTGCCCCAAAGTCACTACTCCCATAATCTATTTATCTTCTTGGATTCAGGATTTAGGTCTATTACACTTCCTGGGGCCCTTCTAATACTTGAACCATAAATTTTGTATTTTTCCTTTCTCCCATTGCTCCTTTTCAATAAAACTTTCTTTATAAGAGTGAACAACACAACAAAATTTATGCCAGGCTGTTTTGAGACTTCTTTGTCAAAGCAAGTAATATAAATACCTTTACCTTAGCACAATTAATATAAACCTCTCTACTTTAGCCTCAGGTGGACTCTTCAGACAGGGGCGAAAAAAGTCACATTCTTCACCAAAATACCACAAGAACAATCTCTTGGCCACATATTAAAATGCTTCTCCTCTGAAACCTCTAGAGCCAGGCTTCCCCAGTTCAAATCATCCTCAGCAAGAAACTCTTCCATATTACTACTAGGTTGGCCCATTAAGGCCCACTTAAAGTGTTTCACTGCATTCCAAATTTAAATTCCCCAAATCCACATTCTTCCAAGCAAAAGCATGGTCAGGCCTACTGCAGCAATACCCTAGTCCCTGCTACCAACTTCTGTCTTAGTTATGGTTTGCATTGCTATGAAGAGACAACATGACCAAGGCAATTCTTATAAGGAGAACATTTAATTGGGGCTGGCTTATAGGTTCAGAGGTTCAGTCCATTATTATCAAAGCAGGAACATGGCAACATCCAGACAGGCATGATGCAGGAGGAGCTGAGAGCTCCACATCTTGTTCTGAAGGCAAGCAGGAGAAGACTGGCTTCTAGGCAGCTAAACCCAGGGTCTTAAAGCAGACACCCACAATGACACACTTTCTCCACCAAGGTCACACTCCAACAAGGCCACACACCTCCTAATAATGCCAGTCCCTGGGCCAAGCATATTCAAACCATCACCATTTGTTAGGTTGATGTCCCTGGGAAGCATGCTCTTTGCTCAAAGGACAAGGAAGAGCAGTAGAGCTGGGGAAGAGGAGAGGAGTACGGATTGAGAGGAGGGGAGGGAGGAGATTCTGAGGACAAGATATATTGTATGAGAAAAGAGTGGATTAAAAAAGAAAAAAGAAGGGGGCTGTAAAGATGGCTCAGCAGTTAAGAGCACTGGCTGCTCTTCCAAAGATCCTGAGTTCAAATCCCAGCAACCACATGGTGGCTCTCAACCACCTGTAATGAGATCTGATACCCTCTTCTGGTGCATCTGAAGACAGCTACAGTGTACTTACATATAATAAATAAATAAATCTTTAAAAAAAAAAAGAAAGAAAGAAAATACAGGCTCTCTCTAGGTCAGTGTTGTTAGAAAGTATGGACAATTCCATATCTGGGTATCTCAGTAAATCTTATCTGTAGACTAGAATACAGTGAAACTGATCATGAAGTCAGAGTCACTCGTGTTGGTCAACAGAACTGGATATTTAGTTTTTTGCTTATGGCACATAGACCTCCCTTTTGTTCTTAAATAAAATAGAGTAGAAAAACCTTCTGTTTTTATGACCTCGAGTGACCTTGTTTAAGGATGGTATTCTGAGAGACTGTGTTTGTATAAGAGTAATGTGACCTATTTGAACCACTGTCCAGCTGTCAGGGGCTCCTGCTCTCTGCTTCTGCTACTTTCCTTTGGCCTCGAAGCTTTAGTAAGAGTGAGTTTCTTGCAGACTTTTGTCTTTGGAGTACTCTTGCTGCTTGAAGCAACCAGGGATATGTCTGTTCCAAAAGCCTAGACCACTCTGATACTGAGAGACGTCAAAGTTACTTTATACCCTAGACTACAAATTATCTACCACAAGTGCAAGGTCTTCAAGTTGAACCATATTGACAATCAATTTCACCTCCTCTGTGATCTAAAGTCTGTCCATACTCATTGGACAACTATGGGAACTGGTTTTGAAGACATATATGGGACTCTTGGGTTGTAGAGACCGAGAGGTAGGTATGAGATAGAAGTGTGAAAGCACGGTTCTTGGTAAGGGACCTCCAGACCTTTTGGAACTCAAGAGCATGCTCTTCAAGGTTTTGCAACTCTCTAGGAGCACAAAGAGGCAGAAGATGGAAGGGACACACATCAAAATTCTATGAGACAGAGGTAGCTCTATGAGACAGAGGTAGCTCTCGTGAATAGTGCTACTACATGCTGTCATATTTTAATCCCAGTTGTTTTGTCACCCTGTTTGCCAAATATGAGGAAATATTACAGTGTGAATGGATGTCCAATTATTGCTATATTCTGATATGCTGAGTTTTCTTAGTAGTACAAGTGTGGGTGATTGACCTACTTTGGGTGGGAGCAGGGTTTCTCTATGTAGGCCTGCCCTATAGTTCTAGGCCTTGAACTCACAGAGATTGCCTGCCTCTGCCTCCAGAGTGCTGGAATTAAAGATGTGGACCACCACTGCTCCATCCTGATCTGTTTTTTTTCCCCATTTTTTGATATTTTCTTCATTTACATTTCAAATGCTATCCTGAAAGTCCCCTATACCCTCCCCCACCACCCGCCCTGTTCCCCTAACCACCCAGTCCCACTTCTTGGCCCTGGTGTCCCCCTGTACTGGGGCATATAAAGTTTGCAAGACCAAGGGGCCTCTCTTCCCAATGATGGCTGACTAGACCATCTTCTGCTACATATGCAGCTAGAGACACGAGCTCTGGGGATACTGATTAGTTCATATTGTTGTTCCACCTATAGGGTTGGAGACCCCTTCAGCTCCTTGGGTACTTTCTCTAGCTCCTCCATTGGGAACCCTGTGTTCCATCCAATAGCTGACTGTGAGCATCCACTTCTGTGTTTGCCAGGCACTGGCATAGCCTCACAAGAGACAGCTACATCAGGGCCCTTTCAGCAAAATCTTGCTCGCATATGCAATAGTGAAAGTGTAAGCATTAAATTGAGGGAGGTGAGAGGAGCCAAATCTTTGTTACCAAAAGAGGGGACAATTAGGAGATGCTTGCAACATCCCCACTAGTGAAGTATCACGCAAGTGCTAATAGCACTCCAGGCAAGAAGAATTCTGCTTGCAACTCACCAGACTGAGAACCTGTTATTTTCTAAAATAACTTCAATATAAAAAAATAATAAAGCAGAAATATGAAAGCTTTCCCAAAATATCTGAGCTTGGAAAATTTTAGAAGAAAATATCATACACATTGTCTATAGATTTTAATATTTGACTTCATTGATCAGAGTACAGATTTTCTAGCTTTTGTTCTGTGATTGTAGCCTTTTGTTAATTAACTTATTTTAATAGATAAGAATAGCTAGGGAGTTACTTTCGTAACTGATTTTAAAGTTAAAAAATAAAATCACAAGCAGAGTGTAAAATGTTGCTTGAAAATATTTTCTCCTCCTACCCCCCCTCCCCATCACTTCTGTCCCATGGTCTCAGCTGTGAAAGGCTCAACAGCTTACAGGTTGTTACAAAGGCTGTGACATCCTGTCTGAGAAGAGCAGTGGGTGGTAACAAGACTGTAATGTGTGATTTCATTAGCAAACGTTCAAAGCACAGGATGCCCTTTGGAAATGCATGTGAGATCCAGACAGTATGAACCACTGGGTCCTCTGTGCAGCTGTGTGTTGTTGGAACCCTGAACAGGAAAGATCTTGCCTTTATTATGGAACTGAGGCTTCAAAATAACCCAGATGAGAAAACACATGGCTTCTAATACTCTCAGTAGCAATGGATAAGCACAGATCTTTCCATTTTGTGGTTAGTTTTTGCAGGATTTTCTTCAAGCTGTTTGTTCAAATAAAACACGTATAATATGTAGCATATACTGAAGAGCATTATGACAACATGGTGAAGGTTCAGAGTTCAATATAAATTCACTAGTCACAAAAAACATATAGAAATTTAAACAATATGATGGCCCTGTGTCTCAGTGGCCTGCTGAGTTCATTTTATTCTTGTCTCCCACTTCCTGGCTGGTCCTTAAAAGGATTACATAATGAAACTTGACTCTGTTGCCATCAGGAACAGCAGACCCACCGCCACAGGCATTTCTGTCTGTTCTTATTGGACAGGACGATTTTACTCACCTGCACACACACAATTCACTGCAGTTTTTTGCGGACTCTTCAATACTTCACCCACAGGCAAGTAGCCCCCAAATAAGATAGAGCTGAGGGCTCATCTCTTCAAACTGAACATAATCTGTAATGCTGCAAACTATGAGCTGGAATATTTTGATGCTTTGACTGCACAAAGTGTGTGGAGAAAAAAACTGTTTCATCCTCTATTCCTACTCTCAGAGAGTCGACTTGGGACTGAATGTGTGTGTGTGTGTGTCGTGTTTATGTGAAAGTGTTAGAAGAGGTGAAAGATGTATTGAAAATAAGCATTGAACTGGCCTTCTTTCAATACCTGGACAGTTATGTTTCTTTCTTGCCCCTCATGAAGAGAAGATAATTTTCCATGAACTATGTCGCTGTCTCCAAGGTGAAGACAGAGATAACTGGCTCCCAAAAAAGTGCTTGGGCTCTCTTCTACCACGTTCATGCCCTGGAAGAAACATTCACATTCTTTTATCTTGCTCTGGATATTAGCTTTCCATTCAGTAATTTTCGCAGAGCATTTCATTGGGAGTAGAAGGAAGTAATCAAGAAAGTTACACTTTGCTTTCCACACTGTGTGGTTTATCTCTCTGATATTCTCAGCATCTTCTTCGTCTATGACTCCTGATAAAAATTGACACAGAACTCATTTGTGGGGGGCAGGGCCGTAGAGAAAGTCATACAGTCACTTGGTGACTAAGATGGTATTTACGCTATGACTTAGAGAATTATAATTTCTCTCTTTTTTTAAGAGTAGGATGCACCCCCTGGATGCCTCAGGATATCTAAGGATAGAAAATCTACCTGTATGTTGAGTGAGCACTCAGATAACAGGACAATGATAAGGATGTGTTATGTACTTATAAGAGGAAGAAGAGAGGAATAATGATGTCATTTACTCATGGAATTTTGCCTCAGAAACTTAGTCCTTGTGTTATCTGACAATATCTTTGATATGTGAGGCTTACCAAGGAAAACAGTTATAGAATAGCACAAGACATACATTGCAGCTAAATATTAAAATTATAACCTGTAGATGAGGTATTCTGTAGGCACTGAATATATAGATGATATAGCTCCATATCACAAGACATTTATATTTCGACCTCTCCTATTTTTCTTTCTTTAAAATATCTTGATTTTAGCTCTTAAATATTTGAATGATTAATATAAAGTATTTCTCTTCTTCAAATGTTCTTATCCAATCCTTGGTCACCAGAAACGGTCTGGTCTTTTAAAGTATCTTTGTCTGAGCTGGAGAGATGGTTCATAGGATCAAGTGTTTAAATTCAGATCATCAGAGCCCACAGGAAAAACCAAGGCATGTTGTGGTGCCATGCAGTTGTAGACCCCGTGGTGGAAGGGAGGCACAGGAGGATCCTGGGAAGTTTGCTGGTCAGCCAAGCTAGAGGACTAAGATTCGTGATTTTATCTCAAAATAAAAGCTGGAGAGTGATGATGAAAGATACCCAACCTATGGCTCTTCACATGTTCATTCATGTGTGTGTGTCCATGTGTACACACATTTTCTCAGCCACACAAACAACCATAATACACACACACACACACACACACACACACACACACACAAACACTGTTTCCTGTGGTTAAAAAAAATGGAGCCTGGTTTTAAGAACATTTCTAGATAAAAAGATCCAAGCTGTTCAACAAGCGGGATGCCCATGAGTGTCTGCAAGTTCCATCCAGATACACAGCATTTTGTGTGCTTATTGGTGACAGCCTATATAAAGGAAGCAAAAACATGGCCATTCTGTAAAAAGGTTTTCAACCCAAAATTCATTAAATCCCCTGAAAAGCGGATGACATTATACAGCATATTTTGTTTTAGCAATCTGAGATTGGAAAAAAAAATAAACTTTAGCCTTGCCATTTGTTTTGTGTCATTTTTCTTTTAAAATGTATTCCTTGATGGTTAACAGCACATGTCAAATGAAGTAAATATTCTCTTATTGAGTTAAGGTGACATACACGACGTCAGTGTTGAAACCTCTGAAAGACAACTCCAAAGCCACCTTTGACAAGTGTAATTGGCCTCTATGTGGATTTTTTTCTCTCCCCTTTCCAGGTTTGCAGTGAGAAGGGACAAGTTTCCAACAACTTGACAAACATGATGGTGCTGGCTGTCCCTGCTCTTCTGGCCCTAGCTGTCTCTAAGATCTAATAATACAGGGTTGGAAAAGTACCTTTCTCTGAGAATCATACACATTTTGAGTTGCTTTAATTTCCCTGACAACTAGATATTTAAGATGTCAAGTGTATCTCCAGGCAACCTCTGTGACAATTTAGTATTCTTTGGTAAAGGAGTCTAAAGCAAAGAGATGTGCTAAGTGTCCAAAGAATAACATGGGGGGTGGGGGGTGGGGGAAGGCTGTTCCTTCATTATCAGAGAAAAATTGCTGAAAATAAGGGAAATATTGCTGTAGATACTTATGCTTATGGAAAAATAAGGAAGGGCATGGTAATATTAGCATGTAGCAGAAGATGGCCTAGTAGGCCATCATTGGGAAGAGAGGCCCCTAGGTCTTGCAAATTTTATATGCCCCAGTGCAGGGGAACACCAGGGCCAAGAAGTGGGAGTGGGTGGGTAGAGGAGTGGGGTGGGGGGGGTATGAGGGACTTTGGGAATAGTATTTGAAATGTAAATGAAGGAAATACCTAATAAAATTTTGAGAAAAAAAGAAAGAGAAAGAAGAGGATGCCAATGAAATTTATTATCAATAATAATGTATAGCCCCAAATGGTAAATGATAGTGTCAAGTTGTAGACCCCGTGGTGGAAGGGAGGGAAAATATACTAGGAAAAAAATACTAGGAGAATGGGCATCAGGATTCTTGATCTAGAACAGGCTTTCAGCCTTAGCAATATCATTTTGGATGATGCGATTTGTTGTGGGGACTGTCTCATGCAAAGCAACATGTTCTGAAGCATCTGTGGCCTCTAGTCAGGAGACTGGAGAAGACCCCTTCCCCAAATCATGACAGTGAGAAAAAGTCTTCAGATACTCCAAAATGCCTCCTACCCTGAGGGAGGGAGGTACACAGACTGAGAGCTGCCACTGAGCCAAAGATCAGTCACTTACTTTTTACCCAAGAGTCTGCTTTTCTTTGCCTGTAAAGTAGATAGAACCACGTGCCCAGGGCTTAAGGAAACAGAAGACTTAGCTGTGTGGCTTGTTTTCTGTTTAAACAACTCTGACAGAACTCACACATTTTTAGTGTCTGCTGACACCTCTGCATTAGTCATCTCTGGGATTTACTCATCTCTCTGAGAGGTGCTGTAGCGATTTGGGAAGTCTTTTAGTGGGGGTGGAGAGCATCTTTATCCTTTCGAAATGAGTTGGCTTTTGAACCAACCTAAACTCATTCAGAGTCAAGTTCGGGAAATGAGGTGAGTGTGCGAAGTGGATGACAGAGAGAAAAAATCCAAGCAGAAGAATAATGAGATCAATCTTTTCAATGTAAGCCCCATGAACAGACCTTGTAGTTGATTTCAGTAGAGGAGTCATGGCAAGACTTTAGTCATCCTGTCAAGGTCAAGGATAAATGAGCAACTGTCTTTGTGAGCAAGTGTTCACATTCATCTTGTAAGTTTGTGGTATAAGTTATGAACAAAAAAATCCTTCTATTTTGAGCCATACTTCATAGAAAAAGAAAACAAAAAATAAGTTCTAGGTTCTTAAAAATGTCTTTCTCACCAGCCCAGGGCTCGGGCACAGGCTCTGCACACTCTCCGCATGACTCCCCAGGCTGTCTTGGGAACACAGGACTCCCCAGGCTGTCTTGGGACCACAGCCCAAGGCTCAGGCACAGGCTCTGCGCACTCTCCACGGGACTCCCCAGGCTGTCTTGGGACCACAGGACTCCACAGGCTGTCTTGGGACCACAGGTGAGCAGCTGAACGCAGCATCTGTTCCTGCCCAATCCCTTGCGACCTGAGTCACCAGCCAGGACAGAGATAAAGGCCCAGACCATTTCAGACTCTCCCTTCTGGCCTGCACCAACACCAGGTCTCCTTGGTTAGAGATGGCAGGAGGTAAGCATAAGAACAGAAGCAACAGAATCCA
>LR751019.1:0-108223 GCA_902729485.2 Mus minutoides
AAGAGTTACCCCAACCTAAATGGGAAACCTTGTTATAGTTGGAAAGATGGCGGCTAAGGAGCAGTCATAACATAACAATATCTTCTTAAATGAATCCACACTTGGAACCAGCTTTATTGGGATGTTTCCAGGGTATATTTTATATTTTAGGGAAAAAATAATAAAAATACAATTATATAAGTCCCTAAATAGAATACTGAGAGTGGGGTGGGCATCGTCAGCAAGAATGAGCTGTAGGGTTTGAATTGAATGTCAGAGTAACACATATTTTCCACTGGAGGGTAATTCTGTATGACCTGTATGTGAAGTATGTGTGTGGCTCTCAGCTGTGGTCTCCTTGAACAGCAAAGAGCTGGATGATTTAAGCCCAGAGGAAACAGCCACCATCCCCCGTTTACATGCTTTCAAGACAAACAAGTAGCCGAAGGGAAGAAGCCATCTATGTTTCGCTATTGCCTGGAAAGTCTTTGAACACAGTAATAAAATCCTTCCTGGAAATGATTCCTTAGTGGGAGAAACTTGTGATTGATAAGCTCCTGCCAAACAATAAGGAAAACTAGCTTAGAATTTTAAAGATGTTCCTAAGAGCACTCAGAGGTAGTTTGCTTGGCTGCATGGTTCCTCGTCTGGAGAATAAAAAAGAAGGATGGATGTCTTCAGCAGACTCACTTTCTCAATAAAAAAAGGATCTGTACATTTGTTAGTGCTAGCATAATAGAATGTGTGCATTAGTGTTTCTGTTTTAATTAATAAATGCTTTAATGTGTAAATGCTATTAGAACATTCCATTGATGTAAAAACACCTTCAACTTGTTTAGCTGCTTAATGAGAAGACCTGGGCAGCCCAGCTTTAATTTGGGGGAAAAAAAGCTAGTCATATTCAGGATTGAAAAGATGGATTGACTCATTGGGCTTTCTTCATCCTGCTCTTAGCTGGGTTGCTATTCCTAAGTCATACTGCCATTAAGATTTTTTTACATGTGGAAATGAAATGGTTTGCTCTGTGAAATGAAGACATGATTTAAAATAGTAGTTTAGATTTCTCCTAAAAGACTTAGCATGCCACCAAGATCCTCCCAGTTAGGACCATGTAATGGTTGCCAAGGAGGTGCTCAGTGACAACCAGGGCCAGTTTGTGCCAGACCAAGAGGAGTCTCAAAGCATACCCAGGACACCCAGTCCTTTAGGGGACTAGGGCTGTGTAACTCGACAGGCTCCCCAACTTACAGAGGGAGTACCCCTGTCCCTGCTTTCTTCATCCATTCTCTCTTCTGATGCTTCACCCACCTCAGAGCTGGCTACTGAATCAGCTACCTGGGTAGAGAAGAACTGATGGGAAATATGTATTCTGGGACCTTACTTCCACTATATTATATTAGAGTGTGATTTCTCATGCTAGGTGGGGACCAGCTTGCACAGAGGTCCCTCTGTAATTGAGTCTCTGTTATTTCTCTTGTTAGCAGAACTCTGTCTTGATGCTCTAGCTAGGTTTAGGTGCCAGATGGTTTAGAACAGAACACACTCTTTAACTTCTGGTGAGGGTAGCTCTTGCCACTCTATGAGAATTCCATCTCCGCCTGCAGACATCAGAATGCTTGAAAATCATGCTGCTAGGAACTTGCTGAGAGACACACACTTTCTTGCTCTTAAGAAACTAAAACCTATCAGAGGAGGGCTGAAACAAACCATAAGCTCACTCACATACGCAGCATGACAAGGAATAATAAAGTCTTGATGAAAGACTCCAATGTTGGAGGGAAGTAAGTCTGAGAACAGTCCACCATCACCAGACTCGTGGACAAGAACTTCTACTTGAGAACAAAGGAAAATACTTGAAGGAGAAGAGTAAGGACTCAGGAGAAAGTCCATCCAGAGATCACATTTTGAGCTGATTTGAGAGATGTGTGCCTCCTAGGACTTGATGGAATGGAACTTTTGAGGGACTATTGGGGAAGCCATCTTTCAGGATTAGACCACAGTCTGACATTAGAGGCACCATCATTCTGTGTTCTATACAAATCTTTCTCAGATGTAATGGTCAAGCATTTTTCATGGAGAAGTATAGACAAAGCTACCTTTCTAGATACTCTTTGCACTGTTAGTAACCCCATGCCAGTTGTAATGTAGACTCCACATGAAGCCAGAGAAGTACATTAACACATTAGTCTATGTGGGCAGATGTATAGGCCGGTTAAAACTAAAGTCACCAAAGAAGAGAGAACCTCAGTTGAGGAATTGCCTTCATCTCAGCCTGTGAGCATGTCTGTGGGTCACTTTCTTGATTAATGATTGATGTGGAAGAGCCCAGCCCTCTTTGGTTGGTGGTCAAACCAAAGAAACAGGAGAAGCAAGGGGAGCAAGCCAGAGGAAACACACCAGTAGACAGCCTTCCCTCGTGGCCTCTGCCTCAGACCTGCCTTGGTTTCCCTCCATGATGGACTATAACCTGTAAGTTGACACACATCTTTTCCTTCTCAGTTTCTTTCAGTCAGAGTACGTTTTACAGCCATAGAAATGAATCTAGAAAAGTAACCATACCAGGAACATGAGATCTTGCTGTGATGTATGTGAAAGATGTATGGTCTTCTGGTAAGACTGTGGAAGTTCTTCAGAGTTTGGGGCCACTGGGAGCTCAAAGCTTATGGGCTATTCTGTGGGAGCTTGGAAGATAGAAATATTGAGAAAAATGACAGTTGATGGAGGTCTAGCTTATAAAATTTCAGAGTGAAGTTTGAAAGTCCTTCAAAGACTCTATCAAGGCCATCTCTATGATATTTGAATTAAGAATCTGTGATTTGTAGTCAGCTGAACTGAGGAACCAGCACCACTGAAATGAACACTGTTTTACTGGGACAGTTGATGCTGGTTTCTAGGGCTAAGGAGTTGGCTGTGATTGAGAGGCCAGCACTACTGGGGTAAAGTTATCTGAGAGATGTTTCTTTGTGCCAGTTCATAGAAGCTATGGCTAGAGGGGGCCGGGGATGCATCTCAAGATGGAAGAGAAACTTCATGGTGTGTGGGAGTCTTCGCACATGGAGCTGGTTTTGAAGGCATGAAGGGGGCATAGAAAATAGCTATAGTCTGGCATGATGTGGCACAGTTAAAGAGGTCAGGGGAGGTGAATGGTGAGGCTGCAGCCTCAGTCACGGTGGAGATAGCATATGGAGATCTCTGACACACAGAGGTGCTAGGACCATTGAATGACACAAGGAACAGCAAGCAGGTATGGAATGGAGTTGGCCTGAGTTTATTAGACAAACTGTGTGTGCTGTGGATGGCAGAGGCAGAGAGGCAGGACTATCCAAGCTCAGAAGAAGTTCATGATGTTGAAGATATCAGGCATTGAGTTATTTACACTGTTAGATCTTGTGTTTGTTTTTACCTGATTGTAGCTGTGCCCTGGTTCTGCCTTCTTAAAATGAGAAAGAATATAACTTACTTTGGGTTTTACAGGAGCTCGCAGATAACAGTTTGGGGTTTTAAAGGAGATCCTGGACTTTTAAAGTATTGAATGTTTTAAAGACTGTGGGACTTTTAAAGTTATACTATATTTTATATTAGCATATTATGGGATCTTAAGGATAAAGAAGAAAGGTAGATTTTTAGTATAATAATGATGTGTTTGTGTCAAATTTTGCTGGTTAACTTGCAGGAGGGGAGAGAGAACCTTACATGAGGAATTACCTCCATTAGATTGGCCTGTGGGCATGGCTTTGGGCCATTTTACTTGATTAATGATTGATGAGAGAGGGCCCAGCCCACTGTGGGGCAGTGTTGTTCCTGAGAGTTGGTCCTGAGTTGTATAAGAAAGTAAGCTGGGCAACCCAGCCTTCCCTCGTGGTCCTGCTTGAGTCCCTTGTTTCCCTTGATAAAGGACCTTAACTTGTAAGCCACATAGGCAGGCCCCTTTCTCCCCATTTGTTTTTGGTCAGAGTGTTCTTGTCACAGTACAAGATCAATGTATTTTATTTAAAACACATGTTTGGTATTTCAATAAATATCATTATCCTTTTTAAGAGTTGTATAAGTTTTCCAGATCATCCAGAGACGTTACCATGGAGGCTTCGGTGCATGGTGTTTGGGAGCCAGGGATTTGGAAGGAGGCTGGTATTTTACAGAGGGTTTCTGTCCACACTCTTTCTTCTGTTACTAAGTATCCACACGGAAGTGTGAATGACAGCATCCTTCTCCCAGTGAGCTGCTCTCAGCATAATCTAAGCCTCTAGCTAAGGCACCGTGGTGAGGAAGGAATCCCAAGCAGATTTGTTTAAGGAGTAGAGAACATTGCATGCTGTAAAGCTGGTGCACAGCTCCCAAAGGAAACTTGGCTTTTGCAAACTAATGAGTAAAGAAACGCATGAGCCTTTCTAATTCCCGAATGCTGGCATGATTTAAACATCTTTCCATTAGTGATTCTTGGGGAAGAAAAGGGTTAGTGACTTACAGAAGGTAAAGTTGCCAGCACCAGCACCTGTTGGGCCTACCTGTGGGGCTTGTTTTTGAGATAGGGTCTCACTACAGAGTCTGGGCTTATCTGGAATTCATTATGTAGCCTACACTAAGCTAACCTTAAAATCATGGTAATCCCCCTGCCTGACCTCCCTGGTGTTGCTATGAACCATCCTTTCTAGGCTGTACCTGTATCTTATTATTATTAGGCAGTGAGTAAGCTCATTATGGAGGTTAAGAAAAATCTATTGCCACAAACCAAACTAGCAACGCGTCATATTGGCTGCTCAGTGGCTGCTCTTTAGAGGACTTGCTTTAGACTGGAGCTCTGGCCATGGTTTCACTAGAAGGAGTGTGACACTGCAGGTGACAGGTGTATTGTGAGAGATGAGGGTTGGTGGGTGAAACTGGGTGGAGGAGGGGCAGAGCATCCCAAGGAATGTGTGTCCTTCCAGGTAGCCTTTTTTGGTCTTCATCTGAGTGCGCTATAGATGCACTTTACAAATGTGAAAAGGGGCGGGATGTGTGGCCTTAAACTGCTGTCAAAGGGAAGCCGCTTTGGAACATTTAGTGCCTGTGTCAGATCATTTCTTGAAAGAGATTGAGATGGACAAAGAATTCAAGGCGTTAAGAGCACTTCCAACACATAAGCAATGACAGAAAGTTACAAAGGTTAAAATGAAAGCTTAAGCCAATGAGAAGTGTTTTCTGGGACTTAAAGTTTGCCAAGGCTTTACACACAGGGACAATACAAACAATGTGCTTATGTCATCCTTATGTTCTGGATGGCAGCTAGAAGAGGCTGGGCACAGGACACCCAAGGTCACAGAAGCCACTGGAAGAGCAGCAGGGCTCGTGTGTTGTTCTTCTCATTTAGTTAAATGTCTTGGTTTTAGGGTAGGACCATAGAGACAAGGAATCTCTGCTTTACTTTATGTCTTCCCTAAGTTTAAGTGATTTCTTAAGTGGCTGTGTGGTCTGTGGGGAAAAGTGTAACCCTCTACACTCAAGATTCCACCTGGCTCGCTCTTCCCCTTTCAAAGGACCATGCTTTACATCAGCAGTTCCCAACTTGTTTGTCATGAACCCTTTGGAGGGTTGCCTAAGACATCTGCATATCAGATGTTTACATTATGATTCATAGCAGTAGCAATATTAGAGTTATGGAGTCAGACTGACAATGATTTTAAGGTTGGCCAGGTCATCACAACGTGACTCTCTTAAAGGTGGCAGCACTCGGAAGGCTGAGAAGCACTGCTTTCAATGCAATTGGAGATCTGTAGCCGAGCACTTGAATCTCTAGGGTCACTTCTCAATGCTGCATACATGTAGACATAATTAAGAATGCTATGAGCAGGGTATCAGGGCTCTTCCCAGATGGCAGTGGGTTTTGGGGGAAAAGTCAGCAATGAGCAAGTCCAGCAAAATTACGGAGCGAAACATCAGTGGACAGCGGAGACCCCAGGATGTAGTCATCAGCTTGCTGGCCCGTGATGCGCTTGCGCATAAAGACAGATCAAGTGAGCACAGCAGGAAATTACTGACAAAGGGAAGAGGACCCACACCATTGCTCCCTACCTTTGAGTGCTTAGATTGGTTCCCTGGCTGCTGTTCAGAATTAGTTGACTTCCCTTGTTATGGGTCTAGATCTAATTCTTAAATTAATTTGATAGTCTTTACTATTGATGTCAAAGTGTTCTAGTTTGCTTCTTATATAAGTGAATTCTGACATAACTTTCTTGACAAACTGTAGAAATGTTAGAGACTAAAGGTTACTTTTTAACCACTTATACTAAAGCCCTTCTTGGAAATGGCTGGTAAGACAGCAGGTTTTTATGCAATAACACCTGGATAGCAAGACACAGGTGAAAGGATGTCTTGCTAAAGTACACACATGAAAAAAATGCTTTCCTGAAGCAGACACAGGTGAAAGGATGTTTGGATATAGCAAACACATGAAAGGACTCTTGATGAAGGAGTATAAAAATGACACGGCAGACAGTGGGAGAAGAGCACTGAGCATTGGTTTGGTTTTCTCTGCTTCACTATTTTTCTCTAACGACAGCCATGTATTGGTTCATCTTACATAGCACTGTTGATCTCCACTAGGGGTGATGCCAGAGAGAAACTCACCAAAGAACGCTCATGAGGTTCCTGTGGCAGCTTGCCACTTCTGCAGCCTCACCTCAGGCTGGTTGGTGGTGAGCCTTTTGGTTTCTCCAGGATTGAACTACAGCTGCTGGTTTATGCCTGGTGTCTGCCGGCCTAGAGGACTGGTCTGTTAACTGCTGAGTCGTATTTGGTGTTTGCTATGGGACTGAACTGCTGCTAAAGAAGACTGAGCTCACCCTCAAAGAACTATTGCTAAACAGGTCCACCTCCCTCAGATCCTAATAACTTTTCTCTTCCATTACCTCTGCTGGGTGGTAAGCAAGAGGGAAGGTTGAACCCTTATTAAAAGTTGGTTTCAAAAAATGTATGCCTACATTGTGTGCAGATAAAACATCCATATGCATAAAATACATAAATATATCTTTAAAAAGGAGTTGGGGCTTTTGGGGATTTGCCCTTGAAGGGCATTTGGGGGGTCCCTCCCTCTTTTAGTTTTACTTTCCAGCTACCACAAGAACAAATTCTCTCATCCCACATTTCTGCCACAGTGTGCTGCTTTACTCCAGGCCCCAGAATAATGGAACCAACAACCCTGGGCTGATGAAACCTCTGCGAGCAGAACAAATCTCTTGGCATGATGTTCTTAAGATACTATTTTGGTAATGGGACGCTTGAGCATTTGCATGTATACAGGTATCTTTAATGTTCAGTGTATCCCATGGCAAAGGAATGGAAACAAATGTTTTCATGTAATTAAGAAGAACAAAGCTACATGATTTCTTTAGGGTCCCAAGGCTAGTAAATGACAGAGTCAGGTTTCCAATCCAAGGAGCATGATTGCAGCACCTGAACTACTAAGCCTCTTGCCACTTGCTTGCCTAGAACTAATGATCTGCCAATCAAATGCACAGCGACCCTTGTCTACCAATGAAACAGCTTCAGTCACCATGGGAAACGAGCTGCAAAATGAATTGTTAATGCTTTTGGTGCTGTGATAAGACAGGAAAAGTAAATTATCACAAGGCCAGTAAATGGGCGAATGACTGTGACTCCAAAGTATCTCATAGCATCACCCTACCTCAGATGCCCAGAGTCCAACAACCTTTGATATATTGACAAAGAATATGAGGCCCAGGGATAGCTCTATACCATTCACAAGGCACTTAGCAGTTTTCTCTGAAAATAGAGATCAAAAGTATTATAGAAGTTAAGTAGGTAGGAAAGAACATCGGCTCTAGGAGCCTTTTAGGCACATGCTGCAAATTACACACTATAACTGCAACACACCATTAGTGTAATAGCTGCCTTTGCCACAGAGCATGGGACAATCTGTGTTTCAAAATCCTTAAATTGAAAAGAAATAGCTATATGAAAGGAAGCAACCAGGAGGCAGCGTGGACTAATAGACTACTATACTTCTATGCTCAGGGGTGATGCAAAATCATACCCTTTTCAAAGTTGAGAATTATTTTTGAGGTCATTTACTAGGCAGAAAACCTCACTAATTGTAGCATTAGCACCAATTGTTTTCCCAGACCTACTTCTGCATAGATTTTATTTGCAATGGAGAAAGCCCATGCATACATTTCTTTACCCATTTAGAAAGGAAGCTTTTGTGCTTTAAATACGGTTGAGACCTGAAACGCATGCTTAGCATTTTCACAGTGGCAGTATACTTTTTATTTCTCTTCCAGCTCTCTAGGTATCCTGTCACAATAAACAACCTGAATGACTTGAGATAGCTGCAAAATCCCCCTGTGAGCGTTTCCCCAAGTTCTTGGGAGGCTGTTTATATAATTCATGAAAATCTTCAGTCTTGTGTCCTTTTAATCTTGGTGAATCCATCATACTGACAGAATCCTGCTTTGAGTTTATGCTTAAAGATCAGATTTATTTCTTCAGCTTGTCAGAAAAAGAAACATGGTACCTTTCTTTCAGACATATGTAATTTGGCCTCTGCACATATTGGCTAAGGTTTGAAACTTTGGTAGTTTTCTCTCTTGAATTTGTTAAGGTTCATGTTAAAGAACGCAATCCTGTCTATGTGCTTCTGGTAACATTAACCTGACCATAGAAGCTCTTACTAATTCCTGACAATATTATTATTATTTTTGAACATTGCTTCCTATCTGACATAAACTGGAAACCACAATTTCTAAGAACTGTAGGAACATTCAAGTAATAACATGGTAATTATTTGAAGATGTTTACATTCAGATGAAATATATCCAAAGTATTTGGGCCAAAGCACTTGACCATGAAAATCATGACACATTTTCTTGTCCCCACTTCTGTCCTCTGTCCCCACTTCTGTCCTCTGCTTGATGGCTGTGTACTAAGGAGACTGTCTACAGTGGTGGCTGGCTGAAGAGGAATATGACCTCTGTCACTGAGTGGTATAGACTCATGGAACATTAATACTGAAGAATCCACAGAATTGAAACCCATCTACTGTTTTCCACCTACAGCTGCTAGCCCAGAGTCAGACCCTAGAGCTTCTGTCTCAAGGGACTGCTTTTGAAAAGCCTCCTGACCATGTCTTATGTTTCCAGTTTTGTTTTCTCCCAACCTCCATTTAATTTTATACAGACATCTTTAAGAAAAAAAAAAAGGCATCTCATTGCTCAAAACCTTCCACAAATTTCCAAGTACTGAGAAGGCAACATGGTTGCACTCTCATACGGGGTGTGCATACCAAGCGTGCACACGGAGCCTGCACTTCCTGGCTTCTGTCTACTCCAAGGGGCAGTCTGTGCTATTCTTTCTGGCTGACTGCAGCACAGCCACCCTGGCCATCTGCATCCTTCTTGATCCTGAGCTCCTCCTCCTCTGAAGGCTTCTGCATGAACACTTTCCCGCTAGGTCTTTTCTGCCTCTGGTTTATCCTCCGGAACAGCTCTCATAAGGGACAGTCCCTCACCAGCCCATAAAGATGGTACACACCTCCTCCCACAGCTGTATGGCCACACACCACTCTCTTTTATTTTACTCTACCTACAAATGAACTAATAGCTTTGATAGCGCTGAGCGTTTGGAGCAAATCGTCATGCATTGTTCTTGAACCTAAGGCATGATATTTGGCTAGTTAGTGTTAAGAGTGGTTTATGTTTCATTTGCTCATAGCCTGAGATTTCTAGGCCACTCAGTATATTCATAGCTATTCTGGTCTATACTCTTTTGGTATTTATATCATTAGAAATATATATATATAGAAGAGGATGGCCTAGTTGGCCATCAGTGGGAAGAGAGGCCCCTTGGTTATGCAGACTTTATATGCCCCAATACAGGGGAACGCCGGGTCCAGGGGGTGGGAGCGGGTGGGTAGGGTAGAAGGGCCGGGAGGGGGGAGGATATAGGGAACTTTCTGGATAACACTTGAAATGTAAATGAAGAAAATATCTAATAAAAGTTGAAAAAAAAAAAAGAAATATATATATATATATATATATATATCCTCTTATCTGAATACAGACAAGCCAGTCACTTACTTATGGTGGCTCCAGACTCAGGTCTGTTCAGGGAGCTGATGATGACGAAGCCAAACCCTTCGTTTTCTTTGCGGTGAATGACCACATCACTGGTCTGCAGGCTGTGTGAGGCAAAGCCTTCAGGAGGTGAGGCATTGCTGCTGGGGGCGGCATGGTTGCTGTTGGAGTAGGTGGCATAGTCACTGCGTGGAGAGCTGTGGTGGGTTGATACAGAGCCTGGACTCCTCCCATTCTCTGGGCAGGGCTCCCCTGAAATGCACATGAAAATCCACAGGAACTCAGTGATTTAGGAAAGGCCTTACTGATTCTTCCCAAGGAGCAGGTGTCTAGCTCCTTGACCTTCCCTCTAGGTACAGAGAGCATTTGAAGGGCTACAGATCTCCTATGGAATCCACTAGGTCTTCACCCATTGTTAGCCTTTCCCAAAGCACAGGGAATCCCTGGACCCCGACCCCCTGCATTAGCCTCCTCTGAATTTGGTACTTGCTTTTGTTTTTCTCTTGTTATGGCTTCAAGTCCCAGAGACAACTATAACTTTTATATATCAGCCTCTTGGTTGCATAGTAACGGACTGAAGATGATAGGAAACCAAGCAGACAGATTCTTAAATCATCCCAGGAACATGACTCACTGGAGGAATTTATAAAGGAGCTGGGGAGATAGCTCAGTGGGTGAGGTACTTGTTGTGCAGCCAAGAGGATCTAAGTTGAATCCCCAGAACCCATATAAAGACCATTCTCTCTAGATCAGCGCAGTGTGCCTATGAGTCAGCTGGAGACAGACAGAGAATCCCCAAGAAGCTCTCCGGCCAGCTGGAGTGCACAACAGTAAACAACAAAGAGAGACAAGCCCCTGCCTCAAACATTGTGGAAGAGAGGACAAACCTAAGGAAGGCTGTCTTCTGGTCCTTACAGGTGTGTACCAGGGTATGCATGCTCTTGCATCACACACAGACATTTATGAACACACTCGTGCGCGCGCGCGCGCGCGCGCACACACACACACACACACACACACACACACACACACACGTTAAAAAGAACAAACATAAAAAGGACCCACCACCTGGAGAGATGGCTCAGCGGTTAAGAGCACTGACTGCTCTTCCAGAGGTCCTGAGTTCAAATCCCAGCAACTACATGGTGGCTCATGACCATCTGTAATGGGATCTGATGCCCTCTTCTGGTGTGTCTGAAGATAGCTACAGTGTACTCATATACAATCAATCAATCAATCAATCAATCAATCGATCTTTGCTGGGCGGTGGTGGCACACGCCTTTAATCCCAGCACTTGGGATGCAGAGGCAGGCAGATTTCTGAGTTCGAGGCCAGTCTGGTCTACAGAGTGAGTTCCAGGACAGCCAGGGCTACACAGAGAAACCCTGTCTGGAAACAAACAAACAGACAAACAAACAAAACAAAACAACAACAACAAAAGGGCCCACCAATGGAAGTTTTTGTTTACTTCACCCATAGTTGGTCTGGGGAAGATTAGTGTAGGAATCTAGATAACATAGGATGTAAAGATCTCTGGGAAATGCTGCTATATTGTTAGTGCAGACAACTACCTTAGGGGCTGACTGAATTTTTTTNCAAACAAACAGACAAACAAACAAAACAAAACAACAACAACAAAAGGGCCCACCAATGGAAGTTTTTGTTTACTTCACCCATAGTTGGTCTGGGGAAGATTAGTGTAGGAATCTAGATAACATAGGATGTAAAGATCTCTGGGAAATGCTGCTATATTGTTAGTGCAGACAACTACCTTAGGGGCTGACTGAATTTTTTTAAAAAAGAGCTACAGTTTTGTCTTATGGTATTTTGCCAGTCTAGAAGTATTAACTCACTCCGTATAGGTGGGGAATAGACTTTTTTTAAAGTGGCCCATTTCTTATTTTAGGTGATAGCCACCTCTTACTCAATAAGGTAGTTTGAAAGAATAAACAAATCAATTGAGATTTTCACTGAAATTAGTTGGCATGGTCTGAATCAAATCCAATAATATCAGGCTGACAAACTGTGAGTTTGTTAAATCTCGATAGAGGTGTTGGAAGTTTTGCTCATTTGCATCCCATGTTACAAATTACACTTTATTAATTGGATATTAATTGGATAAACCTAATCAATACTCCCAAAATGAAGCAAGCATACTTATGTGTCGATATGAGAGCAAGCTGGGAGCTGCTTGTATGCACGTGCACTATGGGTGCTCTCAGTGTCAGTGGAGGTCAGAGGAGGGTGTCGAACCCCTGGAACTGGAGTATCATTTGGTTGTGAGCTGCCATGTGAATGCTGGAAATTGAACCCATGTCCTCTGGAAGAGCAGCCAGTGCTCTTATCTGCTGAGCCATCTCTCTCTAGCCCTGAGAAGCATGTGGTGGTTTTGGTTTTAAATGACTATTGGTCTGCCATCCAGGAAGGATTTGTCATTTAATTGCAAGGTGCCTGCAGGGAGTGAAGTCACAGGAGCAGATTCGATTCTTAGAGAACTGTTGTGGGGGACAGCGCTGTTTCATTTCTGTACTGGCTAGGTTTGTGTCAACTTGACACAGCTGGAATTATCACAGAGAAAGGAGCTTCAGTTGGGGAAATGCCTCCATGAGATCTAGCTGTGAGGCATTTTCTCAATTAGTGATCAAGAGCCCCTGGTGGGTGGGACCATCTCTGGGCTGGCAGTCTTGGGTTCTATAAGAGAGCAGGCTGAGCAAGCCAGGGGAAGCAAGCCAGTAAAGAACATCCCTCCATGGCTTCTGCATCNCAAACAAACAGACAAACAAACAAAACAAAACAACAACAACAAAAGGGCCCACCAATGGAAGTTTTTGTTTACTTCACCCATAGTTGGTCTGGGGAAGATTAGTGTAGGAATCTAGATAACATAGGATGTAAAGATCTCTGGGAAATGCTGCTATATTGTTAGTGCAGACAACTACCTTAGGGGCTGACTGAATTTTTTTTAAAAAGAGCTACAGTTTTGTCTTATGGTATTTTGCCAGTCTAGAAGTATTAACTCACTCCGTATAGGTGGGGAATAGACTTTTTTTTAAAGTGGCCCATTTCTTATTTTAGGTGATAGCCACCTCTTACTCAATAAGGTAGTTTGAAAGAATAAACAAATCAATTGAGATTTTCACTGAAATTAGTTGGCATGGTCTGAATCAAATCCAATAATATCAGGCTGACAAACTGTGAGTTTGTTAAATCTCGATAGAGGTGTTGGAAGTTTTGCTCATTTGCATCCCATGTTACAAATTACACTTTATTAATTGGATATTAATTGGATAAACCTAATCAATACTCCCAAAATGAAGCAAGCATACTTATGTGTCGATATGAGAGCAAGCTGGGAGCTGCTTGTATGCACGTGCACTATGGGTGCTCTCAGTGTCAGTGGAGGTCAGAGGAGGGTGTCGAACCCCGGGAACTGGAGTATCATTCGGTTGTGAGCTGCCATGTGAATGCTGGAAATTGAACCCATGTCCTCTGGAAGAGCAGCCAGTGCTCTTATCTGCTGAGCCATCTCTCTCTAGCCCTGAGAAGCATGTGGTGGTTTTGGTTTTAAATGACTATTGGTCTGCCATCCAGGAAGGATTTGTCATTTAATTGCAAGGTGCCTGCAGGGAGTGGAGTCACAGGAGCAGATTCGATTCTTAGAGAACTGTTGTGGGGGACAGCGCTGTTTCATTTCCTTCCGAACGGTCATCAGGCATCAAAAAGATGTTTGTACAACAGAAGAGAAAATTATGACAGTTCCCCATTTCTCATGGGCCTGTAGTTACTGACTCTTACTTAAGAGTACTGGGAACCATCTTGTGTCAAGTTACGAATGCTCAACAGAAGTTCCTACGAAGCCTGTTAGCATCACAAGCTATAGTTTCGGCACTGTCAGAATGTGGCATGATTGGTGGGGTGAGGCAGGGGGGTGGGTAGTGAAACTTTGAGAGGTGTGTCTAGTGGGATCCTTTTGGTCTCTGGAGGTGTATCCTGGAAGGGGATTATGGGACATCTTTGCACACCCCTCCCCCCTTGCCTTCCCTTGACTTTGTTCTCTAGCTATGATGTACATGGAATTATTTTATGTGCTTCTAAGAACCACTCACTGTGTGTTGCCATGGGCCCAAGGCAAATGGGCCATTCTCTGAAATCATGAACCCAAATAAACCATTCCTCTTTATAAGCTGATTCACCTCAGGTATTTGTTATAGTAATAGGAAATAAGGAAGTCAGAGGGAAATGTGAGACTATAGGAGATATTTTGCTACACTGATATCCAGAGGAAGAATTGCATTCATTCACATATCACACTTATTCATGTACAGAGACATTAGAAGTAGCATTAAGTCAACTAAAATTTTGAAGAAAATAAGTGCAAATTAAGTCATGTAATCATAAAAAGGTCTTATAAAATTAATTGATTTTTTTAGAGGTAGATTATTAAGTACACTAAAGGGAGAAGAGACCTGGGGAAGAGCTACATTCATGTCTCCTCATTTCTTTTAATTACAGAAGAACCGAGACCCAAGCCAGTGCTAGTATGATTTGATACATTTGAGCTTTTTCTTTAAGATACAGTTAATTAATCTTTAATATAAAAAGATACTTTTCATTTGTGAGAAATGTACTGAGGTCATAAGAGAACAAAATGTCAATGCCCTTGCTTTGAACTAGAATGGAATGTTTCTGCCTGTAAGATGTACCCTCCTTCAAAGACAGGCTGCTATTGTCTTGGTGAAGTACATGTCCTTTATCAGCCCTTGTGCAAGTTGGAAATAAAATGATTAGAGATAGTCCTGGAGAAGAAAAACAAACAATTATTATGCTGCTACATTAAATTGAAAATCTCCAGAGTTATTGGACCAAATCAGTAACTAAATGTCACAGGCAATGACAAGAGAGATCTCATTTTCTGGCTGTCGTATTTTAGGGGAGTTGAGAGCTGTGGTTGTCAGTAAATCAACCACAAAGAAAAATTATCTGTCTTTTGCTATAAGTGGCTGGGAGTGGCTAGACCATGGGTTCCAGAGAGCAAGGGAATCGATAAGCAAGTCAATGTGGTGGTCCTTGGGTACCAGAAAGAATCAAACTGATACTTAAAAAAAAAAAGCAGGGCACTTTTCTATTATGTTTGGACCCCTTTTCAAGCTTTTGAGAAAATCCCTTCATCTCCAGCAAAATGAGCATGTTTTAAGTCAGGCGGTTAACTGGGAAGATGTTCAAAAGCTTTCCCAGGGTGGTTCTGGTCTCTGACCCTTGGGATTTGGTGGCACTGTTGTCTTTGAGGGGTTGCTTGATGTCAAGTGCTGCCTATAGAACTGGCTCTCCATCTGGACAAACTGCTTTCTTTCCAAAAACTCTTTGTGGCATAGCACATCAACAGGGTTGCTTTTGCACAATAAAGTAAAAGGCCAGAAGGTGACTCCACACCATACTAATTAAAAAAAAAAAATACTGGATGCCTCATACACGCATGGCCATTCAGGATTCAGCCATTTAGCATTTTCTGAAGTGAAATATTTAGGTTTTAGCTTAGGCTCTGTTCTGTCCCCTCAGCGATACTAGAAAACTGCATGGCACTTTGCTAGAAGAGACCCTTCCTTTTGGAGGGCAAGAATGGACTGATGCTGCCTGCAGGTGAGAGGCTTTGGGACCCAAACGGTTCCTCTTGGTGGGGCTTGCTTCTCATTGGCACTTTTCTGGCCTAAACTTTTAATGCTGATTGTTATGATTAATTGCTGATGTTTATTAATAGAGAGATATGATAGGAAGAGGGATTTGTAATTTATCTGGACTTTTTGAAGCTGGATTGTGGCCACCACATTTCTGACTGCTCCCCGATGCCTCTTGTAAATACCAAATTTATTCGTCTGCTCATTAAATAAGGAAGTCATGAACCCAACAGGACTTTTTTGATCAGAGCCTCCATTTCCCTTTTAGATCCCCATTCTCAGGAGGAGGACTTGAGGATTCTGTAAACCAGATGGGCTGTGTCTGCTTCCAGACTGTAATGTATCTTGCCTTGAAGCATAGCTAGGGCATGAGGCATGCATGTACTATAGTCTTATACAGGGCCATGGGGCATGCATGTACTATAGTCTTATACAGGGGCAGGGGTGGCCATAGGTATAGATACCATCATAGTACCACTTGGGAGAGGGGACAGCCCTGGGTATGTCCCTGCCCCTATTTGTGTAGGTACAACTGGTTTATACTCATCAAGGTAGACAGTTTACTGGATGGGTAACATGTTCACAAAGGGAAAGGGAACACACTTACATGGACAAAGGCTAGACCAAGACCAGGACTGTGCCCACCAGTGTGTTTCACTGTACTGTCAATGGGCTCCCCTTCCTTTACATTGGGCCAAGAATTATATCCTCCTTGGGTATTGGAGAAAGATGCTGATAGCACAAGACTGGATGTTTTGATTAAGCCATAAAACTTTCTTGCATATCCATTCTCAGTTCACAAGTTAGGGAGTTCCTCAGGGACATCTTACTCTCAAACAAACAGTAGGCATCCGAAACAATGTGTCATTAAGTTGAACATCTCCAAGCTGAGCTACCAAACACTTAAATATTTATACTTTCAGCAGAGTAATTAAAGCCACTCTCCTAATATCCTCAGGGGGGAAAATCCAACCAAATGCTAGTGGCACACATAAGACAGCTCTCAAAACTAGTTCAAGGTACAAGATTTGTGCTTGCGATTCCCAGGCAAAAGACACTGGAGGTTTACCGCATCATTTGCTCTCTAATGCAGCAATTCCTCACTTTTGATGATCCAGATTCAAGTTGAAAAAAATTTGCCTTTCACTACTCTTAGTGTATACGTGTTTCTTAGGACTGAATATTTGTAGAAGGGTTTTGTGTTATTTTAATCTTTGTCCAATGTATTAACTTAATCTGTCTGCCACGCTGTCTGTGTTTTTGTTCTGACGCATCAGTGTGGAAACCAGTAGTAGTTATGTTTGCATGAGCCAAGGCCAGGACAAGAGAGAAGGGTGAAATCTGTCTGGCTGGACAGGTCCCCAGTTCTCTGTGCTTCAAACTGCACTGCGGCGAGATAATGTACCAACAATTTCTCTTCTATGTCTGTGGTTCTGATAAGCGGATTCCCATTCTCAGCCAAGCTTGCCTCTCCCACTGCCTTGCTTACCAGAGCAGAATAACAGCAACACTATTTAAAAAGACACCTCCCCTGTCCGATCCATCCTGAATTGGCCTTTATCACTTTGATGGGATGACAGTAATGAAGAAGTTTGTTTTTCTATGCCTTATAGATTTCTCCTACCCTGTTTTTTTTTTTTTTTTTTTTTTTTAGGCGTTTATTTTACTCTCAGAGTATGTCTTGAATTTAATCATTCTTGGTACAGATGGAGCTTTCAAGGAGGCTGGATGAACACAGAGTCTCTCCTAGCGTGAGTAATCTGTAGGGGAATGTTATCAAAAATTAAATGCACCCCAAATGAAGTCTGAAGTCTGGCACTCTGTAAGAACTGCAGCAAAGAGAGCTCTTTGCAGACGTTCCATGACCTACTACCAGCAAGAGTACCTTTGTGCAACACTGGCCTGTACGCCACCAACTTGGATTGATTAGAACCAAATTTAATTTGCAATCATCAGCTTGTGGCAAGGAGAGCATGAAATTATGTTGGTATACTGAATTTGCACTTTGTAGTTTAGTTCATAAATCAGCTATCTTTTTAATTTATCTTCAGGTTACAGTACATAGATACATCAAACTTTTTGGGGTTGTTTTGTTTTGTTAAGAATCACTCTGTAGATAGAGAGGTGGTTAAATGTTAACCAAGCAAGCACTGTCTCCATCCTGGGCACTTGCTCAAGGAGAAGACATAATTCAAGGTGTTTTATTTCTTTGGGTCAAGTGGTACACCATGGATTTTTGGAAGACAAATGGTACAGAGTAGCAAAACCTCTATCCAGTATGAGATATATAGTGGTCCCTACTGGTGAAGGCTCATGATTTGTCTGATTTGCCCTTGGAAATGACTGCCCTTGCTCAAAGTCTAGTCTCTAGGGAACTCAAAAGAAAAAGATATTTAGTTCAAGCAGTAAATCTTATGCCTTTGATTCTCCAACAGCCTGCGATTAGCAGGTGTCCTTTTAAAAAATTCCAATGTTATATGTTAACACATTTGGAAGAATTTGGGAGTGACATAAATCAGCTACCCGTCTTTGCGGTCTCTGGGAGTGAGTGTCGTGTCTTAAAGTGGAATCTGGAGTTGATAATAGCATCAGAACGAAGACTAGCACCGGAGGGAGTCCACGAGGGCACTGTCACTAACTCACTGTGGACCATTAGGCAACTATTATTCCTTGGGTCTCAGTTTCCTTATCTGTAATGCAAAGAGTTCACGTGGCCAAAGTCACTCCTAATTTTAGAATTGAATCTGTGGGAGGGTGTTCAAGTCGCTGGGGAGACAGATCGGTGAGCTTGGGCAGAGGGGGAAAGGGGAACATGGCTGGACTTTCTGCTTCTGTGATTCACAAGGCAGAGCACAGTTAAGTCTTGGGGTGGGGGAGAAACTCATCTATAATGCTAACATTATTTAGTGTTCAGTTATAAACCCAGAATAGTGATTGCAGCAGACAGACCCTCTGGAACATAGCCCTCCAGTGGGGACTTCATAGTGGAGAGAAGCAAATGAGACAAAATTATGAATATATGGGTTTATAAATATATGTCTTTGGTGGGTTCTTTTTGAAGCCAAGAGAATAGCTGTAAAGGGAAGAATTACTTGTAATTTATCTGTTTCATAAGCCTGATGCTATATGACTTGTTTTCTCAGGGTGAGAACTGTATGTCCCCATTTAGGGTGGTAGGTGTGTTGTTACCTATATCAGGCTCTCCAATGAAAGCTAATTTCCCACCCTGCTGTCCTTATTACAGTACAAAAGTGCTGGAGTCCTTTGTTTGTAAACACAATGAGAAACATTTTCAAATGGCATATTTTTTGTTATTATAACGTGTTACTCATAACAAGCATATATCAAAGAGCAGAGCACACACATCTTGAATCAGCCCCAGGCTTTGCTAGAAAAATTTAATGACTACATTTAAAATGTAGGACTGAGAGGCTGGATTAGCGGGGTTGTCAAACTGCGTGTTGAAAAATTGTTACGTGGAGAACTTGGGGCTTGTTTCTGCCCCTGTATAATGCAGAAACCAATTTTAAGTTTGTTTCTAGCATCCCACTGCCTCCCCCAGCTCTTGCTGCCCACCTCAGTACATACCTCCACATAGCACCTTTCTTCTCACAGTGAGGTTAACCTGCCCATTGCGGGCCGCATGGTGCATGAGGTCGATGACATAGCGGTGGGTCTTGCCAGCCACGGGGATCCCATCCACATAGACAAGCTCATCTCCTGGGTGCAGCCGGCCGTCTCTGTCAGCCGAGCCCATGGCAATGACGGCTCCGATCAAAATCTAGAGAGAACATTCACACGCGTGTATACAGGGGCACGCTCTTGTCGAGTGGATGAGGAGAGGCAGGAAGGATCGTTACAGGGACTGTCCCCCACTGACTACCACTTACTGCTGCTTTCCATGGTGTCCCATAGGGGACACTTGCTTGCTGACTCATATGCTGTGGGCCTTAAGGGAAATTATAACTCAAAGTCTGCTGATGGTAGTTGGCTACCACAGAGGACATTTGCATTGAAATAATGTAGAGACCGAGTCCTGGCTCCAGTTCTTAACTGTGCAGACTTTTATTAGGCTTTTTTAGGCTTTGCAAGCCTCACTCTATTCATCTACAAAATGGGATGATAACGATGGGAGAAGCCAATGAGAAAATGTGAGGGAAGAATTTAATTTTGGCACGACTCACATTGTACATCTGCAAATATCAGGGAGAACCACTTGTTGCTCCCCATTAAACTCGGACAGAGGGTCCCGATTTTTATCTTATTTTATTTTGCTTGCTTGTTTCCTTTGAGACATTGGAAAGGTAAAGCAAAAAGAACAAAACATCTTTTTTTCCCTGGCCAAATAGCTCACTCAAATATTCTCAGCTGAACTATCTCCAAATTCTTGTTCCATCTATTGAGAATTTCCTTAGAGCATTCCCAGCTCCATGCCCCCTCAAACGCTTCTATGTTAGATACAGTACCAGTGGGCCAGGAAGAGAGGTGGTATGCATTCTGGAACACATGTATTATTACAGCACGCCAAACAGGACCATGCAAAGCAGTGTATATGACTTCCTGCAGCCCAACGGGATCACCTGATTTAGTGTCCATGAGCAAGGCCTTTTTATTTTTTCTTTTCTATCTCAGAGGAAAGTAAATGGTACTTAGTATGTTAGTTTTGCTGTTTAACCTACAGAACAGTTTCTCCAAGTCATGCACGACAGGCCTCTCTTTTCTTTTGTCAGTGGCTGAGCTGCCTGGCTCCTGAAGGCAGCAGTTTCCATCGGCCTGACAATGTTACAGAGGCCTCACTCCAGGTTTTAAACCCTTATAAAGCGATTCGTTGCTCAAAAATTGATTTCTTTCAGGCATAATAATTTCTTTCAAGTCTCAGATGCATGGACTCCAGCCAGCTTGTTAGAATAGCCCCAGCCCGAGCGGCATGTCTTCAGGCTTGGTACCAGAATGGATGCTCCCAAGCTTAGTCCTAATTTCTCATGTCTGTCAACATGGCAACTGGATCTGAATGCATTGGACCTCTTAAGCACGGGCAGCATTTCAGCCTGAAGGATTTCAGGGTTTTATACATTGCGTAGAGGAACGACTACTTTCTACAATATTGCTGCAGTCTTCTTCTATTCCTGGAGGGCTCTAGGGTGAGAAATAACATTGCTTCCATGATGAATAGCACTGTTCTGACCAGCCATTCACTACTGCTATCACGGGGAGAGTGCTGCACCTTCTGCCTTAGATTACCTACAGTCTTGTTCTTCCCCTCTGACCTGCCACACCTACTTGAGTACACTTCTTGGGTATACTTCTGACAATCTCTATTTCCTTTATTGCTATGCCAACCTGAATTTTTGAATTTCTTTCTAAAGATATTCTGGTCATTCTTCAAAAGGCTCAGCCCACTATGGGATGATTCAAAGGATTTCTAAGTGCTTTGTACAAAAGCCACTTAAAATAAGTGTTTGTTTCTCCATTGCTCCAGGAAGAACTGCATTCTGCCCAAAGAAAATGCTTCAACCTTTAAATCTCCTGTACCTAGGAAATAGAGGAGTTTATAACTAGTTATAAAGAAAACAGTTTATGAAACTTTTGGCTGGATAATCACCAACTTTAAGGCAAAATTCTGCTTCTGGCTGGTGAACATTTACAGCTATGAGAGCTCATAGTTTTACCTGGGCTTTATACAAACATAAGAAAGATGGGAAAATTCTTGTTCCTCTCTGTGAGAAAAAGGCAAGGGTGTAGACACACTCTTGAAGCTGCGTTGTTGTTAGTTTTATGTTACTTGTTGAAGGAAGATCCCAGGAAAACAGCGCTTTTCTGCCACATTGCGGTGATAGGTCGTATTCTCTGCATTTATTCATTTCAACAAATACTCATGGAGCACAGGGATACTATATAACAGCCAGGAATCCACAGCAAAGATAGCAATAATCCTCAACTTATGG
Source organism: Mus minutoides (assembly GCA_902729485.2). Classification (NCBI taxonomy): domain Eukaryota; kingdom Metazoa; phylum Chordata; class Mammalia; order Rodentia; family Muridae; genus Mus; species Mus minutoides. The sequence goes on from LR751019.1 coordinate 21,665, forward strand.
AGCCACCATTCTTGTGGCGCATAAAAGATGTAAAAAGTGTGCAAGCTAAATAGAAGGCATGTGCAATGGGGAAGAGTAGCCGGTGAGGCCTTAGCCCTTGGTCATTGGAGCATTAGGCTTGCTTAGAATAGCTATCATTGAAAAGCTGACACTTGGAACTGTCAGATGACAGTGAAGTGCATGGATGCATCTTTTTGTTAATTCTTTGAGAATTTCATACCATGTATTTTGGCTGAATGCAGTCTTCCCTGACTACTCTTCCTAGATCACTCCCCGTTCCCTACCCACCAAACTCTGCGTTCTTTCTTTCTTCCTAAACTCATCAAGTACAGTTTGTGCTGCCCAAAGACTCTGGGATGTGCACCCTCTTCTGTAGCATGAACAACCCAACAGGGACTACACCATTAAAGAAAACTGACCCTCCTTTTCCCAGCAGCTCTCAGTTGACAGTAGCTCTTAAGCTAAGGGCGGTCCTTTGTTTCTGTCTCCCTTTCTCCATGCTGAGATTGTCTGGCTATAGCCTGCACAGCCTTTGTGGTGTCATAAGAACCATGGATTCATATGGCTAACTGCCCTTCTGTATCTGGAAAACACTGTCTCCTTGGTGTCGTCTACTTCCTCGAGTTCTTACAATCTTGCCCCTGCCTTTTTTGTAAGGATCCCTAAGCTCCGGGAAGAGGGTTGTTATGTAGGTGTCTGGTTTAGAGCTGAGTGTTTCATGGTCTCGTCTTCTCTATATCTTGACTAGTTGTGGGTTTCTGTGCTAACTGCTGTCCTGATGAGAACTGAGAGAAGTAATAATCTGTGTGTATAACAATGTCACTAGGAATCAGTTGAATTTTATGTCTCTTTGGCAAAGTGACATCTGTAGGCTCTCCTCTAAGGCTAATGACCCCTTTAGCTACAGGTTCTTGGTGGCCCTAATAGTGGTGGCAGATATTGTTCTCAACTTGTACAGCAGGCCTTACATAGGATCAGAAGGTAGCTGGTTACACCGTGACTTTTGTGGCATTTTTGCAGCAGTAGGCATGCCTTACTTACTAGGCTAGTCGTTATAGCTCACATGGTTCACAGATAGGGAAGACTGTGATTGCCTTAGTGATTACATGTAGACCTTCCAGAGCTATGAAAGCCAGTAGGGTTGAAACGTCCAGGTGAGTATCAGTTTGATTTCTTTCTGGGCACATTTAAGTTTTGTTTTGGAGTTTCAATCTTTCAAACCTTCCTTTGCTTTTTCTTTCAAATCTTTATATATATATATATATATATATATATATATATATATATATATATATATATATATTTCAATTAACACTTTTAAATAAATTCAACATGTCATTATTTACTATATAGTGTTATGTAATTGTTTCTTTGTATAAAAATATCTAATTGTACTGGATAATATACACTCTATTTTGCTTTTTAAAAGGTTGCTGTAGTTATTGAGTTGATGTGTGTTATGCACTGGGCAAGCATTATGACCTGGCGTGAGCCTGGCGTTCCAGATAGGAATTAGAGGTATCTGTCCTTCAGTTAGAGCGTGTTTGCTCTGTCCATCAGGAACAGCTGTCTCTGCTGACGGAGGCTGAGAACTCATATTGCTGAGGCTTCCAGGTCTCTCACTATCCTCACTTCTCAGCCTGTGGTGGCTCCATACCTTGGTGTACTATATTTCATTGGCGATACAGGAAAAGCTCTATGTGTCTCTCTATTTAGGAAAAAAATATTTAAAAAAAAAACCTTTGAATATAATTTGCATACGTGATACCTATTATTTCCCATTTGCTCTGTTAACTGCAGGAACTGGATGATATGTGGCTCTCCCTTGTATCCTATCACTCTCACAAGTAACTCATGTTGGCTTTCCAGTGTGTGTGTTACAAACTGGTGTAAGCTCACAGGAACATGTCTCAGGATACCTTGACCCTTTCAGATAGTTGTTCTCAAGTGTTAAGGGTATTTTGGTATCACCTGTGAACTGTTAAACTCTTCCAGCCCACCCACCCTTGGGATGCTACGGGCCAAGGTATCAGGTTCTCAATATTATTTTTGGTTGTTTTGGGGTATGGGCTCACTAGGTAGCCCTGGCTGCTGTGATATTCTCTATGTAGGTCAAGCTGGCTCCAAACTCATAGAAACATGCCAATTTCTGCCCTTTGAGAGGTGGAACTAAAAGCATGTGCCACGACAACCAGCCCGAGTATGAGATTTGGCGTGTTTAGTAAGCTTCTGGGGGCTGATGGAAGACTCATGCTCTTATGAGCCACACTGAGCATTGCCATTTAGTTCAATGGCCACAGAACCTATGGTCTCACTAGTCATCCCCAGTTGGTCCTTAGCCTGTCATACTAGTCATTTTCTGGGTATATTGAGAGTTGCCGGTGTGGGTTCTCTTATGTATCAAGTTATAGGATCTCTAATGTATCAAATTAGATCTTTCTTCTGGTCTTATTGACCATTGATCATGCTGGCCAGAAAGTCAGCTCAGCCAACACAGCCTTGCCTATTCACCTCCCTCTGGCTTCAACGGACACTTCAGCCTCAGACCCTTCAGATTTCTCTTCTCCACGCTCTTAGAAGAACATTCTATCCCATCTCTATTGTTTCTTCCTGGAAGGAAAAACTCAGTGGGAAAACTTAGAAAACAGTGACGCCATAAATGGCCAGGGCCTTTTAAATCATGTTCTCCAACACTAACTGCTTGGCACTAAAATCATATACATTTGAGCTACGCTAAATGGACTCAGCAAGTTGTATTTACGCGTGTGGTATGTAACAATAATACGTAATGAAAAAGAGGCCATAAACTAGAGAGGGACTGGGGTCTGAGTGGCACGAGAATAGTTGGAGGAAGGAAGGGGAGGGGAAGATGATGGAAATATGGTGCTCATATAGTAAATTCTGAATAAATAATAAATAAATAAGCTCCAAAGAGACAGACCACCTTCGTGACTTTCTCTCAAGCTCTGAGGGCACAGAGCAAGACAGTGTGTGATGTGAAATAGTAATTTAGATTCAAGTGGCAGAGGTACCAGAAAGCTAGGGGAAGAGATAATGAGAAAAAGAAAGCAAGACCAAACAAAAACCCAACCATAAACCATCTCTGCTGGCCTTTACATTCTTTTGATCATCCTTCCTGTACTGCCTGCCCTAAGTCAACACAACCCTAGCAGATCTGTTCAGCAACAAAGTCCCGCAAAACCACTTCAGGTCCTTTCCTTTCAAAACAACGCTGGGAGCGTGGTCAGACTCCAGGGCAGAGGATAGGTCTGTACCATGTCTTCTTTTTATTTCGGAAGGTTTTTCTCCACCCAGGCATTTCTCCACTGTGATATTTTCTAGATCTTTCCGTTTTGATGCCTTTCTATTGCTTTTCAACTCACAGCAGGGAATCTCATTTTTGTTCCTCTCTGGCAATTTTTCATTTCTTTCTATTTCTATTGTTATTTAACTGTGAAAAGTATCTCCTTTTTTTAAAGGAAAAAAAAAATGCCTGGAGGAAGCTTTCCTTGAACAGGAGTCCTGCTGTTCACCGTTTGTTGGGAGCCTAGTTGTCATGTTTAACGCGAACCCCGGGATGTCACTACCATTTCATAAATATGGAGGCAGAAACCTGTTCGATGTGACCCATGAGACTAGTGCTTGACAAACACATCACATCACCTTCCCTTTTCTCAGCCTCCGCAGCACACTAGCAATTAGATTGTGGGTTTGTATACTATCGCTGAGCTTAGCATGTGGAGAAGCAGGAAGGACAGACTGACAGGAGATTTTCCTTGGAGTAGACTCCCTGTTATTTACAGCATCCTCTGAGGTACAACATTCTGGTTTGGAAGGCACACTTTTAGCTTTTCTTGCATTAAGATGAGATAGGTTTCTAGTTTATGGTGGAAGTACCAGAATTGAAAACTGCAGCACAGGTCTGTCTTTTAACCTCTTGCAATCTTTTTAAGTTTATTATTATTATTTTTAATTTAACATGAGAGTGTTCTGCTGCATATACACCTGAGTGACACAAGAAGGCATCAGATCCACTTTATAGATGGTTGTGAGCCACCATGTGGGTGCTGGGAATTGAACTCAGAACCTCTGGGAGAGCAGCCAGTGCTGTTAACCACTGAGCCATCTCTCCATCCCTGGGAGTATGCTTTAAATCATTTAAATGGAGGAATAAATCTCAATAAAAACAATAAAGATAACCAGAAAATTCTGTAACCTGAGGCTTATCATAAATACTTGATGCCTACCTGCTAAAGGAGAGGAAGGATCTAGGAATGCAAAGACCAAGTTCAAAAAGGGCTGGGAATCTGGAAGCCTGTGCATGAAATGGGCAGAGGGATGTCCTTATGTTATGGTGACCCCAACCATAAAAGTACTTTGTTGCTATTTCATAACTGTATTTTGCTATTGTTATGAATTGCAGTATAAATAGATGATATGCAGGATATCTGATATTTGACCCCCAACACAGAGGTTGTGACCCACAGGTTGTAAACTACTGGTCTAGCTCCTTTTTGAGCTAGCTAAGTCTACACACATCCCATGACTTAATCAAGCCAATCTGCTTCTGGGAAGTAGGATGGATGAAGGCAATATTTACTGACTGGGGTGCTGGCGTATCTCCCAACAGTCCTGAGCAAAGGGCATCAGCAGATACGAAATCCATATCATTGCTGCCATGCCTTATATCCATTTCATAGTTCAACATGTGTATTCATACACAGGAGACAGGATCTAAGGCTCTGTCAAATTAAAATGGCAATATTGCCAGTGCTTAGGGAATATATGAGCCATAATCTGCCCCAGGTTGGAGACTCCTTTGATATAATGCACTCTCTTAATTTCTTTCAGTCCAACTGTCTTAGAAGATAGTTTCAAAGACAGATAGGTAAATGAGTAATAGAAGCATCAAGGGAGTTTTTGGAACTATGATCCTACTTGGTCTTAACTGGCTCCAGCCAGTTATACTAGAAATGCCATTAAATCTGTTTTTCAAGAGAAAATGGAAATCACATTTTTAAAAAATGAATCAGTGCTTGGCAGTGTAAAAATACTGAGGGGAGAGAATATATCACAGGACTGGAACTGCATCCTGTCTAGGACAAGGCCACTCCTGTTACGCACATCCCAGTGTAGTTACTTGACAGGTTGAGAGGCCTAAAAGCACTCATGAGACACAGAGTTTCAAAAGAAACTCATTCTCCTGGGAAGACATTCTCATAATCCATATATCCCCACGTTAGTCTGGTGTATGAATCCACGTGTTCTCCTTTAGTATTACTTTATTATAAGTGCCTTTATAGATTGAATCCTGACATAGCTAAGCCTTCTAGTGTTCCAACAGTCCTAGAGAATCCTTATATTCAGTAGGAATCTAGAGACAGGGAAACTAATTAGGCATTACAAAGAACAGAGCAGGAGTAGGTCAAGGCTGGTCTGAAGGTTGTTTATATAGGGACAATAGCCAGTCTTACCCAGGCAAGGGAATATGATAGAGTTAAAATTTCCCACTGAGACAGGAATCTTCACTACAGCCAGGTATAGCAGACTACATTGCAGATTAGAAGCAAGTTGGTGAATTCTTCTGACAAATGGAGATTCCCCACACAGATACTTAAAAGAACAGCCAAGTTACACTCTTGCAAGAATTTACCTGGGCCTAGGTAATAGGAGGGGTTGTGGTAATACATTATTCATGAGAAGGTCTGCTAGAGCAGAACCCCCTGATGCTAGTTCTCACAAGGATCAAAGGAGTAGCACATATTGTGACTAGGGTGTGAAATCCTTACCTAGCTGACCCTAGGCAGAGCTGTTTTATCTTTACTGTAAATATTACCTGGTTCCTGCAAGTCCTTTTGAAGTCATTCCTTTGTTTGTGTCAGGTAACTTCAATGTACTTTGCCTGCCTGCTTTGTTTTCTGTATTATATAAGACTGGTGTTCACTTTGTGAAAATACATTCAGATTCTACACACCCTCTCGTGTGGTCTCTGTTTGTCACCCACTTTCGCCGAACTCCTTCGCCCATCTGCTCTTGAGAACCCGTTCCATGAAGATAGGAGACCCAAAAGGGGGACAGTCTGTGGCACACTCCCACTTTCTAGAGAGAGGCCTCAGTATGAGCTGTAGATCAGCACTCACTCTGAAATACTCAGCTTTGTCTTGAGGTTAAATACTCTCTTCAGTTCCAATTAACACATATATGTTGTACCAGGTTATCACAGTCCTGTCTTCAAGAAGCTCATGGAGTTTTGCAGAGTGGTATATCATAGCCAAGGCATAATTATTGTTAACTGGAAACTTTCCCCAATACCCTGCTGTGATGACTTGCAATATAGTCAGCAGTGCTGATCTTTGCCTTTATGGTGACTGTAAGAGTCAGCTCATGGTTTGGTATGCTGAACAAAAGTGTATCAGTGAGTGCATTGTGGAACAGAGAACACGTCTATTTGGAAAGGACTCTTGAGATTGGTATGTTGTCCTGAGCATGACAGGTTCTATCTGGGTTTACTGTTACATGCTCTACAGTGTCCCAGTGCCCACTATTGCAGACAAAGTGAGGAATTAGCTTATGGTGGCACTTACTATGAGTATGAGTTCTTTTATTTGGTATCTTTTAAACCTGTGGTTTTATTCTAAATAATTTTACCTTGGCCCAAGGAGTGCCCTGGTGTACCTCATGAGAGGTGACTTTCAAAGTGGAATGTCTTTATTGTCCATGGTGAGCTTCTTGGACCATATCTGACATGGTTTATATTTCAGAGATGATTCAGGACTGGCCAGCCATACCAACAATTTTAGGAAGCTGATGAATACAGGGTTGGGCCTTTGAAGTATATATCAGTCTGACTTTGGAAAAAGAGACAGAATTTGATCATGGAATTGATGATTCAATTCCTTGTGCCCATGTATGAAACATTGAATAAAAAACATCATTAGTCACCAAAGTCTGGCTGGACATCCCTGGTGGGCAAAATGGCTATGAGAATATGGAAGATTTCATGCTTGAATTTTCTTTTGCAACTTGGTTGTATGCGCCTCTTAATTTGGATGCTTCTTGGGCCTGCTCTTTCACTGTAATAAAACTATAATCACAGCACGTTTTTGAGATCTTGGTCATCTTGGTGAATTACCAAAGCCGAGGAAGGCTGTGGGAAGACAGGACAGTCTCCAATGGCTCCAGCCTGACATAGTCATCCCCTCTTTCTCGTTTGTAGTTCATTAAGAACAACTTGAATGTTCTGAGGGTAAAACACCCTAAGATAAGGAGGGCTGGCTAGGATAGCCTGGGCTATGTTTCCCTTACTCCTATACACAGAATGTCCTTTAGCCTGAGAGTCCTGTTATTTCAGATCATAAAACCCATAGCGACTGCTTTGGGGGTGTTCCACAGCTTGAGGCAGGGGCAGGTGAGCCTGCATCTGTCTTGGAAACATTCCTGAGCCAGAGGAGGCTAGCACACAGGGAATCTTCAGCTTTTCTTAACCCTTGCTGACTACCCACAAGTACTCAGTGTACTTCATATACTCTGTGTGTGCACAGCCTTTCGGTGGACTTGCTGTGAAATTCACACATTAGGCACCGCCATATCTACAGCTGGGTCTAAAATGGAGTCAGTTTGTAGACACTCTTTTCTTTACTTTGTAGTTTAGCAAACTCATTTTAGTTGATGGGAGGAGTCTTGGGTAGACTTGGGCAGATGATGAATTTAAGCTTGGTTTTGAGCCACTCTGGTTAAATGGTACAACTTACTTTCATTTATGGGATAAGAGATAAAACAGGGAAGATGAAATCCCCGCTTAGAATAAATAGAAAGTCTTGCTGATCAAACGGAAAGTGTCAACAAATGAGCATGTCTGAGCAGTTCTGAAGGAAACCAAGCCAGACAGACACCCAGTAGAGGCCAGTCCACCCTCCCCAGCCCTGCCTAGAGGATAATCTATGACTGTCAACATTTACATCTTTGCATATGAAATGAGCTGTTGAGGGAAGGAGTTTGGAGGGCTGATCAGGTGACTGAGCATCTCCGAATGAGGTGGCAAGGGAGATGAAGGAACTGCAGCTGTGAATGGAGCAAATGAAAGCATAATCCTTAGCTAAGTCTCCAATGACTAAGCCCCTTCGGGAAGTCTAAGGTTCCTTAGGGTCTACATTAGCATGCCATCCTCTCCCCTTCTGAAAGACTAAGGAAAGGTGGAACCGGTTTTTGGCCAATGAGTCTTCCCATTGGCAGCTGGGGGCTTAGGAGCATTCTGGGTGATTGTTGCCCATTTTGTTCCTGGGAATTAGAAAACCCTTTCCCTGGAGTTTTCTGCAGTAAGAGACCTTCTACATTACCCAGTAGAGCCTCTCTTGTGGGGCAGACTAAGTGATTAATCGATGATTCTCTATGATTCTCATTAGTCTCTCAGTGACTCTGCTTGAATGTCTCCAGAGTGAAGGAGCTCACTCTATCTATCCATACAAAGGCCATCTACCTGGGGACAGTTTTAATTATTATGGGTTCCTTTCTTTTGTTAGACTAACTTTTTTTTTCTTTTGGGAATTTCTGCTGCTCAATTTTAATATTTTTTCTTTTTTGGGGGGGAAACAATCTACTAATATGATGGCAGACAGGCTGATGATCATAGAGATTTACTTTGAACTTGTTAATGACTCAGGCACCAAGAGTTTTAGCTTCTGTCATCTTTATTCCTTAAAGCCATTCTATGGGATGGTGACTCTGGCTATTCTTACCTTGCAGATGACCAAACAGATGCTTACGGTTTTGTTTCTTATATGAGGTAGGATGTGATGTACTCACGTCGGGCCTCTGTTTCTTTGAGCATCATTTAAGAGACATCTCTACAATGAGTGTTTTGGGGATGATATTTTACTATACACTCACAAAGGTTCACTATGTTTTCTGTGAATCAATGAGTACTGCTACCTTATGCTTTCATTCTGAATATGTGTATCCATATAGCTATATGGATATATTAATATAAAGATTACTCCAGATCCATTCTCAGATTCTCTGTAGTCTTTCAACTGCTGCTGATCCATGAACATACACTTCTCATAATGCCTTAATTCAATCTGGTGTAGCCTTTGTAGCAGAGAATTTGATTTTATGCCTATTTACCCCTCTGTTTTCTGGCCTTTATTGTTTTTTGTTGTTGTTGTTGTTGTTTCAAACACATATAAATCTATGGTTTCCAGCCACCTCTTCTGTCTTATTTTATGACTGTCTCTTATAGAATCCCAGGTTCCAGAACCATTAAATAATTGAACTACCCAACAAGAATCAGTCCATTCTTTGAGACTGTAGTGTCCCCTCCTAGTGTGAGTAATGGTGCGATAACAGTCGTAGAGATGTTTGTGTGTTGTGAGGGATTGTTAAGAGAAATAGAAAAGAGAAAAAAAACCCACAATCTTCTAAACGTTTCTTTATCAATGTCACACTTTGATGCTTTCCTGGTATTAATGCACAAAACAGTCATGTGTGGATATATACTGGATTCAACTTACAGGCTGTCCAGGTTCATCTCCCCCAAGGATTCTAAAGCCAAATCCAGACTCCATCCTCCGAAGGTGAACATCCAGTTCCTTATAATCTGGACCTGGCATAAAGGAAACCCCATTGAGTAACGAATACTGCCTCTTCCCCGCCTCCCAAGAAACAACACATCGATGATAAATTAATTTTGTGGATGTGATTAATGAGAGTGTTGTTAGTCAATGAAAAGCACAGAGGAGAGAAAAAAACATGGTGGCAAAGAAGTATACACTCGAGATGTACGCAGTCCCTGGAATGGCAGCGAGCAGCTGCAAGCACTGCTAGGGCATCTTCCATGGGTAGAGAGAACACATGAATTTCTGAGAGAAAAAAGTTGATGATAAATTTTCATTTTCCAGAGAACTTTTGGATTGCCTTTAAGAAGCTTGCCTGCCTCCCTATGACTTTGAGGACGTTTCTCTGATTACCTCAGAAAATGAGTGAGAGACCAGATGGCAAAACCTGCAAGTGGCTATTTAAGTACTGCCTAGTAAGCTACTACCGTCTGTTTACAATTTGATGCATCCAGAGTTGAACTCTACTGTGTGTGTGTGGTATAATGCCTAATAGAAGTTGTATCTTTTAAACTTGTAAAAATTAGAAAATATACTTTAAACTTTGCTTCATTGGGGTTTAAGTAATTTTTTTGTTCCTTTAGTCTTTTTATAAGATACAGGCAGAAATCTATCTAGGCCAAGAAGAATCTATCTAGGCCCAGATATTTTAGAATACAGAAGCTATTATGGACTACTGATTTCATTAGCATCTTGAAAATAGATGAGATTCACCCATATACAGTCAGAGTAAAAGAATGGAAATGGACCTTTAAGAAAGCTGGGAAACTCTCCCGAATGGCATTTATTTCATTTCTAGAATAAACTCAAACAATGAGAAACACTTGATTCTTCAAGGAGAACGTCACGTGTGTCTTTTATGGGGAAGTACATCAGTCATGGCGGGGTTGTGGGGTTTTTGTCTTCCTGTTTTCATTCCAGGATGGTCAGCCGTCTGGAGGAATATTTATTAAGCTATCTGTGACTTAAGAAATATTAAGCAATTTATGGGTTGTAGTGGCTTAAAGGCAGTATTAGGAACAGGCATTAAATAAACAGGATAGTTCTGAAAACAGAGTGAGATTTTGGAGAATTCCCGTGGAACAAAACAGCAAAATCTCAAAGACTAAGCTACTTGAATATAGCATATTATGGAGCTGGAGAGATGGCTCAGCGGTTGAGAGCACTGGCAGCTCTTTCAGAGGTCCTGAATTCAATTCCCAGCACCCACATGGTGGCTCACAACCACCTGTAATAGGATCTGATGCCCCTTTTGATGTGTCGGAAGACAGCTACCATGTATTCATATACCTAAAATAAATCAATAAATCTTAAAACTAAAAGAACATTAGTAGACAGAGACTCAGTGAGTGATTGTATGTACATTTGACCTAGGCTCTCCAGTAAAGGGCCATGGGTACAGCACACAAAATACAGTCATTCTAGGCTGGCCTTTGTACCCAACCATCTGGGCCATTCTCAGTGACAAATGAAAGGCAAGCCATCCACTTCTGACATGTGGGCGAATGGTAATTGCCTGGTACTCCCTTCAGAGACTTGAACTGGCTTATAAATACTATACATACGCATACTGTCCAAGACTCACAAGCATTTGTGTCTTTTATGCCCAAACATAATATAACCATGGTCTTTCACATTCAAGTAATACTACAACACTGTCAAAGGAGAATAGCCAGTTAGATGTCCACTAGTGAACCTTTAAAAACTGTGCAATCATTCCTGCTTTAAAGATGGGAAAAGTTAGAAGGGTCCAGCTATTAGTTAGAATTGGGTGGTAAAGAAATGGAAAAAACTTTGCTCAATACAATATAAGGCACAATGGTTTTAAAACTCAATAAGCCTTGGGCCATCTGGAGGCAGGTAGGACAATCCTATAAACCATAGCAGTAGGTTTCCCAAGGGCCAGAGAAATGCACGGGGAAGATGACATATAATAATCCAGTGCAGTCCAACCTCCACAAGCTGGTTAGGATATAGCTATCCACATTGATCCCCTCTCTAGGTCACTTTAAGAATACTCAACCAAAGAAGCACAGAAAATGCAAGAATAAGGTAACGGTGCTTTTGTATCGAAAGAGACAGACCTTTTCCTAACTCTCCTCTCTCTAGCCATGACTGGTGTGTATACCCAACAGTGGGAAATTGTTCCTTCAGTGACACTGGTACCTGTGCATACTGCTGGAGGAATGCCAAGAGGGTTTTGCTGTGTGCTATATCTTATCTGTTCAGAGATGTCCCCTATAAGAAAATGCCAAAAGCATGACAATGCCAGCAATGGAGTTTTGGGATGTGTCAGATACAAAGGGCTTGGTTTATGTTGGAGAGCACTGTTGTAGGATATAAGAACGTTTCCTAGTGAATCATTCAGGTGGTTTTTGCTTTTTAAGTGGAAAAAATTCTAGATTTTATCTGGTTTATTTATTTACTTCTGAGATGTAAAAGCAAGATTGTGAGCCTCCTTTTACTTTCTGTTGGCACTTTCACTGACAACTATAAACCTATGACTTATAGTTACAAAAATTAATTTGTGTAGGCACAAATGAGTTTACACACTATTGCCTGTAGAGGACTCATCAAGGCACTGCATAGAGGACTCAAGGCCTAGCAACTTCAGAGACACAAATAGCTGGAAAATAGTTTAAGTGATAGATTGTCTTGAGGTTGTTTTTTGTTTGTTTGTTTGTTTGGTTGGTTGGTTTTTAATAAGTGCTTCTAGAAAGATAATTTTCCTTCTGTTCTGTTTTCTCTCCTTCTTGAGGCTGGCCTTACAAACTAACTACGGTTTTATGCACAAAGATAGGATGCACTGTCCTTTCCCTCCTTGCTTTGTTGGCTGTGGGGAAGAGTTGATGGTTTTAATACCTCATTGTGGCTGTTCTTCTGATGGTGGCTCAGTTACCATATCATGTTTTATTTTTCCCCTTATTAACGTAAGTGAGGAGGTCCCACGGCAAATACTTCCCTCTTCACCTCTGGAGTTCTTTATCTCCACTGTCCATCTTGTGCAGACACCTAACCTGTCCTCAATCACTAAGGATGCTCCTCAGCCACGCCCATACATCTTTCCCTCCTCTGCTGCCTTGTTTGCTTTTGTTTTGTGCCTGTTTTTATTTTCGTCATCTCCCTTAGCTCTTAGGGAAAGATTATCAGGGACAATCTTCAGATATGTTGTCTGAGGAGACAGTGGCGGTAGAGGGATGGCCTGAGAGGAGATGGAATATCTCTTGGACATTGGTGTTCAGTGGATTAGCTATCCACTGCATCTTTCTTAGAAGAGGGATCCCAGATCATACAGGCATTAAGAAGCAGAGCGCATTATTATATTGGTCTGATGGGATTCTGTGTGACCTTTGAGGCAAGCTAGTGAGAGGGAGCGCACAAGCTCTAATTTATTCTGGGCTCACAGTAAACAAAGCCAGGTGTGCTGGTGCAAAATTAACCCCAGCACCTGGGGCATAGACACCAGTGCATCAGTGTGAGTTCAATTACAAGACAGGGACACAGACTAAGACTTTGTCTCAAAAAAGTAGGAAATGTTATCAGGACAATTTCCCTCATAACAAAGGACAGCAGATTTTTAACAGCTGGTTCTTGTTTGTATTAAGATTACAGGACACTTCACATGTTAAGGAACTTATTATGCCTTTGAAAATCATGTTTGAGAGTGGTGTTTTCAGTGGAGTGATTTAGCACATGGGATGCTGTTGTAAACATGTCTGTGGAATTTTGGTAGTTGAATGCCTTGTTATCACATTGGTGCAAGAGCCTTTGTTTATTCATTCTCTCCTATTGAGAAGGCTGATGCTGGTTTTGGTCTTCTCTCTTAAAGAGATCTAGGAAGGAGAAAGGAATGAGGAGATGAAGGGTGTTGTTGAATATATTCTCAGGTTCAGGGTTTTCAGGCACTCTCGATACTGAATGAGTTAAAGAATTGGTTTTGATCACTGTAATCAAATATTATAAGTAGCTGATATATTTGGCTTTAAAGGAATCTCTTCTTTACCTTCTCCCTTTATTCCTTTGTTAATAATACAGTAGCCTGGCAGGCTGTGGACATAATAGAAGCCCTCTCCCTCCCCTCCCCTCCTTTCTCCCCTCTCCTCTCCTCTCTTCTCCCCTCTCTCCTTTCCTCCCCTCCCCCCTCCCCTTCTCTCCCTCCTCCCCTNAGCCTGGCAGGCTGTGGACATAATAGAAGCCCTCTCCCTCCCCTCCCCTCCTTTCTCCCCTCTCCTCTCCTCTCTTCTCCCCTCTCTCCTTTCCTCCCCTCCCCCTCCCCTTCTCTCCCTCCTCCCCTTCCTTCCCCCTTCCTCTCCCCTCCCCCCTTCCCCTCCCATCCCCTGTTCTCTCTCCTCTCCTCCCTTCCCCCTCTCTTTCTCTCAGGGTTTCTCTGTGTATCCCTGACTGACCCAAAACTCACTCTGTAGATCAAGCTGACCTGAAACTCACAGAGATTCCCACCAGCCTCTGCCTCCCAAGTGCTGAGATTAGAGCCATGCACCGATATGCCTGACTTGATTAAGGACCTTATATCCTTTAATAACAAACTGAAAAGACGTTTTAGTCTTTTTCCATTTGATTGACTTCTGTACTCATTGATACTGCTAATTTATGGTCCTGGATTCTAAAGAAACACCCTAAGAAAGGCAAGTCACATGTGGTTTCTGGGACACTCCCTAGCAAGGCTCATTTTGTCTGGCTTTGATAATTTGATTACCTTTGATAATTTGATGAAAAATTATTTTAACCAGGTAAGAAATTTTATTAGAGAGCTATGTTGAATATAGTCACAATTTTCTATATTTTGATAATTTATATATACACTTAAAATATTTGGATTGGTTCTTTCTTGAAAATTTGAGTCACACATTAGAATAAGGTATTCAAACTAATAACTTTTATCTTATATTTTAGATGTAAAGTATGACTTTGTACATATATCAAGATAACAAGCTATTGGGCAACCGTTCTCCTCTTTTATTTTTAAATAAAATACATTTGGACATTGAGATTTTTCAAGAAGTATATTTTCTGAAGCCACATTAAGTCCTGATTTCCATTTTAAGCATAATTACTAGGCCTCATTTTCTCCCTGGGCATATGATATTTTTAAACATGACAAGGATTTTATAGTCAGCAGCTCAGTCAGTTGTAAGAACAGCCACAGTCTAAAGATTTCAGACCGAGCTGAACACTTACTTTAGACATTATTTGGATGCTAAGCCATATCTTCTGTGTTTTGTATATACTCAAAAAATGACAGAGAAACTTAGGGAATGAATGATCTCCAGTGCACATACTCTCCAAGGGGTGTTAGAGCACGCTGAGGTAGATAATGAGCTGTCACCATGGAAATGCACTAGGATGTGTGCTGAGGCCCACGGATGTGTGCTGAGGCCCACGGATGTGAAGCAGAGCTGTTACTAAGAAACACTGCTGTCTACATGCTCTGAATGTGCAGGACTCAGATCTAGCAGTCTAACCAGATGTTCAGAGGGTCTCATTAGGAACTTGAGAGGGAAGGGAAGTCTAATTCTTTTTCCTCCTTTGTGTCTATGACAATGTTATATATTGTGTTTTTGGGAGGGACAAGTAAAAAAAAAACAAATAAAAGTATTAAGGTATTTCTTAAGTTCTTAAACTAGAAGCTATAATATTGTACTTTAATTTAAAATAGTATCAAAATAAGTTTTGTAACTAGAATTATTTAAAAAAAAACAAGTTGATATAGGTATTTCATTATGCTGATAATAATTTCAATCTATACTAGCAGCTTCTTTAATAAGTTTTTTTGGGGGGGCAATATTTGACTTTCCTCTCCTGAGATATTCTACCTTCTTATTTCCATTTATCTGGTTAAAATAAAATTTAAATTATAGGAGTTATTTATTATTGCCAAGCAGCCACTTTAAATTTTTTTAACAGATATTAGTTTTAATAATATATTTTAACAATTACCCAAATACCATCTCAATATAAAGCAATTGACAAGGCTTATTTTTGAACTCAGCCTGGGAAATCCTGTGTGGATATTAGACACATTTGATAATTCATCTACGTGAGCATTTTAGTAGCTAGTAGCTGCTCTGCTAACCTGATGGGTTTCTTCAGCAGTTGTTTCTAAGTTCAGTCTCTTAGGAACTTTGTCATGACTTTTTGTCTTTTGTTGCCAGGATCCAGACCCACAGTGATGAGGTTTGCTCTCTATCTTGCACATATGTGAATATGTAGGTGAATTAATTGTCACAGTGAATATTACATAGTGAAAAGTTGATACTATTTAGGAGAATGATTGGTTACACAAAGTGGAAGACGTGTGTTCACAGAACTGTGAATTCTGAATACTTGCCAGAGGAATCCATTCGAAAACTGGTCCTGGGTGGCACTTGCTCTGGATGGGAAAATGGGGAATTAAAGTTGAAATTCATTTATGGCATTTTAAAGTTCATCTTTATTTTCTGTTTTGTTGATACTACAACTCCCCCAACCCAAATCTTGTGCTCGAGCTTACACTTTTTGTTCGCTTGTTCCTAAAAACCTAAGGAAGTTGGTGGGTAGATTTACCTGCCTATGTGTCAGTAGGTATGTTCATGTATTTTCTCATGCATGAAAATAAAGAATATGGATTGTTTTATGAGCACAGAAAAATACCATTTCCAAATATTATTAGATTTTAATGTTCAATATAAGACTATTTATTTGGAAGAATGTCAGTTCAGAACTATGCAGCAAGAGTCCTTTGAGACCTTATTATGATACTTTTTCATAAAACACTAAGATGAAAAGTGATATTTCAATCATGATCACACTGTTTTAATACCAGTCCAAATATTTTGAGATTGCTAATAATTTGGATAGCTGAAGTTACACCCGACAATTCTATTAAGCTTGCTCATTCTAGCAACATAGAACCTGCATGAGAATTATGTCTTGGCCTACAACATATCTAACAACATAAATTTCTTAACATTAAAAACATGAAACACCTTTTAAATGTAGGATTGTCTCACAGTTAGAATTCTAGGACCCTGGAGATCCTAGTGCTCTGGACTGGAAGTATTTGGAGAGCAGCTGCTCTTATGGGGGTAAGGATGGGTGCATGCAGGTCCTCCCTACACCCCCACAGATGTGCAGGTCCTCCCTACACCCCCACAGATGTACAGGTCCTCCCTACACTCCCACAGATGTGCAGATCCTCCCTATACCCCCACAGATGTGCAGGTCCTCCCTACACCCCCACAGATGTGCTGAAGAAATACAGACTGTATCGGTAACTATTGAACACATAGAGATGACATTCCTAAACTGTCCCTTGAGTTTTCATCTGCTTTCCAAAGCTATTGCACTCTGCAGGGGGGAACACAGGGGGCTGCCAGGCTGTGTCCTTCATTGGGCAGATGGTAGGATAAGCTCGGGGTGCTGAGAGACTCACGGAGCTCATTCTGTATGTTAGCCCAGGTAACTTCTTCAGGATCATTTTCAGGAAATAAAAAGTTGCATGAAAATACCTTTTTGTTTCTAACGTGCCTGTAATTAAATCCCGCTATCTAATTATGTCTTCTCTGTTCACTACTACTGTGAGAACACAGCGCCCTACGCTGCGGTGGCTCCCTCTCTTTGCACTCCTTTTTGCCTTCCTTCTTTCTTTTCTTCTTGAAGACAAGGAAGATGACGTAGCCCAGGCTGACCTCAAGCAGAATTCTCCTGCTTCATCCTCTCTGGAGCTGAGTTCAGGTGCATGTGCTGCCACTCTTATTGGCAGTGGTTCAGTTCCTTTCCTACAATCTTCAGGTATTCTTCACTTCCTCTATAGTTCTTCCCATAGACACATCCCTAAACCATGTAATGGGGTTTAATCTGAGGCATGTAGAAGACACCTTGCCAATAAACACCCAGCCAAATAAGGATTATGGTAGGATAGCTGAGATTTATCTTAAAGTGGCAGAACATTACTGCTTTTATGATGAACTTAATATAGCTTATCATACTGCCAACAATCAACTAAAAGTTACCACCAAATCCTTCTAGGCTAGAAAATACACTGTTGAGAAAATAATTGCCAAGTTTTCTTGCAAAAAGAAATCCCGCCTCCTTATGTTTAATATGTAAGTCAGTTTTAAGTTGGAATACATTTTAGCACATTATTATCACAGTCATGTAAATAATTATGTAGCTATGATATATGATCACATATATGATTATTCTTTATTAACATTTATAGAAGGACAACATAAGACTCTTCAAGATTGAGGGGAATGTAGCCCAGAACATCTTGATGTCAGGCTACCAGGACTTTATAATAGAGCTGTATTACACTCTACAGTATTACACTGTAAACACAAGTGTCTTATGGACAAGTTAAAAAATGTTACTATAAGACTTAATTTGGTTGTTTCAGTTTGGAGCTCAGTTCTTTTGCATAGTGGGCTAGTCTTGTCCAGTGGGGCACAGGGATCATACCTGCCAGGTAAGCTGTGTAAAGACAAATTAGTTTTCTAGTAAGATCGCGTCTTTTTAAAGAGCCTTCATGTTTACTGTGGTGGTCTAGGATTTTGAATTAGAAATGTCCTGTCATCAGAAAGATAGAGCCATGTCAGGGGTGGAGGATTACTACCTTCTAGATACTGCCATCAGTGTAAAACTGACACTTTATATTATCATAATCTCACTAGGACTTACCTGCCACGTAGCAATTAATTCCATTTACTGAAGCCCTCCCTGATGGACGCATATTTATTCATAAAAGTACTTTGGGTTACACAGGGAACCTGCACTAACACTAATTTTGACACTGACAAACTCTCAGATAAGGACTAAGTTTTTGGTCCAGTTTTCTGCTCCTCCACCCTTCATCTAACTTCAGCGGCACCAAGCTTTAAAATACTGAATATAAGAAGTTCACAAACCATGCCATCCTATCTAATCCCACAACCATGAGAAGCTGTGCTGTACCATGTTTATCCTGCAGTCTATGTCACTAGCTTATGTCGTGGTGGTTTCTTAGTTTAAAAGGAAGCTGATAGATATACAGACACATCACAGTTTTCTCATAGCTTCCTAAAGATACCATTTTTGAAATTATATTTCCAAACTAATTAAGATCTATGTATCAAAAATGGCAAACACGGCTTTAATGGATTTATCGACCTCATTTTCCAAAATGTTACCAAAGCAAAGTGATATATTAGAAGTGCCAACTAGGGGCTGGTGAGATGGCTCAGCGGGTAAGAGCACCCGACTGCTCTTCCGAAGGTGATAAGTTCAAATCCCAGCAACCACATGGTGGCTCACAACCATCCTTAATGAGATCTGGCACCCTCTTCTGGAATGCCTGAAGACAGCTACAGTGTACTTACATATAATAAATAAANGTAATTTAATTAAGGGTGAGGAACACCATTACTATGTGGACCAGGGCTAAGGCTCGTGTTCAGTTGCAAGTATGCTCCCTGGGTGGCAAGATGCACTTTTATGATTATTTAAATACCTGCCTGCATGAGAGCCCTCCATACATCTATCCTTTCTAGTATGCAGGATCAAGCACTGGACCCCATGGAGAAGGGGTCTGGGGTCAGGCCAGCTCAAGTGAAGGACTCACATGTGCTTGAGGGATCTCATTCCAATATCACTTTCCTGAGTCTCTGGCAGTGTACTGTGGTAGATGGTGTCATTTTGATGATACATTTGCCTAATGGCTTTTTGTTTAGGATGGGAGGCATTGCAAACTCCACCTATTGTTCACAAATACCAAGGAAGGCGCCTGTTCTCAGGAAATGTAAGTACTTGTCTGGGAACAGCATGAACTGTGTGTGTATTACACAGAGCAAGGGGCAGTTCAATAACAAACAACCAAAGGGAAGGGGAGAAGCCATATCGTGGCAGCCACATTTGCTTACCTTGATCTGTTATAGATTGCATTTTTGGGTGTGCTACTGAAAAAACATCTGCATTTCCCTTAGGCTCTTTTCTGACCCCTGGGTACTTCTGAGTGCTACTTTGCCAGGGAGAACCAGGTGGTTTATTATGGTTTCTAATTTCTGGAAAGAAAAGTCAATGGTGTGAGCTGTTCTTGGAGAAATTTCAGAGAACTGCTGTTTTAAAGATGCTCTGTCTTCGGAGTCATCAGACAGATGAGCCCTTGACATGTTTATGATCATATTCTTGAGTGGTATCACGAAGGAGTGTGGACAAGCCGAACTTCTTAAATTGTTCTTTATAGTAGCCGAGGGTCAAGGCCAAGAGGAAAATAAAGAGTTTGGGCACCTTCAGAGGTGGTTCATTTCTGCTCCAGAGCAGGACAGGCAGTGAGGAAGAGTGCCAGGGGAGGCAGGCTTTTCATTCATTATTCCAGTTTGGACCAGATTGGACCCTGTCTTCTGCTTCAGTTGCATTTTTGGAGTGTGCTAAAAAAAAATCTCCCTGTGACTTGATATTGAAAAGCTGAACTCTTAGACTAAACCTGGCCTTAGGAAAACCGAGGAGGTAATAAGATAAGCCTCTCCCTTCCTCAATCAAGCTTCCTTAGACTTGCTGGAGCCTTAGGTTGTAAGAGCCCCAAGTGCGCAGCACTCACTTTCCTGAGAAAGCTCTTCACACTGCCTTGCCAGCTCACAGGAGGAGATATGATTGGCATCTGTTGTTAATCTAGACGTAATCTTTCCTAAGGGGGCAGAGACAGGCAAGATGAAGTGCCTTTTAGTGAAGGGATTATTGCAGTGTTGAATTGGATTTAGCCACTGTGTTAAGAATTCAGATGGCAATGGCCTGATACTAACTGTGCAAAATTTCCTAACGTAGTTTTTTTTCTATTTACGTTTGCCATGTTCAAGATCTGAACATGTCATACACTTTTAGGTATGGAGGCAGGGGCATGGCATTCACTGGAAATTTGATTGCCAAAACAAGCCACCAAAATAGTCATCCTAAGACTAGTTAGAGATAAAACTTGTAGAGGCAAAACTTTATTAGTTAAATAAACTCCTTGACTAAGTAACTGGAAAAGTATTTTTCTTAGTTTTAATGCTAAAACTTACTGTCAGGATCTATACATTAGAAATATACTTTCCTTAGCCACAATGGCTATTTCTTGAATAGGCCATGTGGTAAATGAAAATTATATGATTCATCATTCAAATAAGGATGGTCTTTGGAGAAGGACAGAGAAACTATTAATAACCATATCAGGACAACCAAGACCAGGGCACCCCAGGAAACTCTCAGATACAGTTACCCCACATGGTCTCATTGGTCACTATCAAACACCATTGTCCACTGGGAAATACAGGGTTGGGACAAGGCTAGCACCATCCATACAGAACACGTGGGGGAGGGATGAAGCAGTAAGGGTTTTAGGAATAACTTTCCCACTTCCTGTTAGAAACCTCCTCCATGGCCCAACATTAGGAATGCTTAAGCTGTTCCTTTTGTGCTTGCAAAGAAAGTTCTTTCCTTAGTAAGGTTAGTCAGAAAAGGCCACAATAGCATGCTTATCTAAGGGCCAAAGGTGGGCCTGTGCACAGAAGCTGGGAAACTACCAGCATTGTGTTATTTTTGCTGTACCACTGCACACATTCAAGTTCCAATGTTATTATTTACTGTGTTCCACAAGGCAGTCTTGCTCAACAACTGTTTCTCTATGTATTTCGCCCTTAATTTTCTATTTAGACATGAGTTCTTGTGAATTTTCTCTCTTGAGTGCCTACCAGAGTTTTAGACACACGTTGAGTGTTTCATACACTCTTGTTGATTGATGTGGTTCCTTGGGGGGGGCCTTCTCTGGGCATCGTGCTTTCAAATGAAATGCACCATCTGCCTGTGGGCAGAGGCTTTTCTTATTTTCTTTCCTTTTTTTCTGGTATCTCCTCACCTTAGAACATCTCATGAAGATCAGAGGTGGTGCAGGCTTCCTCTCAGATTACCCACGTGCCACGCCCCGCTTCATCGGTCTCTACTAGCCTATGGCTGTCTTTCTTTGTTTCAAATCACAGTTTCCCCAAGGAATACATCTTTATTAAGATGTCCTGTGCATGTACATTAAACTGTCAACTTAATCTAATTAGGAGTCAAATGAGGCACGGCAGAATTTACATCATTTGATAAATTTCTATCATTTACAGGGGGAAGAGTGACTTGAATCCAAATAGTTCTTTACAATTTTACAAAGCCCAAACTCCCTGCAGCTCTGTAGAGCCCGGGCTTGTAGGTGGAGGGAGGGCATCTTTCTATTTGGAGACTGCAATCCAGTTCGAGAGTGAAAACAAAAATTTTGGTGTGTCCTGGCAGGGTTGTAAGGAAGGATTACTAGGATCTGCACCAAATCAGGGAAACTTCAAAGTTTACAGATTAGAGTACGATTCTATTCTGAACTTTCCCCATTCTTACTCTTTCTGTTTTCTCTCAGGAAGCATCTTCCAGGCAGAAGAATCAGTAGATCTAAACTTAAAGCTCATGGACACGATTCAAAAGGAAATTGCACAGAAGAAGGGCTTTGCAGTGAAAACTTGTAAATCTGGACTTGTATTTGGGCTTGATCTGCTTCCTGATCACTGTGTCCAAAGTCCTGCTTGAAGGTGACGCTTAGGCCGGGCTTTCCAATCATTAGTTAATTTTTCATAGCGTCGCGGTATAGCTGTTTGGGAAGCCGGGGAGGGAGGTTGCCAGTGTAAAGCTAGCTTGGGCAATTTTGTGAGATTGTCTAAATAACCCAAAAAAGGTATTACTTTAAATATGTGAGAGAATGAAACGATTTAATATTTGGAAATGGGCAAGGTAGAGAGAACCAAAGGGCGCTGAGCTGTTTGCTTGTATAGCAAGTACAGAAAGCCTGAGCTCACATGGCTCCTCCACCTTCAGGAACAGGTTTTCTTACCTGTTTCATTCACACCCCACTAAGTCTTATGAAGTAACCTGGTAGAAGGGAAGCATAGGAGGGGAGGAAATGAGCTTCCTGAGAGGCATGGCCCAAAACATGCCTGTGACCTTGAAACCTTAGAGGGTTGATGGACACAGGCGGGTGGGCTGTGCACTACTGTGGGCTCAGGCTCTGGGGGGAGGGACTGTTCTTGCTGTTGCTGCCGCTGCTGTTGCAGAGGAATAAAAAGCTCTCTGGGGGTGGGGGTGGGGGTGCGGACTGGCAAAGGAGGTTGAGGTAGCTGCTTTGCTCAGATCCAGGATGCTACAGGGGAGGAAGAGAGGGGCAGCAAACAGAAATGAAATGGCTGATGCTCCTTACAGAAATCCTTATTGCTTTAGGGTTGAATAAGGGTCATGTACAACTCCTGTTGAGAAACTGAGGGGATGACTGTCTTAGGCACTGTCAGACAGAAGACGCTGGAAACAATATAAACGTGGCCTCTGTCCTGAGTCATCCAGCTTTGCATTGTCTGGAAACCACACAAAAAGATAGAAGCAGAACACCAACAAAGGTACAAAACCAGGAGGAGCCAACTCCTCATAGCCCCTGAATGCAATTAAGCAAGCCCAGGATGTGGGGATGATCCCTTAGTCCTGAGATGTGCTTGATTCGTGAAAGCAGGGGCATCTCTTGTGTCTTCTTCTACTCATTTACACCTTTGTTTCTTTCCCCATTAGATTTGCTAGACCAGGGCATACTGTTCATTTCTGGTGTCTTGCCACAGTGCTGAGAGCAAAGTAAGTATTCAATAAATACTTGACTGTTGAAGTAGAAATATATTAAGGGGTGTGTTGATAGCTTTGTGGTTTTTCTTTTTCTCCCAATTTAATGAGCATCAGTAATCCAAATGAATACCCTTCATCATTCAGTTATAACTGCCCACTATGCTCGGACTTTACTGTAGCAGATGCTTGAAGAACACAACCCTCTAAAGATATTTCAGTCATTTATCCAGAGAAGGCAGAACAAAACCCAGTAAATTGGATGTAACTGATTATTTAAAAGTGTGTGCATGTGCGGGCTCATTCTGATGAAAATGATTTCTCAATGGCCTGTTGTCCGAACCACCAAAATGAATTCCATGAACTGTTTGTCACAGATGGTAGGGGAAAGGTGTAATGTTTGCTTTTTCTTTGACCAGCTGGGTGCATAATTCTCAGCCCCTGAACTCATCAAAGGAGCAAGCCGCTTCAAGATCCCCTGAGACCACACAGGGCTGAGAACTTCCCATGCATGATTCATGTGATGAAGTTAGAACCCATCTACTGCTGGAGCGGGTAGAAGCAAAGGAAGCCAGCAGACTGCGAAGGAAGCGTTGGGGACCAAGGCCTTTCAAATACGCTTCCTTCCTTTACTGTTTTTCCAGTTATTACTCAGTGTCGTGTTTTATACACCCGTGTCATTTAGTTTCCATAGAGGAGAGGAAGGGACACAACAAAAAGCCCAAATACTTCCAAAGGTCTTCAAATAGGGAACCATCACATGCACAGGCGAGACACATTAAAGGCGGCAGAAGATTTAGGCAGCAGTGATTGCCTCCTTGGTTTGGGGACGAGTTGATTCATGCCTCAGAGATGGAAAGACTTGCCTATAATTTTATTTTACTCAAGGCCTGGACTTCTCCAATGACTGCCTTCGAGGCTCTAAGACAATAAAATTTAAGCTCTAGATTCAAGGTCAGGCTGAATGGATTAGAAGTTCCAAACACTGCTTTATTTTATTTGGTAACTTGAACCAAAGTAGCAACCCAACTCCATCCTCATTTCTTCAGGGAGTTAGGGGCAAATGCAACCGAAGCCCCAAAGGTACTTTTAGAAGTGACAGGCTCTTGAAGTCAATGGGTATAGAGACTGCTTAGGAAGGCACTAAGTTCTGTCACACATCAATGAGATGTTAGCTAATCATAATAAAGATTTAAACTTAGGTAAAAGATAGGGTTTTAATTGTTCTTATTATAGATATCCTTTCTTCGCTATGCTAATTATCCTGATCAGATCATTCTATGATATGTGCATGTAAAGAAACATTCACACTGTACCTCATAAAAATAAAAGTATTCCCACTTAAAATGCAATGAAGGACAACCGTAGAGCAGCTGTCTTACTCTGGAGATACCTTTGAGCCTCAGAAGGTAAAATCATGCCACCAGATCATTCAGCCCCCAGGTATCCCCCAGGCTGGTGTTGGCCACTATCAGTGTACCCTTGCTTTCCATGGCTGTCACTTACGCCTACTTTCATAAATGGCTCTCGATTTCTCATAGAGCTCATATGGGTCAGGCTTCCGTGGGTCAAAGGCCTCTGTTGAATCAGGGAAGGAACTCCTGTGAAGGGCAGGCGGGAAGGGCAGGTTCTGTGGGACGGCCGGAGCAGATAAACTTGTTTGAGGACTGCCTTGGTTCTCCCACCGGTCCATCATCTAAAAGAAAAGGAGAGCAGAGAACATGACCGATGGTGGATTCAGCATGGCTATTTCCCTTCTTACCTTTACAAAAGACCTCCTTGCCTTGTGGCCTTTTGCCCCCAGGAAGAGTTTGGTACACACCCCTCTGTTTCTATGTAAGAAGGTAACACAGATTTCTGTAAGTAAAGGTAGTGCCTGGGATCGGAAGCAAGCTTATATAACCTTGCCATGGATTAGCCAGGGGTCTTTGGTAAACTCTTCATTTCTCTGATTTGTTTTTCTTTATAAAATATAGCATGTATCCCAAGATATCTTATGTGCATATGTTCAGAAAGAGGGTAAGACTTGTCTCAATGTAAGATGGTCCCAATTTATTATACTTTTCTAAAACAGAAATCTAAGTAGCCAATGCATATTCGTTTAACATCTGTGTACATGCCAACCATCTCTTAGAACATTCCATCGCTTCCCCTAAAGTTTGTATGTGTAGGACCATCTGGGACCAATGAACTGCAGTCTTCTAGGAAGTCTCATACACTGTGGGTGTCGTAAGGTCTCCCCTAAAATATCTCTGTTAGCATTATAGCTAACTGCTTCCTAATTGGCCATGCATGATCCCTGATCCCCACCATAGCATGGGACATACACGAAGCTGGAACTAAGACAGCCTTTTAGCATGAAGGCTATTGATACTGCTAGTTTCACCTTGATCTGACCAGTAACTCTTTTGTCAAACTTGATTCCTGACTCTCTCCCTTTAAAAAGCAGGCAGTATGTGTAAAGTGTGCAGGGTCAATACAGTTCTCAGGATCAAGGCCAAGTTCCCATGAGCATGTGAGTTCAGCTCACTTTACTCATGTCCTTCTCTGGCTCCCTTGTACTCTTTCCTGCCTCAGAGGCTTTGCAGACCCTCTCTCTCTTTCTCCTTCTATCTGCATCCTCCTTCATGTTACCTCCTTTTCTAGAAGAGTCGGCCTAACCATTTGGGCCAGGCTACTCAACTTTACTCCCTGCCCCGACAGCACTTACCACTCCCAACTGTTAATGAAGGTCCCATCAATAGTAGGTATTCAGAGAGTTGTAAATTAATGAACTCATAATTAAAGTAGGGACATCTAAAAAACTGATATGTTTATTTAGCTTTCTGTTTCCTATCCAATTTTCTTGCTCTTGTTTTTACATGGGCTATATTTTTGTCAGAATTCCAACTCCCATCCCTTCCTGTCAGTTACCAATACTCTGAAGGCTGGGAGGGATGTGAGTGACCACAGACACCTGTCCTCTCCAGACATGCTGTGGGTGACAGTAACGATTCCTTTGCCCATCCTACCCACCTGGAACTGTGATGGGGGTCAAAGTTGAAACTAGATGTAGTAAACTTGGAAACAAATAGGTTATTGAGTTTTAATTCGGCGAGACTGGATTTAAATGGTTTTCTGTATGGGATCCTGCCCAAGCTTTCATTCAGATGTATTTTTATAGCTAGCAAGGATGAGTTCAGCTGCCTCACATTAAATATAACCTCTAGAAGCATAGACAGGGTAATTGGCTCGCCTGAGGTCCAGCAACAGATCTTGGTCAGAACCAACTTATACTTCTAATAGGGGTATTTGGTTTAGACCATATCACTTTGGGAACAAATCTTGTAAGCATCATAAAAATCAAATATAATTTTATGATCACAGGGGCTTTTACTTCTACTTAGTAAAACCCCTAAAATGTATATTTCAAACTTACTAGAAACATTTATATGGGAAGGGAGTGTTCTTTTCATCCATTATGGTGACTTTGCTATGATGTACCAGGTCACAGTCCACAGTTGTGTTTAAAGGCATAGCTTTTAAAAGTGATCAGTTTGACTGCTTTTAGATGTCATGTGGGTACATTTTAGCTGTGACTTTCTCAGTTCTGATTCTTAATCTTAAGGCAATAAAAACTAAAAAGTAAATACATTAGAAATATGATCTAAGATGGGTTAACATCCCACATGCCAATATGGGACTTTATCTTTTGCTGGGGTTTTCTAATATCCACATGTGTTTTGCTGGTGTGCATATTACTCAAGTATAACCACTGAAGGGACTATGCTTCTGGTGAAATATTGGTATTTCTAAAAAACAGTCATAAAGCTAACAGAACAAATAATGCTTTGGGCACTTCAGGGGAAATTCTCTGTGGCAGATTGACAAATTCTACAATTTCTATAGCCCAGAGGTTGGGAAATTAGTCAAAATTCCAGGTCATGCCTGGTAAAGCATCCATAACTTCTTGCAATGGCATTCATCAAACCTCTAGTCACTCTGTCAGGGGTGCTTTAAAAACTGTAGAGTACAAAATCCATGTCTGTGGAAAGGTAGACATCTAGTCTTCTCCCCCATGTAGCTACTAGACTGCTCCCTCAAAATAGGCTCACTTAGGATTGAGAAAACCTTTTCCTTGGCTTAAAGATACCCTGTGCTGAGGATAGAGGGCTAGTTCTGTTGACTCCACGTTACTTTCTAAGAGATTTTCGTTTCTAGAGTCCATAAGTACCTTGAATTCAGATCCTGTCCCAGTGCTCAAGGCTATGGGTATTACTTATTGTACCATTGTCTTTCTGGCCTTGGGTAGTTCAGTTTATCCTATTTGCCTAACATTTATCTTATAACTAGGCTTTTTGGGGCTGCTCTTGTCTCAGCAGCGACCATAACTAAGCTGATCTGTAAACGTCTCCCGAGATTGACAATGGAAATGAAGTTATTTTCTATGTGTGGGAGAAACTCTGCTCTCTTTGAAATAATGAATGGTGAATGAATGAATGAATGAATGAGTGAATGAATGAATACCTGACACTATGGTTCACAGTTCAGCACAGCCTCTGAACTATGAGTGGCTAGAGAAAACAAACAGTCTACACCCAGACAACTAACACAGAAGGCCAGTGTGGTAATTGCTTTATCCCCAGTTTCTGGTTCTTGGGTGTATATAGCAAACAGAGAGCTTAGGAAGGAGACAGGCTTTTTTTCCCCCAACAAAATATTTCTACAATGAAGGCAAGGAGAACTCATTATGAGTAGCATCTTACTTGTTAAGTTCCTGAGTGCCACGTGGCTGAGACCAAGGCAGAGGCCAGGTCTCAATTAGGAAGCTTCCTCACTAAGTATGTCATTAGTCTTACTTAGAAGACCCGTGTCTGAACCCAGACACTGTGGGTATGGTATATTTGTTTCAATTAACAATTTAGCACATTGTATTCATTTTGTGGAGTGATTTACGTGCACTGGCATCTGCTTTCCACAGTGATGGATGTTTATATGTTTGAACTCAACACGGTCAAACAGTGTTGTAAGCACTTTCTGTGGATTAACTCAGAATCCCCACAGCGACAGACAAGAGGGTATTAGCATTATTTCCATTTTACAAATATGGTCTTTGAAATGCAGAGGTCTTAAGAAGCTACTTTAAGGTCAAAACCCAATGAGAAGCAGCAGCACTTGAACCCAGGAAGAATGCTTAAGTGTCTACATTTTAACTGATTGGACCTCTTCTGGATCTTAGTCCAAGGAGTTTTGTGTAGCTATGTGGAGGACATCAAATCAAAGGCCTTGCATATTTACTCAGCCTGCAATCTGGAGGTCCAGGCCTTAGCTCTTGCAAAGATGCACAGGTTCGGGATTAATTGTACGTTGGGTTCTATAAAGCCTTTTGGGGGATTATTGACTATGGGCATAATTACTATAATGATGGCAAATGCTGTAATTATGCCAAATGACATAATTTGTGTGACTGTAGTACATGTAAGGAAATCACTAGATTGCATAATTGTCACACTCTGATGAGGCTGCAAGGTTTCTGGTAAAATCAGATGTGTATAACCCCAGAGCCCAGATTTGAGTTGGGAATGGAACTACTTAGAAGCTGGGCAAGATATGCCACATTTCATGTCATGCATTAAAAAATACCTCTTTCAAAGTTGCATACATCACTAAGTGATTTACTAAGTTCGAGGCACCCTGCTTTCCCTCTGATGTATTCTGTAGACCAGCTGAGCAGAGTCCTAAGTGAGGATCTACTTTGTGCATGTCCTGCTCTGCCTGTATCTGTCCAGCTGTAGGATTTAGACATGCTACAAGGGTAGCATATTCTAAGTCACAGGAAAAGGAGATCCAGAAAACCATCCTGCCTTAGGAAACATAGGTGGCTGATACTGGCATAGGTTGGGTGTTGGATGTCCATGCAGTAAAGACTTGGCCCCTGCATCAGCATGTCTGGGAAGTAGTGGGACTTGGGAGAGAGAGAGAGAGAGAGAGAGAGAGAGAGAGAGAGAGAGAGAGAGCGCATGCCAGGAGTCTATTCTTAAAGGGGACTGTAAGGCTCTAGCCCTTCCCTTTTCTCTTTGCTCCCTGGATTGGGATGAAAAAAGCATTCTTGCCATGAGGTGCTGATTGCTACACATGCTTTGAGTATCAGGGTCAGTCAATCATAGACAGGAACTGTCATAATAGAACCCAAATAAGACGCTCCTCTATGTAGGCTAGTTATTATCTTGGGCATTTTCTTATAGTGCTAATACAACGTTGTAGTTTCAACCTTAGGGCAAATGAAGACTCTAACTGCCAAGCCCACTTAGCTAACCTAGTTTTATAAGATCATTATTGGAAGTCACTAATTTCCTATGTTGGCGTAACAGTTCAGCATCTTTAAAAGAGAAGTAGAACCAGAGAGGTTAGGTGATGGTAGAGGTCACCAGTATTTGAAGAATCTTAGAAACACTACTCTAAGTGATTGTCATGTTTACCATGTATATTATATACAATGATACATAAAAGTATATATTCAGGATATATTACGTATCTATACAGAGCTAGAATGTAAGTGCATACATATATATATATATATATATATATGTGTGTGTGTATATATATATATATATATATATATATATATATATATATTTCTATAGACATTATAATGTAAATAAAAATGAAAACAAATGTTTGGAAACCAATTTAATTTGTAGGACAAGCCCTCCAGCCCTATAGTATACATTTGTTTTGAAAATTTAATGTGACTACATGACAATATAGTGTTTGTGATAAGAAAAACAAAAGGTTTATAAGGTATTTTTGTCACACCATACTGAAACTGTTGATGTCTATTTTGTAATGGGGACAATTATAGAAGTGTAAGATGAGTTATTCTTGTATTGGATGGCTGGTAAAGGTGACCTTGCAGATATGCATTATCCTGGTAGAAGTGATGTACAGCCCTGACTGGGAAGGCTCATTGTACAGTATGTAGTGTCCTTCTGGTTCACCATACCTTACAGTTCATATGTAACCGGCATGAATTATATCAAGTATGCATTAAAACCTATTACTAAGTTGTCAGAACATGAAAGTGGAAACAGGTCATACTTAGTATTTTGTTCATAAGTATTCTTTGTGTCAGAGTTAAAAATACTTTTAAAAAATCAACTATAAGATACAAATTTAGTATACAAAACATTTAAAAATGGGCATAATTATAGAAAACAAGATGACTTTTCCCTGTATTTGAGGACAAGAAAGGGCAGAAATGCACACAGGGTCTGTTCTTCTGATATCCTGGAATCAATCTCAAGGATGGAAGACCATTTAAGGTCAATTCCCTGTTTTATTTAACAGGCATAAAAAGTAGATAGAAATAAAGAAAGAAGCATGGGAATTCCAACTTACAGGCTTTGGAGTTTTCCATGGAGAAAAGAAACCTGGAAGAGAGAAAAAAGAATTTGAGCTTTGGAAACACATCCCACTTCCAGGCACACATTGTCCAGTGTTACGCAGATTGTACTTCTATTCAAACGAGCTAAGAGCACCACAGACACTCTGAGGGCCGTGAGCCTTCTTCAAGGAGCACAAGGAAGCTCTTGGGAAGTATGTCACTGAGACTATAAGGAAAATGTTCTTCATTTGGCAGCTGAGAATTCTGAGGTGCAAAAAGAGTTGTGTAGTAATGGCAAATGTCTGCTTCAGAAGGCCCAACCCTGAGCCTTAGGGATCTTTGTCACCCAGCAGGAGCAGGAGAGATGGAGAGAGTAGACAGGTACAACATTAGAATTTTTAGAGATAAATACCCTGGTTTAGGGTAGGAAATAATTCTGAGTTTTTGGACCCATTTTATGTACTTTACAAACAAAAAATATTTGTTATTTTTATATCTAAAAAGAATTAATACATCTCTACGAAGATTCAGGATCATGGGATGGGGAGATGGCTCAGTTGTTAAGAGTGCTGGCTGCTGTTCCAGGGGACCCTAGTTCAATTCCCAGCAACCACATAGCGGCTCACAGCCATCTCTAATGGGATCTGATTCTCTCTTTTGGGTGTGTGTGAAGACAAATCACTCACATATATACATATAAATAAATACACTTTAAAAAGAGTCAGATCTTATTAAATCTTGCATGCTGCTGCTCTCCACTGATTCCCTCCTGTTTCAAGTTTCTATTTTCTTTACACCACAATGCTGGCACATGCCAAGCCAAGCAGGGCAGTGTTTGTTTTGAAATGGAAGGGAAAAGATGCTTCAATATAATGGCATTGGTACTGACATATACTGCCTCTAATAATCCAAAACATAATTTGCCATGCCCAAGTTACCTTCTTCTCATACCATATCTTTTCCATTTCAGCAATTTTTGCCCATATTAATATTAGGTGAGGTTTAATAAAATGTCCAATAAAAGTGAGTCATTGCAACTCTACCTCATTCCATGATTATCATCTTTAAAGCCAAGACTTCCAAAATGGGAAGACTTGACAACCATGACCCATTTACAGGAAAAATCTGCAGAAGCTCAGACACAGAATTATCTAGATGCTTAAGCAATCCAACTCGGGCATGTCAAAAATGCTAATTATCCCTCAGTGGCCCATTGTGGGAAGATGATCCCTTTTGTAAGAAGAGAAGGCACTACAGTTTGTCACATGTTACAGCTTTCTATGGAACAGCTGGGCCGGGGTTCAGATGTCATCACCACCCTGGCAGATTAACATTTGTCTCTGTGCCTAGCTCTTTTTTTTATGTCCTAAAATAAGTTCTAGTTAGTGTGATTTGGCAATGAGGACTTAACCACATTCTTTTTTTAAAAGAACTGAGGGCAGAACTTGAAGACTATCTGCATGGTTTCCCTCCACCATTGTGCAAAACTCCAGAGACATGAACCCCAAGTTTAGATGTGTGAAGGAAGGCTAAGCCACTCAACATTTACTGAGCATCAGAGGCTGCCCTCTCTCTGTGTTACCAATGAGGAGTTCAGAGATAGGTAGGAGGAAGTATCAGTATACTTTCTTATATTTCTTTGGCATATTATGCTATAAACATTTAAATCAATCTGATTAAAAGCATGTATACATTCACGCATGTTAGTCAGAGGGTCATGCTTTCTACATGATTAACCTCCAATCTTCTGCTTAGCCTCGCTGACAGGACTATAGAAATAATATAATGGAGTGGGTCAAAATATTATATATTATAAAGGTGTCATATACTATAATTTCTTCATGGCCTCCCTAGGAAACCTAGTCTATTCCAAAGAACATTTAAGGAAAAACATTCCAAAGAAAAAAGTGAAACCTTTTAAGTCGTTTAAGAGACATTCAAGTTATTACATTGAGGTTTATTTCTGATTTTGTTTTCTGGTGAGGGAAGATCACAGACTTCCGACAACTGGGAAGCCTCATGCATATACACCTCATACTTACACATGTGTGTGGATACTGACTGTGTGCGGGCGGATACTGACTGTGTGCAGATACTGACTGTGTGCGGTAATTTCTACTCGCACCTTTATTGAAAAATTGCTTGTTGCATTTTATTCTTGCCTTTTCTACCTCAGGGACACTCGTCCCCTGGTTTCCTGAAGCACACACATTTTGCCTGGTGCCCTAGCTTTCCCTGCCTGTGCATTTTACTAGGCTTGGTTTGATGAGACAGTTGTGGTTTTGGCCTTTAACTGCTTACCTCACAGAAACAAGAAGGGATGTAAAGTCCTTTTCCTCAGGCCTTTTAGAATAAGGCCTTCCTCCTTATAAAACCAAGGCCATAAAGAAAAGGCTTTTTTTTTTCTTTAAAATAAGAACGGTGGCTTAAAGTTTCTGGCTTTTAGTCTCCTCACTGCTATAGGATGTGAATATTAGACTTCTCCTGAGGGGTTAATTATTGTTTAATTATCTGTCTCATTATGTGAATATCAGTCATTTACTGTCTGCCATGTTCAGCAGCATTTACAAATTCAAACACATTTCATGAGTTTTGTGACCACAAAAGCAAATGACTTCAAGGTATCACTCTGAACTAAATACAACATGAGTTGTTACAGATGAGAAAGATTAGATGAACTGGAGAGAGAAATTCAGATGCATTCACATATAAAGTGTACCAGAAAACTATAATAAATAAATAGATAAATAAATAAATAAATATACATACAAAATATATACATACAAAAATATACATACAAAATAAATAAAATCTGGTCACTTTGGAGTCATATTATATTATATTATATACAACTCCACCTAGAAGTGCAGTAAGATGGGAAGAGAAAAATATAGCAAAAGTAGCTTAAACAAGAAATTCTGTTCATTCAAAGGGCAGGCTGACGAAAGAGGACCACACTGATGTCATACTGAAGTTTGCATTGAGTTGTATATGTTAACTAATCACAGCTGTAAATAAACCAGGGCACACAGTTGCTGGATAAGATAGAACATGTCTAGCTAAATGTACATTTCAGGGAAACAATTTTGCAGCCCAAGCATGTCTCACATACAGCATGAGACATATTTCATGGACCATAATATTTTTTTTGCCTAGATTTAAATTTAACTGTGATTTTGATATTTTTATTTATTAAATCTGACAACCCCAAGCAGGAAAGAACTTATATGAGTTAGCAAACGTTTAAAAAGCAGCTAGCTTCTACCACATGTCATATCCATTCATTTCAGTGGGACAATGAATGGACTATGTGATATTTCCTTCATTGTCTGGAATCTTGTTTTAGGAAAACCTCAGAACTCTTCATGTTCATAGATCCCTGGGTTGGGTTGGATGCTTGTCCGTCAAGAATTGGACAGAGGCTGGGACTGCAGAGATGCAGCACCCTATGGCCCGTATGGACCCAGGACTACTTCAGCACTGTGCTGCTGTAGGCCACAGTGCTTCCTCCTAAGCAGAATTCTTAGAGTGGCTCTTTTCAGTACAGACTTCTGACACTTGATACTTCAAGTTAAAGGAACATACTGAGAGAGAAATCAGGGAAACATTTCCATTCACAGCAGCCTCAAGAGTTATCTAACCAAAGGCTTATACAATGAAAACACTTTAAGACACTAAAGCAAGAAATTGAAGAAGACACCAGAAGGTGAGAACACCTCCATGCTCATGAATTGGCAGGATTAATATCGTGAAAGTGGCCATCCTACAGAAAGCACGAACAGACTCAATGCAATCCTCATCAAAATTCCAATGCCATTTTTCACACAAAAGGAAAAAAATTTTTTAAATTTTATATGGAAACACAAAAGGCACTGGATAGGCAAAACAATCCTGAACAATAGAAGAATAGCTAGAAATATCATTATCCTGGATTTCAAGTTATACTATAGATCTATAGTAAAACTAAAAGTGGCATGGTACTGGCATAAAAATGGACATATTAATCAGTGGAATAGAACTGAAGAACCCACATAGGTCTACACATTTACAAAGAGGCCAACAATACATACTGGAGAAAAACAACAACAACAAGAAGCACTGCCACACAGCATCTTCAATAAACGGTGCTGGTCAAACTGGATCGCCACATGAAAAAGGAGCCAAGTTGATCTTCACCTTCAGTACTGTGTGAAACTCAGCTCTAAATGAAGCAGGAGCCTGATCTTCTAAGTCTGACCAAGGAGAAAGGAGGGATGAACTTGAACTCGTCGGTGAAGGAATGCACCTTCTCAATAGGGTCCCAATGCTCAGACATTAAGGCCAACAACTGACAAATGGGACTTCAAGGGCACTGCCATGCAGGCGAAGACACAGCCTGTACATCAGACAGGGTTAGTATTCAGACTATACAAGGAACTGAAAAACTAAACATCAAGAAAACAAACAACCCAGCTATAAATTGGGGCATGACATTAAGTAGAGAATTCTCGAGAGAAGAAATACAAATGGCTGAAAAGCACATACAAATATTTAACATCCACAGCCACGTGGGAAATGTAAATTAACATTGCTTTGAGATTTCAACTTCCTCCAATCAGAATGGCTATGATCTAAGGTAAATGCTGTGTGCTGGTGTGAGTGTAGGGAATGAGAAACACTGATTCAATCCTAATGAGAGTTCCAACTGGTTCAGCCAGTACAGAAATCAGTGTGGAAAAGTCTCACAGACTAGGAATAGGCATAACACAGGATACATCGAGGTACCTGTCTGTTCATGTGCAC
The DNA here is from genome assembly GCA_902729485.2 of Mus minutoides. NCBI lineage: Eukaryota > Metazoa > Chordata > Mammalia > Rodentia > Muridae > Mus > Mus minutoides. The sequence continues at coordinate 57,053 of LR751019.1, forward strand.
AGATGCTCATTCACAGCTATGAAGTAGAAACAGCCCAGATGCCAGTCAACTGATGAGCTGATAATGAAGAAAGGTGGTACCTTTACACAATGGAATGCTATCAGGGGCTAAGAAAGACAAAATTACAAAATTTACAGGTAGACGGATGGATCTGAAACAATCATTCTGAGGTAACGCAGGCTCAGAAAGACAAAAATGTTTTACGTGTTTTATCGTTTCTGGAAGCTATCTGAATCTTAGGTATGTGTATTCCATTTGGAATAGCCATAGCCGTAGCCATCCAGGAATTAGAGGTTACCTAGGAGGTGGGTTTCAAGAGAGGGGAGAGAGAATACAGTGGTATAAAAGGTTAAAGGGATTAAATGGGGAGAGAGATGAGAGGCAGGGTACAGGAGGGAACAGGCTGAAAGCAAGTAAACACTGAAAACATCTCAGAGAAGCCAAACAGAATCCTACTACTGGAGAAGCTTTCTAACACACACACACACACACACACACACACACACACTCACACACACACACACACACTCACACACACACACACACACACACACACTCACACAAAGTTTAACTAGAATCACCGTGTTATGAGTCAAGATTTTCCTTACTACAAGATAACAAATAACCATTCCTGACACTGGCCTTTTAAATCTTTTTGGGAGCTGTTGGCAGGTGAGATTCCCATAGACTCCAAACATGTTATGTTAGGCTACTGCAAACACTGGCTACCCTCCAGAACTTGATGGCAAAACCCTACTGTGAATACACCATGCACTTGACTCATAAAACATGGAGAAATCCACTGGTACTGTTCTGGAGGCTTCTCCCTATTGGGTAGCTTTCGTAGTGCTGGAAGGTAATTGCCAATTTTAGCCAGCTGTGAACTGTGTGAGCTACAACCACCACGGCTTGTGTTCCTGTGATAATCTACAGCTGCTTTCACAGGGTAACAGATGATGAACAGTCTGAAGATCGCCCTGTTGAATCAAGGACCAGTACACAGTGAGCATCCGCATTGACTCACGGCCGTATCAATGTGGAACAATGCCAGAATAGCTTTTTGAGATTTCCCGAAAGTTCTCCAAATAGAACTAAATCTTGGCATGCACTTCTGTTTCTCAGCTGATAGATATACTGAATGCCCACTGCAAAATGTGAGGTGATTCATTTAGCAGGAAAACCACCTAGACATCTGATTCAAGTTTTAAAGGTTTTTACTGCAATTTCACCTATTTTTAGGAGGATTCTGCAGTTACCAGAAATGATTGAAATGCCGGGGAAGTACTTTCTAATTTCTTTCTTATGCAGAAGGAAAGGCATAGGAGCCATTTTTAAGGAAAGACCCATTTCTTCACAGATTTTCACGCACCATGTCACTGAAAGCTGTGTATCTCTTTGCAAAGACCCAATAATGTGAACACATTTAGTAGTAGTCAAGTAGACATTTATAGGCAGCCCTCGACCAGACAGGGCCTCAAATCACCTGCTTTGTAACTATTAGAAGGTGTGAGAATAACATTACATGTGGCACAAAGTATATTTTAAATTTTGATCTTTTTTAGGAAGCTGTAAAGTCAGATTCTCTTTCGAGCTTGATGCTGGATAGTGACATCCAGGAGCAATTCCCAGTCAGCGGCATAAGGAAAGGAGAATGCAGCCCACAGTCTACAGGGCTCAGGGTTTTCTAAGCCTTTACCTTTACTTTACTGTAGTTTTAACAGGATGAAGGCTTTTTATAAGGACATAAACCCAATTCTGAGTCAAGGGTCATTGATACACCTTAATTAAAGTGGCAAATTTTATGTTATATATATTTTGTCACAAAAGTGTAATTCTTTTTTTCAAAGATTTATTTACATATTTATGATTTATTTTATGTATATGAGTGCTCTACCTGTATGTACACCTAGATGCCAGAAGAGGGTATCAGAATAGATAGTTGTGAGCCACCATGTGGTTGCTGGGAACTGAACTCAGGACCTCTGGAAGAGCAGCCAGTGCTCTTAACCAGTAATTCTTTTTATTAGATATTTTCTTAATTTACATTTCTAATGCTATCACAAAAGTTCCCTATTCCCTCCCCCCACCCTGCTCCCCTGCCAACCTACTCCCACTTCTTGGCCCTGCCGTTCCCTTGTATTGGGGCATATAAAGTTTGCAAGACCAAGGGGCCTCTCTTCCCAATGATGGCCGACTAGGCCATCTTCTGCTACATATGCAGCTAGAGACAAGAGCTCTGGGGGTTCTAGTTAGTTCATGTTGTTGTTCCTCTTATAGGGTTGCAGACCCCTTCAGCTCCTTGGGTACTTTCTCTAGCTTCTCCATTGGGGGCCCTGTGTTCCATCCTATAGATGACTGTGAGCATCCACTTCTGTATCTGCCAGGCACTGGCATAGCCTCATACGAGACAGCTATATCAGGGTCCCTTCAGCAAACTCTTGCTGGCATATGCAATAGTGTCTGGGTTTGGTGGCTGATTATGGGATGGATCCCCAGGTGGGGTAGTCTCTGGATAGTCCATCCTTTTGTCTTAGCTCCAAACTTTGTCTCTGTAACTCCTTTCATGGGTATTTTGTTCTCTATTCTAAGGAGTTATGAAGTATCCACATGCTGGTATTCCTTCTTCTTGATTTTCTTGTGTTTTGCAAATTGTATCTTGGGTATTCTAAGATTCTGTGCTAATACCCACTTATTAGTGAGTGCATATCATGTGTGTTCTTTTGTGATTGGGTTACCTCACTCAGGATAATATCCTCTAGATCCATCCATTTGCCTAAGAATTTCATAAATTCACTATTTTTAATAGCTGAGTAGTACTCCATTGTATAAATGTACCACATTTTCTGTATCCAGTCCTCTGTTAAGGAACATCTGGGTTCTTCCCAGCTTCTGGCTATTATAAATAAGGCTGCTATGAACATAGTGGAACATGTGTCCTTATTACCAGTTGGAACATCTTCTGGGTATATGCCCAGGAGAGGTATTGCAGGATCTTTTGGTAGTACTATATCCAATTTTCTGAGGAACTGCCAGACTGACTTCCAGAGTGGTTGTACAAGCTTGCAATCGCACCAGCAATGGAGGAGTGTTCGTCTTTCTCCACATCCTCACCAGCATCTGCTGTCACCTGAATTTTTGATCCTAGCCATTCTGACTGGTGTGAGGTGAAATCTCAAGGTTGTATTGATTTGCATTTCCCTGATGATTAAGGATGTTGAACATTTTTTTCAGGTGCTTCTCAGCCATTCGGTATTCCTCAGTTGAGAATTCTTTGTTTAGCTCTGTACCCCATTTTTAAATGGGGTTAATTGATTTTCTAGAGTCCAGCTTCATGAGCTCTTTATATATATTGGATATTAGCCCCCTATCAGATTTAGGATTGGTAAAAATCCTTTCCCAATCTGTTGGTGGCCTTTTTGTCTTATTGACAGTGTCTTTTGCCTTACAGAAGCTTTGCAATTTTATGGGGTCCTATTTTTCGATTCTTGATCTTACAGCACAAGCCATTGCTGTTCTGTTTAGGAATTTCCCCCCTGTGCCCATATCTTCGAGGCTTTTCCCCACTTTCTCCTCTATAAATTCCAGTGTCTCTGGTTTTATGTGGAGGTCTTTGATCTACTTAGACTTGAGCTTTGTACAAGAAGACAAGAATGAATCAATTTGCATTCTTCTACATGATAATTGTGCCAGCACCATTTGTTGAAAATGCTATCTTTTTTTCCACTGGATGGTTTTAGCTCCCTTGTCAAAGATCAGGTGACCATAGGTGTGTGGATTCATTTCTGGGTCTTCAATTCTATTCCATTGTTCTACATGTCTGTCGCTGTACCAGTACCATGCAGTTTTTATCACAATTGCTCTGTAGTACAGCTTGAGGTCAGGCATGGTGATTCCACCAGAGGTTCTTTTATTGTTGAGAATAGTTTTTGCTATCCTAGGTTTTTTATTATTCCAGATGAATTTGCAAATTGTCCTTTCTATCTCAGTGAAGAATTGAGTTGGAATTTTGATGGGGATTGCATTGAATCTGTGGATTGCTTTTGGCAGGATAGCCATTTTGACTATTAATCCTGCCAATCCATGAGCATGGGAGATCCTTCCATCTGAGATCTTCAATTTCTTTCTTCAGAGATTTGAAGTTCTTGTCATACAGATCTTTCACTTCCTTACTTAGAGTCACACCAAGGTATTTTATATTATTTGTGAAGGGTGTTGTTTCCTAATTTCTTTCTCAGCCTGTTTATCCTTTGTGTAGAGAAAGGACATTGATTTGTTTATTTTTAAATAAACAAATAATTTTATATTTTTAATTTTATATCCAGCAACTGCACTGAAGCTGTTTATCAGGTTTAGGAGTTCTCTGGTGGAATTTTTTGGGTCACTTATATATACTATCATATCATCTGATCTTTCCAAGACTTTTATCATGAAGGGGTGTTGAATTTTGTCAAATGCTTTCTCAGCATCTAACGAGATGATCATGTGGTTTTTGTATTTGAGTTTGTTTATATAGTGGATTACTTTGATGGATTTTCGTATATTAAACCATCCCTGCATCCCTGGGATGAAGCTTACTTGGTCATGATGGATGATCATTTTGATGTGTTCTTGGATTTAGTTTGCGAGAATTTTATTGAGTATTTTTGCATCGATATTCATAAGGGAAATTGGTCTGAAGTTCTCTTTCTTTGTTCAATCTTTGTGTGGTTTAGGTATCAGAGTAATTGTGATTTCATAGAATGAATTGGGTAGAGTACCTTCTGTTTCTATTTTGTGGAATAGTTTGAGGAGAGTTGGAATTAGGTCTTCTTTGAAGGTCTGATAGAACTCTGCACTAAACCCATGTGGTCCTGGGCTTTTTTTCGGCTGGGAGACTATTGATGACTGCTTCTATTTCTTTAGGGGAAATGGGACTGTTTAGATTGTTAATCTGATCCTGGTTTAACTTTGGTACCTGGTATCTGTCTAGGAAGTTTTCCATTTCATCCATGTTTTCTAGTTTTGTTGAATATAGGCTTTTGTAGTAGGATCTGATGATGTTTTGGATTTCCTCAGGTTCTTATCCAGTAATTCTTTTTTTTTTTTTTTTCCCAAGACAGGGTTTCTCCTTGTGGCCCTGGCTGTCCTGGAACTCACTCTGTAGTACAGGCTGGCCTTGAACTCAGAAATTCGCCTGCCTCTGCTTCCCAAGTGCTGGGATTAAAGGAGTGTGCCACCACGCCTGGCTTAACCAGTAATTCTTAAAAGGGTGAAAAGTGAAGAAAAGAGGAAAAGGACAGTGAAAGTAAGTGAATATCATTTGCATCAGGGAGGGAGAGATAGAGGGAGGGAGGGAGGGAGGGAGGGAGGGAGAGAGAAGGAGAGAGAGGGGAGATAGAAACACAGAGAAGCAGAAAGACAGAGAGAGAGACAGAGAGTGAAGAAAGCAAGAACTGATTCCACACCCCCCCGTAGTCTCTATGATTCCTCCACATAGATATTTTCATCATATATATTATATATACACATTATCTCTATCTATCTATACATTTACATTTAAACAGAACCTCACCTATCCCAGGTCACTTACTTTCCTGTCTGCACCTTCTGAGTGCTAGGACTCAGGCATGCAACATCAAGCTTAGAGCTAGGGATGACTCTACACGCCTGATTCCTGAGTTCTAGGTGGCGAGCATTCCACCAACTCAGCCAGACCCCTATCTCTCTTGAGATCACCAATACTGAGGTCCTTGGAGGACAGCCTCCCTCGCAGTTCTGAAGCCTTAGAAGCTATCCAACGGAAGCTACTATTTGTAAAAGCACCCGAGGCCTTTAGAATTTCCAGTGAGAACTAATTTGGGAGAGAAGAATGCTACTAATAAAGCGAATCCTTACTTTTTCATTTTCTCTCAGCCTGGCAAACAGACCAACCTATAAGCTTTCCATTACAAACAAACAAACAAATAAATAAACAAACAAACACCCTGCCTGCCTTTGGTAGATACAAGATAGTATGTAATGAGCAAATTTCCACTAAAACCAGTTTAGTGTTGCTCACCCTTCTTTTGTTTTGATGATTTGTGTGGTTTTTTTTTTCCTATTAGAATTCATTAAGTAGCTTAAGCTCTACATATCTATTCCCATAGATAGTTTGTTTAAGCTATTTGAAGTAAGTAAAAAGGACAATTTCTCTTAATCAAACTGACCTAGGATAAGAAATGACCTTTCCCTTAAGGGATCAGGGATTAAACACTGCTGGCAATATTCAGTTCAGCCAAGCACTTCATTCAGTGTGCGGGGGGGTGGGGTGGGGAATCTCATATTGCCTGCCACTTTGACCTGGAACAGTAGAGTTTCATATATTTATAATTTATAGATAAATTTTATATAATACTTATATTAAATTTTATGTGGTGAGGTTTTTTTTGCAGTAAGGTAAAATGATTTTTCATATATTATATATAACATTAAAAAATAAAAACCATAAAACTGTTTTCAAATGTAATTGCTTCCTTGGCTTGGATTTTTATAAAGAGAACAATCTAACCATATCAAGACATCTCAATGAGCATCACAAAGGATAAGCCTGAACATTCTTTTGATAAAATCAGCTGCACAATAAAAAGATTCAAAATAAATGAGGAAGACTAATAGCCTCAAACAGGGATGGACAGGAAGGGTAGTTCAATGTGAGCAAGGTTCAATGTGTGTCTAAAGAAAATATGATCAAGTAGAGAAGGCTTTCTTTAGTAACCCAGCTTAGGTCTCCCTGAAAGAGCAGCAAGTGCCCTTAATGGCTGAGGTCACTCTCCAGACCCAACAGAGGATTTTGATTTGTGTTCTGAACAAGACTAGGGGCAAAGAGAGAAAACTGGCTGGTTTTATGGTACACTGTAAACACTCACAAAGAAAATGAAGAATATAAATACTTTGTAGTAGAAAAAGCCAAGCTCTGAGAGTTTTACGCACCGATAATAAAGGGTTAAGCAGGAATTATGAAACAGGAGAGAAGAAAATAGGTCAGGGAGGACAGGGTAGATGAGGGAAACGAAGGGAGAGAGAACACCAAAGGCTTACAAAAAAATCATATGGAAGCTTACTGGTTTTAGCACAGAACTATACCAGACTTTTAAAGGAGAATTTATGTCAACACTCTTTGTATTATTTCACAAAATAGAAACAGAAGGAACACTGTTCAATTTGTCTTATGACCCTGATACTTAAATCACACAAAAACCCAACAAAAAATCAAATAAAGTAAAATTACAAACCACTTTATATCATGAACATAGATGCAAAATTTTCTCAATAAAGCACTTGCAGAGTAAATCCAAGAACACGTCAAAAAGATCATGCACCATGATCAAGTAGGATTCATCCCAGAGATGCAGGGATGGTTCAACATATATAAATCAATACATGTGATCCACAATATAAACAGACTGAAAGAAAAAGATATATATGATCATTTCATTATATGCAGAGAATGCCTTGGACAAAATCTAATGCCTCTTCATGATAAAAATCATGGAGAGATTAGGATACAAGGGAAATATCTCAACAAACTAAAGGCAGTTTACAATAAGTCCATAGCCCACATCAGCTTCAATGGGGAGAAATTCAAAAGCAATCCCACCAAAATCAGAAGCATGACAAGGTTCTTGCTTCTCTTCATACCTCAATGCCGTACTTGAAGCCTTAGCTGGAGCAATAAGATAACTACGAGTGATCAAGGGGATAGAACTTAGAAGGGAAGAAGTTGAGGTTTCTCTATTTGCAGATGGTACAATGGTATATATAAATGACCCTAAAATTCCACTAGGGAATTGCATTAGGTTTTTTCCCCTTTTGATAAACACTTTCAGCAATGTAGGTGGATATAAAATTAACTCAAAAAGTCAGTAGCCTGGATAGATACAAAAGACAAATGGACTGAGAAAGAAATTGGGGAAACATCCTTTACAATATCCTCAAAAATATAAAATACCTTGATGTTACTCTAGCCAAGCATGTATAGATAAACACAAGCCATTGAAGAAAGAAATAGAAAATGCCAGAAGATGGAAACATCTTCTGTGCTCATGGATCAATAGGATTAACATGGTAAAAACGGCCAGCTTACCAAAAGCAATCTACAGATTCAATACAACTCCATCAAAATTCCAACACAATTCTTCACAGATCTTGAAAGGACAATTTTCAGCCTCATATGAAAACACTGAATAAAAGAACTGCTGGAGGTATTACAATCCTTGATTTCAAGATGTACTATAGAGCAATAGTAATAAAAACTCCATGGGTATTGACACAAAAACAGACATATTGATCAATGAGATCAATTTGAAGACCCATACATAAATCTACACATGCATGGACACCTGATATTTTATAAGGAAGCCAGATATATACACTGGAAAAAAGAAAGCATCTTCAATAAATGGTACTTGTCAAACTGAATGGCTGCATGTGAAAGATCTCAAATAGATCCATACTTATTACCCTACACATAACTCAACTCCTAATGTATCAAAAACATCAACATAAAACCACATACATTGAGCCTTACAGAAGGCAAAGTGGGAATTGTTGGAACATGGTCCAAGAATGGAGTTGTATGAAGAGAATCCTGAGGAAACTCTAAGAAAACAAGATAAGAGTCTTGTGACCTCAGTTTCTTCAAACACAGACATTGTTTAGTTTTTTTTTTTGTTTGTTTATTGATATACAGAATAGTTTTTGATATATTTTCAATATTAACTCTCTATCACATTAAAAAATGGGGTACAGATCTAAACAGAGAATTCTCAAGAGAGAAAGCTCAAATGGCTGAGAAACACTTAAAGAGATGTTCGGCATCCTTAGCCATCGGGGAAATGCAAATCAAACTACTTTGAGATTTCACCTTAGACCAGCATGAATGGCTAAGATGAAGTAATAAAGCAAATGGCAGCTCATGTTGATGAGGATGTGGAACAAGGGGAGCACTTAATCAGAGTGCAAACTTGTACATCCACTATGGAAACTAGTGGGGAATTTCCTCAGAAAGGTGGGAACTGATGGACCTCAGGTCAGGTGTACAACTCTTAGGCATGTACCCAAAGGATGCTCCATCCCACCACAGAGACCCCTGCTTAACCATGTTCACTGCTGCTTTCTTCATAATACACAGACATTGGAAACACTCTAGATGTCCTTCAACAGAAAAAAAACGGATAAAGAAAATATGGTACATTTACACAATGGAATATTACTCAGCCATTAAAAAAACGAAATCATGAAATTCACAGGTAAATGGATGGAACTGGGGGAAAAAAATCATCCTGAATGAGGTAAACCAGGCCCAGAAAGACAAATATGGTATGCACTCACTTATACATGGATATTAGTTGTTAAATCAATAATGAGCAAGCTACTATTTATAAAAACGTAGAGTTTAGGTATAGAATAAGGGACTAGGAGGGAAACAGATCTCCCTAGGAAAGGGACATAGAAAAGACATTTATGAATGGATGAGGTGTTTCTGGAATGGTCGGATCAGGCAGGGAGGAGAATGGAAAAGGAGACCTGGGGAGAGATGGCTAATATGAAGGACAATTTGAAGGACGGTAGGAAAACCTAATCCAGTTGAAGTTTCCTAAAACACACACACAACTCATACTTACACACATGTGGGGAGCGGGCGTGGCTGCATGGGCCAAAGATGGCGCCCTGGCTCCATGCCAAGCCCCGTGACCTTGCTTGTTTATCCCAGTCTCAATCATGCACAGTTAAAAGCAGCACAAAAGTTTAACTCGTTGGAGAGGTTAGCGTAACATCTCGAGATACCATTCTATCAGCCAATCCTGCATGCTGCCTTGGATGTGTGCATCTATGATTGGGTGGTGTGAGGTGACGTGAGTGAATGGAAGAGGATAAATTTTGGGCAGTCCCAGAGGGATGATGATTAATGATTGATGATGATGATTGAGGCTGACTGGAGGATGTTCCATGAAGAAGGAGGAAGAAGCAGAAAGCTGGGAAAGCTGCGAGAAACCTCCAAATAAAGAGAAGCTGCTGCAGCTGCTCTGAACCTGCTTTGGAGTTAGTGTCATTTATTCTCACTCTCTGCTGGTCAGAGATTGGGGCTGCGACACACACACACACACACACACACACACACACACACACACACACACACATATATGCGGTCTAAAGGAAATCACCAAATAATGGGGGAGACAGAACCACAATTGGCATCTCTTGTCATCAAATGAAGCTTACAATACTGGGAATGGGTTACATTTAGTTGAGTTGCTGGTCAAAGGGGAACCCCCAAATAACCCAGGCTGTTGCCAAGAATATCTGGGCAGCACAAACTGGTCTTGTTGGGGGAAGAGAGGACCCAACGTTGGATGGGAAGGGGAGTGGGATGGGCTCTGGGAGGAGTTGGGGAGAAGAGTGAATATAATCAAAACCTGTTGAATGACATTCTCAAGGAACTAATAAAAATATATTAAAAAGAAAACAACCCAGGCTTTGCATTAGGTTTTTTTTTCATATTTTTTGAGGAACCTAGCTAAAAGTGTCTTTAAGTATTTTAAGACTTGACTATATGTCTGAAATGCTACTCAACAATAAATATTTATAGAGTTGTGGGCATCTGACAAACACTATAAGTTCAACATAGTAAAAAGAATCTTTAGGGTTTTTCCTACCAAGTCTCCTTTTACTCTTATTTTGGGAAGTTTTTATTTTTTAAGACAGGCAACAGAAAGACAACTTTAGCATTTTCCCCAGCTTGCTTCCCTCTAACCAAACACTATGCAGTCCATCTCCAGCCACTATTTCTCGCCTTCTCTCCATCTTCCTGGCCATCATGATAACACATGGTATCTAACTTGCTCCAACTTAAGCAATGGTAAATATGACAAGTTCTTGAAGGAAATAATCCTTTAAAATCCTTTAATAAATTTGCTTATAGTTTTGATAAAACAAAACCTATGGGTCCTGAATAAATCAGCCCCTATCCACTCTCTAGGCACCCCACGGTCTCCTCTTTGATCCCTGAATCAGTTGAGTAAGTCAGGCTTTTCAGACCACCTGTCCTTTGCATAAGCTCCTACCTGTACCCACCCTTTGCTCGTCTTTACTCAGCTCCTTCTGATGCATTTGTGCAACAGCCTAAATACTGTTTGTTCTGCTGTAGTAGAGGACCCAGCTCCTATTACCTATATATTTTAAGGAAAATATTCCTGACCTTTGATTTTTTAATCACTTTTTAAAATTATATGTTTTCATTTCACTCCACATTTGTTTTTGATGTGGAACTCATTATGGTTTGTTCTTTTTCTTTGCACTTATATATGTACAATGTCTTTAATGTCTGTCTCCCTTCAGAGAGTACGAGGGGGCTCATTGTATTCCGAGTAGTTCAGTAAAAACAGATGCTAGGGCTAAAGAGATGCCAGGGTTAAGAATGGTGAGACCTAGAAAACAGAGAAAGGCTTGCAGCTGGGTATGAGGTAGGCAGGTTGACTAGATAAGAATAAGGTGAAAACCCTAGGAGGGCATCTGGTGGGAAGTCCCAGCCTCCAACACACGCAAGGCACTGCTATCCTTTCATAACTCTTACTAAAAATATTTGTTTTATTTATATACATGTACCTGTGTGTGCTTAGGTGCACTGTCTGCATACAGGAGCCTAACAAGATCAGAAAGGGGAGTTGGTTTCCCTGGGACTGCAGGCATGGAGAGCTGTAAGCACTCTGATGTGGGCATTGAGGACTTAAGCTGGGTCCTCTTACAGCAGAAAATGCGCCTAACTGCTGAGCTAGCCCCAGCTCCCCTTCACATATGCATAAGTTTGGTTAAGACAGCTTCTAAAATTCCTACATCTATTCTACCCCTGTTGAGGTTTGTTCTGTTGCTATGTATTGGAATGCTAAATTCTTTATCCCAAGGACTCATTGCCTCAATACACGTGAATTCTCATATACACCAGTTTTTTGTTATACAAAGCCTGCTCCTTAATTTAAAACTATTGGTTGAATGAAAATGGCTGCAGCCAGTTACTAGAGGGCATAGAGGTAGGTGGGTTCTCAGTTACCTGGTTGGGGATGTCGCAGGTACAGAAAAGAAGGGGAGAGGAGAACAGAGGAGGAGCTGCCATGAGAGGAGAGGGACCATGAGCACTCGTGCAGGAGAAACAGCAAGTATCTAGAGTACACTGCTGGGGGGGTAGCCAGGTTAGCAGTTAGAAAACGTAGATCAGGGGTTACCCCTCAGTAATTGTCAAAGCCAAATAAAATAACTATAGTCTGAGTCTCATTCATTTGTAAGCTAGGTGGGGATAAATTTAAATTGGTTCAACTACACAACCTTGTGGATAGGAGATAAATATGAGGGCCAAAAAAGATTTCAAGTTCATCATGGCAGCTGCCATAAGAGTTAGCTTTCCATAGGCAGCAAAGACAAGTATGCACGGTAAACTCTAAGCTGGTCATGTACTCTCGAAACAGAGAACACGCTTTCCCTAAAGCTAGTTGACTCTGCCAAGTTTGAAGACAGGTAACACCTGCGAGGTTGGCAACTGGCAGTGCCAGTCAATGCTCGAGGTTGCCAGTAGACAGGCACAGGTCAGCAGCTAATGGAGCACATCCCAGATGGGCAGAGGAGGGATTTGATGTGTATCTCCCCTCAACTGTACGAACATTCTACCAGCAGCATGCAATTATCTTCCTTGTTGGGCCAAGGGGACATGCCAAGAATGTACATACCCCCATTGGCTTGGCCTGAAATATGTCAAGAGAATTAATCAATATCAATAGAAGTTGCCTCAGTGTCTATCCTACAAAAAGCATCCAGACAAGCCACCCAGTGGCAAGCCCGCTTGAAGATGCCTCTCATATATCTTAGTCTTCCCTACAACCCTCTCTTGGGTTCCTCCTCACTATGTGGGAGCTCTGCTCCCACACAATAAATCTTTCTTCTCTTTCCAATAAAGCTCCTTTGTAGACTTACCCTTTGTTTCCCAAGAAACTCATTCTACGAGTTCAGGGGACAAAACCTGGAGCCACTGGCTCAGTGGAAGCTTTGGCGACTGTGACAGTCATCACCCTGGTCCCCAAGTTAAGCCTACCTGATGTGAGGAAGTCTCCATCCTCCTCAGAGATCTCCCCACACCCTTTTCTGTTTCCTGAGTACTTAGACAATAAACATATTTGAGTGAGAAGCTGAATGTTGAGGAGGTGAGGGAAACAGGAGACGGAGCGACAAAAAACTGCAAGAGTAAGGATGGCCATGGTGGCTTTCTGGGAAGGGAGGTGTGGTTTGAAGTCCCACAGTAGTTGGCTCCATCTTCTGGCACTTAGCAGTGGCACTGGAGGAGAGATCTAATGGGTCTGGTTACCCTTAAAGAGACACAGTGAAATTGTGGAGCAGGAAGAATAAAGTCCTCAGAATTGGTGGTACAATAGGTGACATGTTTGAAGATGGTGAGCCAAGCAACAAGGCTTTTTACTAGAAGCAGTAGAGGTGGCAGTGCTGTTAAAACAAGGCTTTGGGTGTTCTGTCAGTCAGGTTGCAGAAGTGGAAGCAGCTTAATTGCTAAGACAGAGGCAGGAGTTAGATTTTTGGGGGTCAGACAGTACACCTGGAAAACAAATGGCTGGCTCTGGGGCTGGAGACAGGGTCCTTAGCAGTAGCTATAGAGGGTATCATTCTGTTAGGTGTGTAAACACAGTCACACTCAGACACAAAGGAACCTGAGCAGAGGCTGAGGCTGAGGAGAGAGAGAAGAGGAACTAGAATTGATCATGAGGAGATAGGAAAGATAAATCCCAGACCATGTTAGTCAAACAAATCTACGGGGCTTGGTGCCCTGTCTCCAGCTACAGGATGTCTGCCCCATGGGGCAGGCATGCATAGGACCAGGTAAGAAAATGGACTTACAGAGGTTGAAAGTGGTAAGGCCAATGAGGATCTGTAAGGCAGTCGGCTCTCAAAGCAACAGCAGAAAAAGTTTCTCAGGGAGTCCAAGCCGAGAGGTTTTGCGCACAGAACATGGTGGAAAACTAGCTTCGGTTCCAGCTCCACACTTCACTCACTGTGTGCTACCGTAATCATGGGAGGGCACTTAATATTGGGGTCAGCCTCGGGGCGCTGAGGCAGACCTTGGGTTTGCTTGATGTATTGTAGCCCGTGGCTGAGTGAGTCCCAGACCTTCCTAGAGTGTAGATTTCTTTTATATAACAGTGAGGGTAATGATAGTGAGGTATAAATAATATCTTTTTCTTATCTTTTGTCAATTCAGATTTCTAAGTGTATTATTTACTGTTTCTGGAGTAGTTTGAATTCTTTCTCTACAAGGGAGAGGACTGCTTTTTAGCAACTGTTCAATCACTGCTGCAGTAGACGCATATTATTATTATTATTATTATTATTATTATTATTATTATTATTATTATGTTTAGATTTTTTTATTTTGTGAAAATAATTATTATTTGAAAATCAAGTTTCCATTTGCCATGTGGATTTTTATTTAGTCTGACTTTCTTTGTGTATTCTTTCAGTCATTGTTTTCATCTTATGAGCATTTGACATTGAGCCCCCCCCCCCATTCTGTTGTAGTGAACTTTAACCTCACTCGGCCATCCCCATGTTCTCTGACAGACCACACCCTCAGTTACAATGATTATCTCTTTTATGAATTGGTTCTGACTTTGCATTTTTATAAGTATTTATGCAATGGTCAATCTTTTGTTTTGATTTTTTTTTTTTTTTTTTTTGAGTCATGGTTTCTCCGTGCAGCTCTGGCTATCCTGGAACCAGGGTGGCCTTGAACTTACTGAGATCCACCTGCCTCTGTCTCCTCCCAAGTGCTGGGATTAACATGTCCACCTGACACAATGGTCATTCTCACATTTGCCAGGCTTAGCTGGGTTGAGGCTCACCCCGGCCCCCTTTATACCATTGTCTCAGTTTCAGTCTACACATGTCTCTTAGTGGGCATTTTCAATGTTCTTTTTCAAAACTAGCATGCTCAGTGGCAAGCAGTAGTGTGACCTCTCAAATATGCCAATACTCTAAGCCTCAGAACCTGTGCCAATGCTATTTTACAAGGAAAAATGAATGTACAGACACCAGTGAATCTGAGGGCATTTAGATGGAAAGGGTGCCTTATGTTGTCCATGTGGGCCCAATCTAGCCATGGATGCCTTAAGAGTGAAAAAACCTTGTCTGGCTGTGGAAGGGAAGCAGGAGGGATGGAGCGCTCTTGAGAGAGGACTCACTTTGCCATTGCTGGCTTTGATGTCAAAGGAAGAGGGCCTCCCAAAAATGGAAAAGAAAAGTTCAGAAAGGATACATGTATGCTGCCACTTGGGTTTCAGCCCAGTGAGAATGGTGACAGTTGACGTCGTCCCCTTTTGATAGGGTTAGAATCACCAGGGAGCTGGGCATCTGGGCATGGTTGTGGGCATTACCTTGACTGCTTGCTAGTTGATGTGGGCAGGAGACCCTCTCCTGTGCAGTATGGAGAAAGCTGGCTGAGCACCAGTGTGCATTCAGTGTTCTCTTCTGCTCCTAAGAAGCTCCGACCAGATGCTTCATACTACGGCAGTTACCTTGACCCCACCATGAATTCTGCCTTGACCTGTGAGCATCCTTAAGTTGTTTGTGTTGGGCATTTTATCAAAGCAAAAGAATAAAATGAAGCCAAGACCATTGTTGGATTTCTATCCTGAAGGAGAATAAGATAGGTCTGGGTTGTTTTAAACTATCAACTTTATAGGTGTTAACTATTATACAACAATAACAGACTATATACAGAATTGGCATGCTTTCTAAGCACTTGCGAATGTTAGTTTCGTAATAAATGAAGCCTCGTATAATTTTCCTCCAGGCTTTGTGAGATTTTCTGTTGTCTTTTGACATTTATGATGTAGAGGACACATCTAAATTCATCTAATTTTTGTTTATTTGTAAAGGTTTTTCATGTTACTCCCTGAATAGATATATGTTCCTTTGAAATCCTCTAAATGATTATATATATAAAATCATATATATATAATGATTATATATATATAAATATATATTGTTATGTCACATCTAGTTGTGAATTTGCCCCCATTAACTCTCTGGAACATGGTGCATGATTTTTTTTTTTTTTTTTGCAGCGTTCTCTGAAGTCTTTCTATGCAGGATGTGGTTGGTTCAAGAGCCCGAAGCATCAGCGTCACCTGGGAATCGCCTTAAAATCTAAACTCAAATCCTAAATCTTCCTGATTAAAAAAATAAATTAGGTCAAAAACAAAGAAACTTTAGAAATTATGCAAGTATATAGAGACTAAATAATACGTTTGAAGAAATCAAAAGACAAAGAAATGAAAGCAAAACCGCAATATACCAAAGCTTAGGGGACACGGAAAAAAGCATATAAAGGAAAGGGGGCACTTATAGTGATAAACACCTATATCTTCCTGAACAAAAAAAGATTTTTAATGATGAATCTTGAAGAATTAGAGAAGCAAAATCAAACCAGATGTAAAGTGAGTGAATGAAGAGACAGAATCCAAAGCTTCAACTACAAGTAAACAAGTCGGATATTAAGTTAAAAAAAAAAAATCACCATCAAACAGAGTTGATTTTTAAAGATAATAAACCTGAAACTAGACTAATCAAGAAAAAAAAGGCAAAGTTAGAGGTGGAAAAGGAGACATTACCAATACAATAGAAACTGACTGATACCATGGTAATACAGTGACATAGGGCCCATTATCAAAGACCATTTGCTAACCAACTGGAAAACCCAGAAGAAATGGACATAATTCTGGATAATTATGACATAGCAAATATTTACTTATGAGAGAAAAACCAAGCCCAGCCTAAGCAAACACCTGACCGACCAACTGATTGAACAGATGAACGGAGGATCAAACCCTGAATAGACCAGGGACCAGTGCCCATACTGAACCAGTGACTTTAAGGTTTGCCAACACTGAGAGTCATAGGCTGGGCAGTTTCACTATTGAATTTTACTAAAGTTTAAAAGGAAAACTAGTGTTAAGTCTTCCCAAACTACTCCAAACAATTGAAAGAGAAGAGCCCTTCTAAATTCTTCTGTGAACTGTTACCAAACTAGAGGGGGTTACT
The DNA here is from genome assembly GCA_902729485.2 of Mus minutoides. Classification (NCBI taxonomy): domain Eukaryota; kingdom Metazoa; phylum Chordata; class Mammalia; order Rodentia; family Muridae; genus Mus; species Mus minutoides. Next base: position 74,162 of record LR751019.1, read on the forward strand.
CCAATAAGTAAACAGAAGAAAGAATAAGAAATTGTCCCAAACAAAAGGTCAGACACCACACACACACACACACACACACACACACACACACACACACACACGCCGTACAAACACACACACAAACAAAAGTTCACTACAAATTAAATTCACCGAAACAGCAGGAAGATGATTTCATCATGATCAAGTTGGATTCATCTAAGGGACACAGAGGAGTTCAATATATAATTATCTCAACAATGCAGAAAGAATCATTTGACAACACTTAACATTTCTTGGTGATATAGTCCCTGAACAAGCTGAGGCTACAAAGGCTGCACCTCCGTAAGACAACAACTCCCATTGGCTGGGGAAAACCTGAAATCATTTCCTCTAAGCATGACTAAGAGGACATCCACTTTCGCTGTTCTTACTCAATTAGAAGTTTTAGCTAAAATAATTAGATAAGAGAAAGAAAAAAAAAGGCTGAAGGAGCAAGAGAAGACATCAAATTATCTTGGAGATAATAAGAGTCTGTGCCTAGATAAACTTAAAGGCTATTCTATGAGAATTAGCAGTGAGTAAAGGGGTAGGGTACACAGCACACATACAATAGTCAGTAGCTTTCCTATACACTAATAGCGGATTTTCTGAAAGAGCAACCATCAATGTGATTTCATTCACAATACCTTACGGCAGTCTTAAAATATCTAGGAATAAACCAAGAAAGTGAAACAGTGGAAACTGAAACATTTTGAGAAGTTGGAGGAAGGCAGGAGAAAAATGGAAAGATTTTCTACATCTTTAGATGTTAGAGGAATTAAGGATGTCTAGATGTCTAGACTTTTGTAGCCTTTGAGGCCACAGAGACTTTGGATGGTAGCAGCTTTAAAATACCATAGGAAATGGTAGAGATATCAGGGCTCTGCTGAGGTCCATTATGAGAAGGCTACCTTCTCTTGGTCAGAGGAATGGAAACTACCTCTGGCCTTAGTGGAGAAATGACATTTGGATCTGCTACAAAGATTTGAACACTATACACAGTTGGCTTCTCTCTTAAGAGTTAATTCAGCTGTGCCTGCTGATCACTTGTCTAGTGGAGCTATTGAGGAAAGGCGATTTGCCTAAGGCCATGCTAAAGAAATGGGAGGAATTATAACTTCCTCAATGTGATCATGTAATTATAGTCCCAGAACAACTTCCACCATCAGAAGCTTGAAGAGTTTCCATCTTGTAGCTGAGAGGAGCCTGCTCAGTTTTCTCTTTCTCCCTTTCTTTGAGACACTTTCTTCCTTTCTTTGAGACACTGGGCCTATGATGTGCTTTTCTTGGTACTCTAGGCTTTTTCATTCTTCCTATGAAGAACCGCGCCCCCCCAACCCCCACCATATTGCTGCTTGCTAACCTCTTGTTAACCTAAAGTCCGCCCCACCCCCATCTCTCTCCTTTTCTCCATGTCTTTCCTCTGAGCCACTTGAGGCCTTTTGAGACCCAATCTCTAATAAAATTGTCCTTAAGCTTTTGAGTCCATTTTTCAAATTCTTTTATTAATAGGGACTAAGAACCCCAAAGAGGAAACATCAGTTTCCATGGTAACAGAGTCACTTATGACTTACTTTTCTCATAGGTAACCGGCACCAGACAAAAGCAACTTGAGGGAGGAAGAGCTATTTTGGCTCACTGTTTCAGAGATAAGAGTTCAGCATGGCCAGAGGGGCATGCCAGAGGCGTGGGAGGTGGTTACTCATAGCACATCTGCAGTCAAGAAGCTCAGCTCACTTTCTCCATGCCAACCCATGGACCCACCTTAGGAGGGTCCTCCCATATCAAAACAACTTCAGAAACCTCACAGACATGCAAAGTGGTTTGTGTAGATACTGACAAGTTACTCTTAATACAATATCAACTATCGCATAGATCCTATGCAGTCATCATAAAAAATATTAATCACCTTTGTCACAGAAACGCAAAAAATCCTAACATTCACATGAGAGAGCTGAAAGAGGTAAATCATTAATCTAGAGCAAAAAAAGCAAAGCTGGGGGCATAAAAATTCTGATTTGAACACATATGGCAGAGCCACACTAGACAAATGCAGGACATACACACAGACAGCGCTCAGTGTGATGGAACAGAGATCAAGGAAATGGCTCGTGTTTCTGCAACTAACTGGTTCCAGTTAAAGGTGGAAAATCTAGTTCAGAGAAAGGATTGCTTTTTTAGAGAACAGTGTCTGAAAACCTGGATATGTGTACGCAAAATCCTGATACTTGATTCGCCCACTTACCTCTTCCCTAAATCTTCAAGAAATCTCTTATAAAAATCAACTCAAAATGGATCAAAGACCAAAATGTAAGCTCCCAAACTCTGAAACTACTAGGGAAAAAAAGAGAGAGAAGAAATACTTTAAGACACTGGGGGGCTGGTGAGATGGCTCAGCGGGTAAGAGCACCCGACTGCTCTTCCGAAGGTGATAGGTTCAAATCCCAGCATCCACATGGTGGCTCACAACCATCCGTAACGAGATCTGGCGCCCTCTTCTGGAGTGTCTGAAGACAGCTACAGTGTACTTACATATAATAAATAAAATAAATCTTAAAAAAAAAAAAGACACTGGGATAGGTAACCTCTTTTCCAGGGAGGACCCCAAAGCAGAAACAGATGTACAGGGCCAATTAAATCCATCATCAGAGCCAATCGAAAGCCTAAGACTTGGTAGGTGTAATCAATCGCTCTTTATCTGGCAGAGGGCTGATAAGCAGAATAGATAAGGAACTCAAACAACTGAACAATCAAAAGCAAGTAGTCCAATTAAAATGGACAAATAATCCGAACAGATGCATCTTTAAAGATGAAATACAAGGAGCAAATGACTATGCAGGAAATGCCTTTGTCACCAGGGAAACACATATCAAAACTACAATGAGATATTAGCTCACCCAGAATGCCCTAATCACAACTACCATCACTTTCTGCCCAGCAAAGAGCAAGCAAACACCAATCAAACAAATGCAGCCAAGCCACGGAGAAGAAGAAACTCTTACACTTGCTGCTGGTGGGGATGTCAGTTAGTATAGCTATCACAGGACACAGGAAGATCTAGCCTATGGCTCAGCTATCCCACTTCTAGGCATAAAGTCAAAGGAGATGAAGGCAGCACCTTAAAAGATGCCTATAAACTTTTTGGGGGACACTGGTCATAATACCTGAGTTAGCGAGGTAGCCTAGTTTCTAGTAAAAAAAATAGTAGAAGACATAGGGAAATAGTACTCAGTCTTAAAGAGGGATGAAATCCTGACATTTGCAGCAAAATGGGTAGAATTGGAAGGCATCTTAAGTGAAATGAGGAAGATTCAGACAAGCACTGAAACTTCTCCTACACGGAAGCTAAAAGAAAGTTGCTGGGAAAGAGCAGTAGTGACTATGAGGGACTCGGAAGGGAATTTGTGTTTGTGTGTAGGGCCAGGGGAGAGATAAGAGGTAAAGGGGGTGACTGCCCTGAGTCAGAGTATACTAGAAGCATGTATTGGAAAAATCACTAGATTTCATTAATAAATACAGTTAATGCATGTTAAAATAAACAAAGAAAGATAAAAAAGAAGAACCCTAAAATGTCAGAGCAAGGCATAAATCAATCTGTATATTTTATTTTATTTTATTTTATTTTATTTTATTTTATTTTATTTTATTTTATTTTATTTTTGGTTTTTCGAGACAGGGTTTCACTGTATAGCCCTGGCTGTCAATCTGTATTTTTAACAAGATCTCTGGGTGAGTGATATGTATAAATTAAGGAAGTGTCTACTGAATGATATTCAATAACTTACAGATTTGATCTTGACTTTTAAATCAGGTTTTCTAATCTCTTTGTTCTTTTCCTCTCTAAAGTTAGAAGCTGTCGACAGGGGCCACATCTTCCTTTTCTTCCAAAGGCTCACCTCCTCCTGCCTTCTGCGGTAACTGACATGCCATCTCCCTTCCTTTACCTCCACATATTAAACATATTACTTCTCGGAAAGCTTTCTGCTAGTGGATGCCGCTGTGCCAGAAACAGGGCCTGCTGCCATAGTCAGAGTCTTTACTTCTTGCATTCTCTGTTCACATATTGTTGCTGCTAATTGATCTTAATTTCTGAAGATAATTTAAGACCACCCATTTGCTCATTTTTTCTTCTTTTTCCTCCATCGAGCCCCACTTTTGTGCGCCTTTGCATTTTGGTCTCTTTTCTCCAGTTCTGTTCCCCTCTTCCCATGAGAATTGCTCCTTCCAATATGGAGGAGTGTAAGCACATTTTCTCAATTTCTCCTTTCTCTTACCGCAGTAAATCTTTTCCAGTGTCCTACCCTTGAAGGCTAATTATTTCTTTCTAAACAGTTTAATTTAAGTTCTTAGAAGCATAATTAATATAAATAACAACTTAATCTATATTTCTAATGTTTCTATATCTATATCTTCTTTAAAAAACAACTTTTTGCATGAAAAAGTTCTATGTAAGAGAGACATATAGTTTCCCAAGTAGAGCCTGAACATAGAAATATAATGAAAAAAATCTCTGACTCTGGGGAAAAAAAAAACACCTAAGTTTTAGAACAAGCAGAATTGCTGTCTGTTCTTAATCAGTCCTGGCTTGAGATGGCGCTTCACTTGAGACTGTGACTCCAGAAGAGCATCGACTTAGGCACAGCTAGCAGAGAGGACGTCCAGAAGTCATCATAGGACTGATTACCCTTGCCATATATTTTTCAATAACCAACACCCCCAAACAGAGATTAAGAAATGAATCTGTGGGGCTTGTGAGGTAGCCCAGTGTGTAGAGGGGTTTGCTGCCAATCCTGATTACCTGAGTTCAATCCCCAGCAACCATTGGTTAAGCCAGGGGAGAAGTTGTCCTCTGATGTACACTTGGATAATGGCACACACATGCCCATAAATAAATAAATAAACAAACAAACAAACAAATAAATAAATGCAATAAGAAGGAAATGTTTGTGTTGTGGATTTTGCTGTTTGTATTTTCTGTTTCCTCAAGAGGAGTGCCCTGATGAGAAGTCGATCTCATACTCAGGTGATGGCAGGTGAAATCTTAATCAGTCAGATAAGGCTAGAGCCTGTGAATGGGTAGTAGAAGGAATAGGTGGAGCTGAAAGTTTTAGAGAAGGAAGAGAAGGAGGAAAAGAAGAGGAGAGAGGACAGAGGGAGAAGTTGGAGGAAGAAGGTGAAGATGGAGGAGACCCATGTGGCCTGGAGTAGCTGCAAGTAGCTGGGGATTTCATAGCAGGGCAATAGAGTAGTGAAGTGGTATCTTTGTCCAATCTAACTGTGCAGCTTGTCATTATATTATGGAGTTGTGTGTCCTTTGCATGGGCATTTTGGGGTTGGAGATTTACCATTATAAATCTGGCTGGTATAATAAAAATCTCTAGTGTTTTTGTTTCACAGGGGTAAGGGGAGCTGGATGAGCAGTAGATGGCATTCTGCAGGGGGTGGGTGGCCTGAGAAATTCAAACAGCAGCTCCAGGGATTTCCAGTTAAACTGGTTTGGTTAGCTTAGCAAGCTAGCCTCCAGAACCAGGGCAAGATGGCAATGTAGAGCTAGCCATGGGGGGGGGGGTGCTGATGCTGGCACATAGCTGGATTTAGCATGGGTTCACTTTAAAACTACACATATGTTTGTGTTATGGTAGGATTTCTTGATGTAATTAATCTCCTCCTTTCTTATTTCTATGTCCCTGTATTAGAACTTAACAGGGAGGGAAATGATGGTTATATAGGTGGTTCTGAGGCATGGGCAGTCACAGCTGGCCTCTCTACCTATGGATCACCTAGATAACTCATACTGGCTCCAGCCTGTGAATCAGTGCCTTGTAAAATGTAGAGGTGAAGGTGGTCTTGGATGCCATAAGCAAACTTTGAAAGAATGACTTGAGTGATCTCAAGGACCAGAACATGAAAACTGAGGAGCGTGAAGGAGACATTGAGCATTTGGGGCTTTGAAGAAATGCTGGGGACATGTACTGAAAGGCTAGGGACCTCCTATCCCCCAACTCCCTCTCATCTTGGCTCATAAAGATTGCTCTTTTGCACATCTGGGTTGTACCTGTCACAGGTGCAGAACGTAGCTATGGTGTCAGGGATGAGTTATCACACTCAGAATAACACACACACACATACACACACACTCACACACACACACACACACACACACGTATGAGTGGGGCTCTGTTAGCTGCTAAAGATATGCACAGTGGCCTGTGAACACCCAAGTAAGACACACTCAGTTGTATGAGTCACAGGGTATGGGTAAAGGCAAACCAGAACTATGGTAGGAGGAAATCCTAAATAATAGTGTATGTTCAGTAATTATTTGGGGGAACAGGAGATTTATGTGGCATTAAGATGGGGGTGGTAAGTGAGTTTCATGTTGACTCTGACCAACTAGCTCCTAGCAGAGGGCTCTGAACAAGCTCAGTAGGAAATGGTATTTTTGCCTATTAACAAACTCAGTCACAGAAATGGGAGGAGAGGGTTGGTGATGTGGCTGCTTTTTAAAAGGAGACTTTAAATACAATTAATAGAAGACCAGAGTGAACATATCTTTAATCCGATATAATAAATTCTTCCTCAAATTTGACCTTTTAAGATGCACAGCATGTAGAATATCTGGTTAATGGAAGGAGCCTGTAATTATGAATGTTATGAACAAGACTGGGCTAGAATTCAGAGGCCTACAGCAGATAAAATGAACATTAGCTTTGCCATTCTGGTATACTTTTCTGGTAAACATTGCTAATTTTCCCTACCAATATATAAAAAGTGTGACAATCACCTTTTTGCTGCAAGTATAAAGATATCAAAGGCAGGTAGGATAAAACAGTGTCTGTCCCTAGTCTCAAAGTCAATGATGTTGGGACACAACATCTGCTCCAACACTGGGAGTAACTGGGACCAGTGGGACCCAGGCACCCAGGAACTCCGCCAGGTTCCTTACTGTCTGGGCCAGTGCCCTGAGTAGACCTTGGGTGCAAACTCCACAGCCAGTCCCATAACACCCAGCGGAAGCTCCACTCCCAGGCACTCTAACAGAATCAGGACCACAGGATCTCAGAACCCTAGGATCCCAGGAGCTTGGTCACACCAGGGTCTCAGGGACTCAAAGGCAGCTTGACTCTCAGGAGCTCTGGCACACACAGCATCTCAGGATCACAGGATCCCAGAATCCCTGAATCACAGAGACAGCTGACCTCTAATGAGTTCTGACACAACCAGGATCACAGGAAGGACAGGGTCTAGTCAGATATGGCAAACTTAAGAACATAAACAACAGAAACCAAGGTTACTTGGCATCATCAGAACTCAAGCAGAATGGAGTCTTCCAGTTTCTGTCTGTACCCAGAGTTGATCCTGTGCCACAGAGCTACATACACAAATAACGCCAGGAGAGAGCTGGTCTCCCAGGAGTGCCTACACATCTGCAAGCACAGGTAAGACCACCACCTCTCTTCAAATTCCTGGCCCAAGAGGGACCCTTACAGAGCCAGGAACCAAGGATCAGCTGGGGACAGGATCCTCTGGTCTGTTTGTACCCCAGAGTTGACCCTGTATCACATATTTCCATACCTAAATTCCTCCTGGAGAGAACTGGTCTCCCTGGAGTACTGACATACAGGCTTGCAGGAAAGACAAGCCACAGTCAGGGAAAGCAAGACCAGAGGTGTTAACCAGATAACCAGATGGTGAAAGGCAGGTACAAGAATATAAGTAACAGAAACCAAGGCTACCTGGCACCATCAGAACCCAGTTCTCCCACCACAGCAAACCTTGGTTACCCCAAAACACACCAGGAAAGCAAGACTCTGATTTAACATCACATCTCATGATGATGATAGAGGAATTTAAGAAGGACATAAACAATTCCCTTAAAGAAATTCAACAGAATACAGGTAAACAGATAGAAGACCTTAAAGAGGAAACACAAAAATTCCTTAAAGAATTACAGGAAAACACAACCAAACAGGTGAAGAAATTGAACAAAACCATCCAAGATCTAAAAATGGAAATAGAAACAATTAAAAAACCACAAAGGGAGACAATACTGGAGACAGAAAACCTAGGAAAGAGGTCAGGAGTCATAGATGCAAGCATTACCAACAGAATACAAGAGATAGAAGAGAGAATCTCAGGTGCAGGAGATACCATAAAAAAACATTGACACAACAGTCAAAGAAAATGCAAAATGCAAAAAGATCCTAACCCAAAACATCCAGGAAATCCAGGACACAATGAGAAGACCAAACCTAAGGATAATAGGTATAAAAGACAGTGAAGATTTCCAACTTAAAGGGCCAGTAAATATCTTCAACAAAATTATAGAAGAAAACTTCCCTAACCTAAAGAAAGAGATGCCCATGAACATACAAGAAGCCTACAGAACTCCAAATAGACTGGACCAGTAAAGAAATTCTTCCTGTCACATAATAATCAAAACACCAAATGCATTAAACAAAGAAAGAATATTAAAAGCAGTAAGGGAAAAAGGTCAAGTAACATATAAAGGCACACCTATCAGAATTACACCAGATTTCTCACCAGAGACTATGAAAGCCAGAAGATCCTGTGCAAATGTCATACAGACCCTAAGAGAACATAAATGCCATCCCAGACTACTATACCCAGCAAAACTCAATTACCATAGGTGGAGAAACCAAGATATTCCATAACAAAACAAAATTTACACAATATCTTTCCATAAATCCAGCCCTACAAAAGATAATAGATGGAAAACACCAAAACAAGGGGGAAACTACACTCTAGAAAAAGCAGTAAATCTTTCAACAAACCCAAAAGAAGATAGCCACACAAATATACTTCCACCTCTAACAACAAATATAACAATAAGTAACAATCACTTTTCCTTAATATCTCTTAACATCAATGGACTCAATTCCCCTAAAAAGACATAGACTAATAGACTGGATAGGTAAAGATGACCCAGCAGCTTGCTGCATACAGGAAATGCACCTCAATGACAAAGGCAGACACTACCTCACAGTAAAAGGTTGGAAAACAATTTTCCAAGCAAATGGTCCCAAGAAACAAGCTGGAGTAGTCATAATTGAATAAAATTAATTTTGAACCAAAAGTTATCAAGATAAGTAAGATAAGGAAGGACACTTCATACTGGTCAAAGGAAAAAATCTACCAAGATGAACTCTCAATTCTGAACACTTAATCTCCAAATGCAAGGGCACCCACATTCATAAAATAAACTGTACTAAAGTTCAAAGCACATATCTCATACCACACAGTAATAGTGGGAGACTTCAACACCCCACTCTCAGCAATAGACAGATCATGGAAAGATAAACTAAACAGAGACACAATGAAATTAACAGAAGTTATGGACCAAATGGATCTAACAGATTATAGAACATTTCATCTTAAAGCAAAAGGAAATACCTCTTCTTAGCACCTCATGGTACCTTTTCCAAAACTGACTATATAATTGGCCACAAAACAGGCCTCAACAGATACAAGAAGATTGAAATAATCCCACACACCCTATCAGATCACCATGGACTAAGGCTGGTCTTAAATACTAACAAAAACAATGTAAAGCACACATACACATTGAAGCTGAACAATACTCTACTCAATGATAACTTGGCTTTTTAGAATTTAATGAAAATGAAGACATATACCAAAACTTATGGGACACAGTGAAAGCAGTGCTAAGAGGAAAACTCATAGCTCTGAGTGCCTCCAAAAAGAAACTGAAGAGAACTTAACACTAGCAGCTTGAAAGGTCTAGAACAAAGAGAAGCAAATATACCTAAGAGGAGTAGATGGCAGGAAATAATCAAACTCAGGGCTTAAAACAAATAGAAACAAAAAGTACTATACAAAGAATCAACAAAACCAGTAGCTGGTTCTTGAGAAAATCAACAAGACAGATAAACCCTTAGCAGACCAACCAGAGGGCACAGATACAGTATCCAAATTAATAAAATCAGTAATGAAAGGGGAGACATAACAATGAAACATATCTTAAAATAATTATTCTGTTTGTTGAGTATTAACAGTTGAAAATATTAAAATCATCTTCTACAAAAAATTAAAAAACAAAAAAACAAAAGAATTAGTGATGGTACCAATGTCTAGTCACAGCATCGATGGCAGTTCTTCTATTAGGCTACTTCAATGTCACCTCTTACCCCGAGTCATGGTTTGACCTATCTGAGGACAAAGTACAGTGTATTTCCATAGTATCCTATGTCATTGCAATGCAGATCGACTTCAAGGCTTAGGGATATCACTTTCTAAATGTTCTCCAACTTTCACATTCGATGTTGCAATAGAATTATTTGCTGTTACATCCTGCCTGGACACAGAAGTCAAATCTGCTTGCCACCTATTGATGTTCTATTCTATTTGCCCTTCACGCTAATCTCTCCAAATTCTAAGAATGGTCATATTAACTTGTCTACTTAAGACCCTGGAATTGGCTTTCCTATGCTTATAAGAACACAGCAAAAATCCCCCATCCATCATCCAGTCTGAAAAAAATCCTCAAGCTTAGCAATTTATCATGTAAGTAACAGTGTTACTCATGTGGTTATATGTTCCTTATGAGAACATGCATTTTTCATGTACTTTACAGAAGAATCAAATTCAAAGATGTGTAGGAGGGAGGTGACAATACCAGACTCAGCTACTTTCTTGTGATGCTAAGTGGTCTGGGGGGATTTCCATAGTCTGTCAAAGTAATATGACTGGTTATTAGGAAATTAGAAGACCAGTTCATTGGAATGGTCTTGTCCTAAAGCCTTCAAGGTCAGTGCATAAACTGGACATACCTACTTGAATGTTACCTGTAGGTTTTGTATTCAACAGAATAAAGAAAACCAGTAGTAGTAAATCATTGATGGCAAGGTGGCTGTGGTAGTGATGGATGAACTGTGCTGGGTACATCTTGTCCCATTGTATCTGTTTCTTGGGGACACCTTTTTAAAAGAGCTTCATTGCAACATGCTATGTTATTTTGTTTAATAAAGAAAACAGATGCAGAGACTCATAGCCCAACATTAGACAGAGCCCAAGGAGGAAGAATTGTAGGAGCCAGAAGGGTGGAGGACACCAAAAAAACATGGCTTACAGTAACAACTACGCAGGGTTCAGGAGCGCACAGAGACTGAGGCAGCACTCACAGAGCCTGCAGGGGTCTGTGCTAGGCCCTCTGCATACATACTGTGGTTGTTTAGCTTGGGTTTTTTTGTTTGTTTGTTTGTTTGTTTGTTTGACCCCAGAGTGGGGGTGGCTCTGACTCTTTTGCCTGCTCTCAGGACCTTTCTCCTCCTGCTGGGTTGGCTCCATATGAGGGTTGGTGCCAGTCTTATTTCATCTTGTTATGCCATGTTTGGTTCATATCACTAGGAGGAAGCCTGTTCTTTTCTTCAGGGAAACAAGTTTAGTGGATCTGTGGGAGAAGGGAGAACTGGTTGTGAGAACTGGAAGGAGAGGAGGGAGAGGCTGAAGTCAAGATGTATTGTAGGAGAGAAGAGTAAAGAAAAAAAAAAAAGAAAAAAAGTTAAGAGTTTGCCAGAGACACCTTGGAATCTGATCTGGGCAGAGAGACAAGAGAAAGATGAGACAGAGAGGAGTCAGAGGTGTTCTCTATAACCCAGAGTTTTCCATAGTATAATTTCAACATCCTATTTCACATAAGACAGAATGAAGGAAAATCTCTAGGACTGTTAGCAGAACACCATAGTCAGGCCCTTATCCATGCTAAACAGTCATAGCAATGATCAGGCCCTTATACATATGTTAAACAGTCATAACCATGGTCAGGCCCTTATACATGTGTTAAACAGTCATAGCCATGGTCAGGCCCTTATACATATGTTGAATGATCATAGCACAGTGGTGATATAGGGGCCTTCTAGCCACCTGACCTGATGCCTGTTCTAGAGATATACATATGGATGCATTGAAGCACAATGGAGATGACACCCATGGGTGTGGTTTAGTCCAGAAATGATTTGACTTCTCAGGAAAGTGAGTTCCAAATCAGCACCTAAGTTCACGTTGCCTTCTAAGCTAAAGTGTGTCATGCTTTGTTTCAGCTTTAATGCTGAACACTGTAAAATGTTCAATGCTTTTGTGACACCCACTTTTCCATTAAAAATGAACATTTAGTGAGTCTCCCAATCATCTCTCAGCTGAGTTCAACTAAGTTGTTATCTTATTTCTGAGAAATTTCTCATCGTCTTCATGTCACATAAAGAAGAAAAACCTATACCAGTGGATCTTTCAGATTTCCACCTCTGTCACTAACTAGTTAAATCTAAGTGGGATTTTAAGGGACACATTAATGTGCAGGGCGAAAGGAATCGTGGAGACCCGTGCCTACATGGAGAACAACCGGTGACTCCCGAGGTAAGGAGGATCGGCCTCGCCCAGGGAGGATTCAGTGTCTAACAGAGAGTGGCCGGCCCTGAAATCCTATGTGCAGAAACTTAACCTTTAATCTTTGATCTGTATGTTTCAGTCTAAATAGCCAGAGTTTAGGTAGCCAGTGTGGGACCAGAGAGGAGAGTCCATGCGCAGCAGTAGCCTGGCCAACACAAAACGGACTTCACGTCTTATGAGAATTCGTGGTTTGTTTGTTTTATTGGAGGTGTGTTTGCTTTGATTTTTGAGAGAGAGAGAGAGAGAGAGAGAGAGAGAGAGAGAGAGAGAGAGAGAACAAAATTGAGTGGCTACAGACATAGGGAGGATCTTGGAGAAGCTGGTGAGAGAAATAATATGACCAAACTATATTATGTGAAAAATTAAGAAATCAGACTTAACAGGTTACACTTATATATTTGTACATATACATACATACATACATACATACATACATACATACATGTGTGTGTGTAACAATAATAAAGGAAAAAAGACCATCGACTTGAGAGTTGTGGGGGACACGGAAAGGGCGGAGGGATGGCATTTGGGAGGGGATGGACGGGGGGAAAGGGAGAGGGAAAGTGATATAATTCTATTTCAATTGGAAATATATTTAAAAAATAAAATCTAAAACAGTGTGAGCCCGCTTCTGTCACCTGCCATGACAGATAAAGTGTGTTTGCCACTTGGACGCACTGAGAGACTCTGCAGGGTTTGGCTTGCTTTGTGAAGCTATGTTGATACCCCAGCATGATCCTTTGCTTCGACTACGCACACACGACCGTGGAAACGGGATCTAGACTTTTCCAAAAGAACAAATCAAGAACTAAGCTGTATACCCCGAGCTAATGGGTTAGAGTTCCCGGGGTGCCTCTCTTGACTGACACCCCCCTCAGACAGAAGGCAGGGCTCCATCACCCCAAAGCTCCCTGCCCGCTCTCCTCAGTGACCTCCCACAGGAAGGAGACCTGGAGCATTACCTTCCCTCTGCTATGGATGACGGTCACACTGCTATGGATGAAGGTCACACTGCGTTTCTAACTGCTGACTAGGCTCCTCGGACTAATGATGACTAATGTTTTATCAAGGTGCACGGAGCAGTTCCATGGCTTCCCTTTTAATGAGATCAGAGTTCACTCTCAAGTCTCTATTTTCTCACTCTATGCTTGTTCCCTAGAGGGCTTCACTCTCGTGGTTCGGTTTCAATCTGCGTGGGAATAATTTGTGGTGTTGTCTTTCTAATTCTGACCTCTACCACTTACAGCCCCAGATCCGAGTGTCTCTTGCTTCTCACTCAATAATTCACTCACTCATCCATTTACGTTTCCATCATCAGATGAATATTTATTGCATGGCTATTGTAGGCCCAGCAGTCTATCTGGTTAGCTCTGGACTCAGACAAAAGCAATACTTCATTTGCTGAAACATGACCTTGCCTCCTCCTCCTTTCCAGCATGAGGTGGTGGTGGGGTAAGTTGTCCTCAGGCTTCTCTTCTCTCATCATGGAAAAGTTCTCCCCCCACCCCCAGTCTGCAGCTGTATTTACCCTGGCTGCTATGTGGGCTCACACACTCATGTAATAATGAATGGGATTTCTTTCCCTAAAACTTGCTCCATCTTAAGTAGGCCCGAAATCTATAAATGATCCTAGTGACAAAAATCTTAGCTTTGCCCCAAGCATATTCTGCGCACCTACTTCCACGTTCCTTCAGCTGTGCAGGCATTTCTTCTCTGATGTCTCCTTTCTAACAGTGGCCCTATCATTTGATTCTGAACCTTAAAATCTTATCCTTTCTCCTGATGCCATGGGATCTGCTCCTCGGTTTCCATTTCTAACTCTACCTTCCTTCTGCCATCTCTGCCATGAGAACCTTCTGAAGACACATGTTTAAAGATGTAACATCTCCTTTCTTCCACACTGCCTACCCACTTGCTGCTCAATGGAGTTGAAATCCTTTATTTTATAAGCAGCCCTTCAATTTGGTCCTGCTTGATGCTCTTGTCTATTGTTTACAAAGCCCCCAGCCACCTATCATAGCTTCCTCTTCTTTCACACACAGTCTCTTATTTCTTAAGACATCCAGGATGTTTGAAGACTGTCTATGCTTTGCCATATAGTCTCTCTATCCTTCCTGCCTAGCATCAAGTTAATTCTTCTCACATCTTACTTCAAGAGACACCCCCTCTGTGAAATGGATTCATTCTATCTTCTCCGGTAGAATCAGTAGGTCTTGACTGTGTCTCGGTGGTGCCCTGGCTGCACCCTACCACAATATCTGGTATACCCTGGGGTACATGGTCTTGCTTGATGGCAAATTTCTCAAAGGCAAGATGCATGTCTGATTTGTCTTTGCATACCTAATGCCTGCCAAACTAATAGGTACATGCCTTTAACACGTGATGCATGATTGCTAGATAACTAAATACCAGGGTTATTTGTTAAGCTGAGAAAAGTATTCTCTGGTTTTCTATTTCATGTGGTTTTAAAATAGTTGTTTTCATTGTTATTATTATATATGTTACTATTATGTCCTTTAATTATCATTAAAGGGAACATCTTAGTTCCCTTTAATGGATAGTTGAAAACAAGCCATTTATATTTTTGTTTAAAACATATGTTGGATTTATGCAACTTGTGAGGTATGAAAGAACAGATCCAGGGTAGATTCTGGCAAGCACATGCTTCACTCCTCTCATCTTTACAGAGGTGCATGTTAAACAATCTAATGATGCACTGTAGGGCCACTTTGCTAATCCTTTGAAAATGAGAACATGATCCCTGCCCAGTGCCCCGGTATCCTGCTATAATAGGAAGCAACCTTTGCTGAGCCCTGCCTGTGTTCCAGGCACTGTTTGCACTGTTGCGGGAGGTTGCTGCTTTCAGCCGTATCATTTGAATCTCTTGCTTGATACTCCCAGCTCTCCAGGACACTACCCCTGCCCTGGGCACCTGTATTCCTTCCTCGGAATACCGTGACACATGGCACGGCTTTTCTGTGACCGTGTGTTTCATTAATTGCATCATAGTTCTTGACCTTGATCTTTCGACTTCCTTCAAAGCTTCCACTCCTTGCCACGGGCTCCATTGCATTTTAAATTCCTAAGACAGTTTCAACGGGCACTTGGCTCTTCCTTTGCTAGTCTGCTCCGACCTCTCCACTGCTTTGTCACCAGGAGGAAGCTCCCACACAACCCGCCTCCAGCCTCCCTCTACCTGTTACTCATTTGCTCACTTGTTTATGAGGTTCAACCATGCCACAGATGTCTCATCTGCACCATGCACAGCTGATCCGAGGTCTCGTCTGCTCGGGCTAAGGGAGCCCCCCTCAGATTAGCTCAGCCTGTGAGATCGCAGAACTCTTCTGAGTAGTACAGGAAATGCATCATTTAGAATGAAAAGATAGATGCGGTGGGAGTTTCAGAGCAGCAGAATCCTAACCAAGAGGTGTAATAAGCCGGCACTTAGTTTTAAAGAGAACATTCAAGCAATGGCCAATTTTCTAATTATAAGGTTTTGAAAATTCATGATGTTCATATTATTAATATCCTACATTTCAGAAGTTGTAGATAATAGAATATGATTATGGATGTCAGATATGAATTTAATTAAAAAAAAAAAGCCCCTAAGCATAGCTTTTCAAAAAACCCTGAACCTCAGAAGAGGGCAGAGGGTTGCATTAGGCTCTCTATGTTGCATATGAATGCACTATATCTTTTTACACAATTACATTTGCCTAAAATATGCCCCAGGCCTGGGTATTTCAGTCCAATACAATGTGTGTTATATGGGACAGAAAGATAACTGGTGCTGAATTCTTTTTCTTTTCAGCAGTTGCTTTAACTCGTGTACACAATCAGGTTTCCTAGCTTGCCAGCTTCAGTAGCTTCATGGAAGGAAAAGAACATGGAAAACTACAAATAAGTCATATTTTCCGAGTTCTTACTTGACGGAACACTTCACATGCCATGTAAGCTTCAATCCTGTAAGCCAGGTTCTCCAACCACTTCACAAATGAACTCATTAACGATGGAGAGAGAGGAAAAGTGACTTTCTCCCTGTCACAGCGACATGCTGAGTGGCTGAGCTATAATTTTAAACCCAGTTTTCAATCCAACATTCTTAACGAGCATCTCAGTTTTACTTCTGGTTGCTTTGATAAAATACACAAGTAATTTAGGCTAGGAAGAGTTTTAGCCCAGAGTTTTATCATAGTAGGGAAGTCACAGCACTGGGTGCTTGAGAGGGCTGGTCACATTACATCCTTTGACAGAAGAAGAAAGCATACTTCGTGCTTACACTCTGACTGCGTTCTCCCTTTTTATACAGTCCAGAATCCAAGCCCAGGGAATGGAGCTACCGGCCTTTCTCTTCAGGCTGCATCCTTTTACATCATTTAATGATAATCCTCCACAGACATGCCCACTAGGCTACCTAATCTAGACAGTCCCTCAGTGAGACTCCCTTTCCCAGGTTCTAGATTGTGTCAAGTTGACAATTAAAATGAACCACCGCAACCACTATTTTACATATGTCTGAGCACCACATGTGTGCCTGGTACCTGGAGACGCTAGAAGAGGGAGTCGGATCCCCCAGGGGACCTGGGGTTACAAATGGTCAAGAGATGACACGTGGCTAGTAGGAATTGAACATGGGTGCTCTGGGAGAGCAGCTAGTGCGCGTAACTGCTGATCCATCTGTCCAACTCCTATGTATGGTTGGTTGTTTGTTTCATCAANCTCCGGGTCCACGGGTGCCACACAGGGCTTCCATCTCCGGGTCCACGGGTGCCACACAGGGCTTTCGTCTCTTTGGACTTTTGAGTGTCTTTTAAGACACTTGTGCTTGAGTGTAGTCTCGGTTAAAAAGGAAAACAGAAGAACGCGCATGCTTTCCTGTTTCCTACTCAAAACCATTTATTTTTTCACCTTTAAAAAACGCTTTCCACTTGTAAGGGCTTTCTGCACTCAAAAGCACGTTCTCTCACAAACTTAACCGGTGAGCTTGAAGGACCATCTGGAGACGTGGGCTTTTCTTTCTTCCAAAGAGTCAGCAGGGAGCCTCTGGAAGGAGGAAGTGTGTTCTAAAAGCATTTTTAAAAGAGAGAAGCCACAGAGAATGTTGACAGAGATACAGTTTAGAGGACGACTATTTCAAAAGTCCTGAGCCTTTGAAGAGCTGTTGACAAAGGAGTTATCTGATAATCAAATAGTAAGTACAGTGTCAAAAAAGCAAGTAATTAGTAAGTATGTTAAACTAAGATCATCATTTGAAGTGCTGGTGACAACATAGTCGGACTCCTGAAGTGGCTTGGTAGGTAAAGTAACTGTGAAGTCTGGCAGACGGAGTTCGATCCCTGTAACCCACACAAGGGAAGGAAAGATCTTATTGCCCAAAGGTTTCAGACCTTTGTGCATGAACACACACTAAAAAAAAATAATAACCTTTTTTTTTTTATTTCACTAAAACCATTTAGCATTTCTGTTACAAATCTCAATTTTTGTTAAGGTTTATGGCTGGTATTTTTATATTACACTTACTTTTTTCTATTGTAGTGGAAACAGAGAGATTCATAGTAGAAAAGGAAATAGGAACCCGGAATAGAATGTGTGCCTTTTTCAATCTAAAACCTGAAAGAATTGGGTGAGTATAAAATGATACTATTACATTTATCACTATTATTAAGTCTACTCTGATGAGAGACACTGCTTTTTTCTAGGCACTAAAATAAAATTGCCCCAGCGTTTTTTTGATGCTTACAAAGGCTCAGAACAATGGGTTCGCAGACGCAATCGGTCGGTCTCTGGAACATTCAGCATCCCGTGGAGAGCAAGATCAGGTAAAGCCTGGGACCAGTATGGCAGTAACAGTTTCCCTTCTCAATTACCCAGAGCACACAGATTTCACTGGAAATAGAGGAGCCTGAGCAGTGTGTGCTCCTGTAGCTTTGAACTGATTTGCCCCTGCCAGAGGTTGGCGTTTAGGATCAATGGACAGGGAGGAGTTCGTGCAGGAACTAAAGACATGGTTACATATGTAATCCCTTGTAAGGGACATTTCTACTCTTAGATATATGAGTCTTTAGATATATGGATTAGAAAGACCTTTGCTTCTTCATGTTCATAATCATTTATATTTTAGAATGACTCATAAGTATTTTTGGCTTTCTTTCACCAAACGTCTCCCCCCCCCCCCCCCCCCCCCCCGAGGGAGGAAGTACATTAGGAAAAAATAGACACAGATTTCCGGCTTGCCTTATTTCAAGAGTTTTAATTCTCTTCTGAGAGGAAATGCCTCCCTGAGAGAGTGAGATTTCTGGAAATGTAAGGTTCTACCCGTCATCACTCTGGGTATCAGCATCACACTTAGGGTATCTGGCATCCCCCGCATGTTCTCTGGTTCCCAATCTGTTATTCCCAGTGAGATAGCAGGTCCCGGAAGTCTGGAGGCTCCCCTCTCCTTCTCTCTATCCTTCCTCATCTACCTCCAGGCCCAGCAGACATCCTAGGCGAAGTTCCCTGGAGGCCCTTTCTGGGTTATTTCATGGCCAGCAAATCCTGACGCTCTTTCAGCAGAAATCCTTCTCTTTCTTTCTTTCTTTCTTTCTTTCTTTCTTTCTTTCTTTCTTTCGTTTTGTTTTTCGAGACAGGGTTTTTCTGTATATCCCTGGCTGTCCTGGAACTCACTTTGTAGACCAGGCTGGCCTCGAACTCAGAAATCCGCCTGCCTCTGCCTCCCAAGTGCTGGGATTAAAGGCATGCCCCACCACGCCCGGCTCAGCAGAATTCTTATGTTTGAACCTCATGATATACCAAGATTTCCTGCAGTCACTTCAGCAGGCCCGCCCATTGTCAACATCAGAGGCTGTCTGGTGATGGTCCTTTGCACACTTAATTCTCTTACTATGTGTAGAAATCATAACAGCTACAAATCCATCTTTTTATGTTTATGACTCCAGGTGACCATATCTTTGATACCCCAGAAATAGAGGCAGTTTATGACACAACTCTTAAAGTAAGTCAGCTTCATATTGGCTGCATTTAGTTGCCTTCAAAATCAGGTTTGTATTTGGTGAAGACTAAACAGAGAGAGTCCAGTTTGTTTGGCCTCTAACCCATACAGCATGCAGAGAAAGGCCTTCATTTACTATAGTCAATTTGAGGTAATTCAAACATTTCTAGTGAGGTTAAAATTCTTCACTCTACATATCCAGTGATATATTTCCATTTCTGTAATTGTGTGTGCACGCATGTGTGTGTGTGTATGTGTGTGTGTGTGTGTGTGTGTGTGTTTTGAAAGGCTACGGGAAGATGTCAGGTATTGGTTTTGGCTGCTGTCCATGTCTCTCCATGTCCCAGAGTTTGCCAAGTAGGCTAAGCTGGCTGGCTAGAGAGCTCCTAGATTTCTGTTTCCACCTCCACAGCACTGAGAACATAATCATATACCACCACACCTGAGCTCTTCATGTGGGGATTAAACTCAGGTGTGCATGCTCTAGAGGCAAGCCTTACTTCCTGAGCTTGAGTTTCCCAGTGTAGCTTCTGCTTTTCTCTATCTATGGCTGTACTGCAGACCTCTAGGGGACATTGTTTACACAAGAGGCTAAAACAAGACAATGTTTCTAGACTCTATTTGCCAGAGGACCATTTTTCTAAACTTGTTAATCCATCAAGAACCACTACTTTTGTGTAAAAATCTTTAGAAAATTATAGGAGAAGCATATAAGCCTCTATCCAGAAGTTATTTGGTTCCATAGACATAAACTGACATCACTTTTCCATGATAGTTTACAATAGATGATCTCCATTTCTTGCATCTTTCTGGAGATGACTGTTGCTGGCTTGCCCCCAGTCCGCACACCATGCTCTGAGTAGCTTCCCTATGCTAGGATGGAGGTTGTGTGGCACAGATGTCCACTGCATTTGTCGCAGTACAGAGGTCCTGCTCAGGCCTGGGACGTCTCGACAGTTTATTAGAGAACGTCAGAAGTCACACAGATGCGAGGAAACAAGCAAAGAGGCCGCAAGAGGTTCTCTCAAAGGAGACTGCGCTCTAATAGGCAAATTAATTGGTTATGGAAAAAAACCCCACTCAAGGCATCATTGTCCTTATTTCAACTTTATCCTGGGGCCTCGAGACCAATTTGGACTTGGGACTTCCCATCTGGGCTCTTTAGTTATCGTGAGCTGCTGGCAGCAAATGAGACCTTTTGCGGTTAACTCAGAGAGTCTGGCTAAAGTCTAGAGAGTAATTTTCTCTGCCTACATGAAAGCATACCAATCCCCTTGAAATTCTACATCCTTTGTCCTACTATGGACTGACCACAGTTGGTCCCTCAGTAGCCGACACTGCAAAATATAGATGCAACTACTTTTTTGTGTGTGCTAGTTGAAATGGTTTTCAGAAAAGCTTCTGGCTTTGCAGATGATCAGATGTGCTTTTTGCCATCAGTGGTGGGCATTTTGGGTATATATCCTTTTATCTATATAAAAATAAAATTCCAGTGGTGGCAGAAAACTTCTGTGCTCTGTGCATCAGAAAAAAAAAAGATGTTTAGAAGGGCTCATGTTGTCAAAGAATTAGTCTAGGATTTAGAGGAGGGTGTTGATGTTACATGCTACCCTGGGCCTAGTGACAGTCTGTCTATAGGGAGAAATCTGGAGATAAGAACCTGAAGCATACAGGTTCCAGCACTTCACCTATGACCCAAGCTGGCGTGAATAAGAATGGGTCCCCAGGAACAGTAAGGGCTGTGAGAAGGTTGGCTATTGACAGCTGCAGGCTCTTCTACACATCTGGCATGTATTTTACCTTAATCATCAGATCTTCTGTAGCCTGGTAGAGCAGCTCCCAATGGATCTGCTCATAACACCTTACATCCTTTTAAAATTATCTATTGTTTGTGCTCGAGACAACCTGGTGTAGTCCAGGCTGGCCTAGAACTCATTGTGAAGGAGAAGATGGCTTTGAACTTGTAATCCTCCTGACTCCACCTCCCTAGTGCTGGCACTGAAGGTAAGTCATACCACCTCTTCCTGTTTGTGATGAGCATGTGCATGTAGTTTGCATATTGGGCAAGCACTCTACCAAACATGCCATATCCCCAGCTCCTCCCATATGATCTTGGACTTAGGCTCTTTACATCCAATACTTCCGTTATTCACTCCTGCCCAAGTCTAATTAGATTTCATGAAGTTTATGGTTGTGGATAAAAACTAAAGAAATGAACAAAATAAGTTAGTGTGTGTAGGCACACACGTGGGTCTATTCCTTTACGAGGCTTACAAACACAGCCCCGAGGTAAGAGCTGCTTGCTGAGTGTACAGCTAGTTACCAGAACAGGAGTTTCCCTAGAGATTTATTCAGAGGCCGTGGGATCATGGGATTGAGTCTTCTGTAAGAGGGATGCAAACTCTGGTGGTTACAGGGCCTGGAGAGGGTTGATTAAATGTACAGAGCTTGAGGTCAGAGTTCAGCATTGCTATAGGTAGTTGAAGTACAGTATCACTAAGGAGAGACTTACTACCTTTATGGACATTTCTTGTTTGTTTGTTTGTTTTTGTTTTTTTGAGACAGGGTTTCTCTGTGTAGCCCTGGCTGTCCTGGAACTCACTTTGTAGACCAGGCTGGCCTCGAACTCAGAAATCCACCTGCTTCTGCCTCCCAAGTGCTGGGATTAAAGACGTGTGCCACCACTGCCCGGCTTAAGGACATTTCTTAAATTTGCATGTGTATGTGAAACTTCCACCCCTCTAGAAAATTCTGAAGTTTCTATTTTTTCTTGTGCAATTCGTATAAAAAGGCTATAAAACTCCCTGCATATTCATTTAAAAATAAAAATAGGATTCTTAGATCTGTTCTCCTTTGTCTGGGTCTGACTCCCCACTTTTGTTGGGATCTTGCCTTTCACAGTTCATCATATACTAGAGAAGGATCTACTCTGTCAGAGTGTGTCTGGACTCTGAGCTGAGCTGGACAGATCAGGTTCGACAGCAGCTGGCAATGTTCCAGTGACCCCCATGTCACCTTTGATTACTTTTTTTTTTTTTTAACGAATTTACTCAAAGTGATTTTATTGCTTGTGCACGCAACGGCATTTATGCCACTAGAGCAGAGGCTGTGGATGACTCATATTTCCAATTGGGTGGAAGCACCTGCTTAGTCTTATAGTATCGAGCCAATCGGTGAATTCTGCTCTCTATCAGAATCAGGCGGAATTTAGCATCCTTATCCTTTCGGTTCCTCTCAAGGTGCTTTCGGCCAGCAACCACCTTCTTAATCAAATGGTAGAGATCCTCAGGGAGGTCAGGGGCAAGGCCTTTGGACTTGAGGATTCTCAAGATTTTATTTCCAGTCACAAAACGGACCTGGGCCACCCCTCAGGATCACACCTATCTGGGAGGGAGTCAGGCCTTTCTTGGCCAATTTGTAAATCTGTTCCTTCAGACGTCAACTTCAGCCACGTGGGGACGCTATGGCGGTAGGGCAGCGCCGACTGGGGCAGGCCCTTCCCAGGAGCATGCATGCGACCCATGATGGCAGAGGTCTGGCAGCAAAGAGCCCTTTGATTACTTCTTAATGTGACCTTTCAATGGCTTTCTGTACATAGGAGAACTTGAACTGTCCCAAAGATTTCTCACCCCTAAGGTCTCAGAGCTTTGGGGCTCCAGAAGCCATCAACACAGGAGGCACACCCCTTTCCATGCCTTTGACCAGAACTCTTGGCAGGATTTCTAAGTGATTTCCACTTCCTCTGTCAATGCTTCTTGGTTGTTTCATCCGCAGCAACTCAATCACCTTCTTGATGAAGGCATGGATGAAATGAAAATGTTCCCCCTTCCTGGTGTGTGGGAAGTCCAGTTGGTGCTCCCATCTCTTTCACCTGGTATTTGTCAGGCCTGTCTCTCCTGTCACCTAGTGCAGGTAGGCTAAAGACTCGCTGTAAAATTTTATTTCCTGTCTGTACACATGTGTGTGTACACCCACATGTATATGCATGCATGTGTACATATGTGTGCACGTGTATGTTTGTGTGCACCTGTATGCTGGTGCACATGGAAATTAGAATTCAATGTCATGTCTTCATCAGTTGCTTTCCACTTTAAATTTTTGAGACATGGTCTCATTGAACCTGAAGCTTATTGACTGGCTAGAGTAGCTCTCCTCCTGCCTCACCTCCTTAGCAATGAGATTAAAGGTATGGATCAGCACACCAGGCTTTTTAAATGGGTGCTGGGGATCTGAAAGCTGGGGATCTGAACTTGGGGCCCCTGCTGTGCCATCTCCTTAGCTTCCCACCCCTATGCACTATAGTGCTCAGATATTTCTAGAAACCATTAGTGAGAAGAATCATTTGCCACTACAAATACTTAGATAAGAGTCTGGCAATGTTTTTTCTATGAAGGGATAGCTAGATAGTCTCTTTTGGAACTACCTGCTGCAGTGTGGGAGGAGGCAGCACACAGGAAAACCTGAAACCAATTAGTGGGACCATGGGCCGATGCAATTTTGTGGACACTGAAATTTATATATATATATAAAATATATATATCACAAAATAGTATCCTTCTTTTGTTATTTTAAAACATTAAAAATGTCTGAGCCACCCAGCCAAGGAGCCATACAGACAGCAGATGACAGACTGCATTGCCGTGCCATGGTTTGGTGACCTCTGACCCAGATGACTAGAGGCAATTTTTGATCCTTAGGCTTCCTACATGAGAATCTCTTAAGGTCGGGCAGGTAGGTAGCTTGCTTGGTAAAGGGCATATCTTGCAAACATGGAGACTTGTGTTCCATTACCAGAACCCACAGAGATCAGTTAGGTTTGGAAGTCCCAGTTGGTCACACAGCAGAAGTAGCTACATGGCAAGTTCCAGGACAGTGATAGGCTCTGACTCTAGAAAAAGGACCCAGCATCTAATGAATGACACTCCAGTTTATCCCGTCATCTCTATGCATACAACAGCTAAGACTCTGTGTTCTTAATAGCATCTTAGGGTCTTTCTAGATGCAGAAAATGTGAAACCAAGGGTTTCTGTGTGTTCACATTTTAAGTACCCATTATTCAGAATATCATATATGAGACAAGTATTTATCTAAATTAAACTTTGTAAAGATAAGAAATTTTCATAGAGAAGAAACTCACACACATTAAATGATTTAATATGTACGAGACTAAAATGCACATAGGAAGTAGTCTTTATGTTTCTGTTTCAAATAGCCACCACGGCAGCTGAGCCACTGTTGCCCACAGGAAATCCAGAAGCGATCACCTTTATTAGGAGCTCATAATTCCGAAGGGCAGATACTACATATTTCCTTTACAACCTCATTCATCTAATACAATGGATGATAATGCAGCATCTTCATGGAGGAGAAGAACCAAATGGAATGCTGTGCCCACACAGGCCTTTCAGCTAACACAAATCAGCTGAGACTGGAATAGGACTCAGCTATATGGGAAGGTCTGGCTGCTTCCAGTCTGCAGCCATAGTCACCTGCCTTTTGTGAGTTAACACTAAAGCTTAAAAAGAAGGAGTAGAGGAGAGAGAGTGGAAGTATAGTGAAAGTCCCTCTTGAGCTAGGGCTCTGTTCTAATCTCATCTAGATCACTGAATCTCACCTTGCCTGCTGTGGGCTCCGTGGAGGATTCTGTTGCTTAATTCTCAAGAGAAGCATGTGAAGCAGCGACATTTCACAGCTCAGGAAACTGAGTTTTGTAGGTTCCAAGGATCATCTTCACACAGACTCAGTGAGGTCTAAGATGTGAACTCAGGGCTGTGCTCCTAAGAGTGACACTAGGAGACCCCTACACCATTTAAATAGAAGAAAGCCAGGTTCTGACAGTTTTTTTCCCCTGAAGCAGGAACTAGACACTGAGTTCTGAGTAGAGTCTGGACAAATATATCAAATTCCATCCCACAAAAGCCACGACTCCCATTTAGCATGGTGTAAGTTAGGAGACACCCGAGATCCTGCAGTTCACTGCGCTTGCCTTGAGCAGCTGCATCACTATGCCCAGGAAAGATGGGATTTGACTACCTTAAACAATAATGCTTGTTTGGCAACTCATAAGCCAGATGACCAATAAGGAAGATGCTCTTGAGGGGACCTTAAGTCTTGGCCATTGTGACCTGATTAGATAGAGCAACTAGAGGCTGGCAGAAGTGAAAGACGGTGTTAAGTAGAACATGAAGTTGTAGACATGGATTTCAAGGACACCCAACCATTCTTGGCCAAGTGATGCCCTCAAAGCTAGTGAAAGGCACTGGAACTCCATCATTTGAACATGCTTGTACTTAAATGTTAGTAAACGGTGTATAGTTAAATGAACACATTCTTTGTTGGATTTTATTATTATTATTATTTTTTGGATAGGTCCTTAATTACTTTTCAAGTTAAAGAGCATCTTCGAGTGTGGCTCAGGGGAAAGATGCTGGAACTAATTAGAACAAGTGCTATGCTTGTCTCATCAGCCCGATGAGCTAGAGCAGATGAGTCCTCCCTGAGCTGGGGAGCATGGTCCACATCACTCTCCAGACATTTGGGAAGTAGAGTACAATGCTGCTCTTATGATGTAGCAGTAGCCATTTCAAGTCTAATTAGGTGTGCAGAACAGCTCTTTTTTTCTGGTACAGGCTGTTTTCAAAGGGCAGAAATGACAAGCACTATTTCTGGTCACTTCCTTTAGGGACATAGCCTTTTGTTGGAAAGCAAATGGTTTAAGCATTTTACAAGAGGGAGATGTACATTTAGAGAACATTTCTTGATATTTGGTTATGAGCCCAGCCTTTAATGGCTGAACCACCAACAGCCCTGAAAACACACATACAAGTAACATTATACAGACTGGGAATGTATATTCACAAATATACATGCATATACATATATGCATGTAACAACACTTGAAAAACTAGGCCATGAATTTAAAAGAGAGCAAGGAGGGGTGCATGAGAAGTTTGGAGGGAGATATGGGAATGGGGAAATGTGTAATTATATTATAATCTCCCTCCAAAGAAAGAAAAAACTATTGCTTCATTTTAGCTTTTAGCAAAGACATAATTGTGTTTATAAGCAACTTTCACATTATATATATATATATATATATATATATATATATATATATATATATACACATACATATATATGTATATATATACACATACACATGTATAACACCAATGTTTGTAGTTTTCTATTAGTCAACCTAATATTTGTTTATAATCAGTAGTTTCTCAAGCTTCTGAAGCAATACATTTAAGTTATAGGGTCTTAAGACAGACTATAAAAATTTACTTATGGAGAGTGACATGGGAAGCTCGTACAATTCATTTGTCTAATTAAAAACAAAAACAAAAAACAAACCACCAACCGGGAGACCCTGTTCTCTTCCCCTGGTGACAGCTCAGACTGGGTGTCTGTGGCTGATGAGTAGGCACAGCGAGTGTGGCTTTCTTTCCATCTCACCGTCTGAGAAGTCTCTTGCCTGGGCAGTTTTTCAGGACACAAACCTCAAAAGCGTTCTCAACAGCTTCTCATCAATGTCCATAGTTCAGAGACATTTGTTTCTTATAAGGCTTAGGGGAGCTCTCTGTTGATAGAGATATACAGAGACCTAATGCTCTTCATAAGATCCCCTCACCAAGCCACAATCAGCCACTCAACAGAACAAACTGTATGTTGGAATGCACGAGTTTAATTTAAATATGAACCATACAGGAAGTATTCAGAGTCTGGAGATGAGTCTGCATATCTGAGGTAGGATACAAACTGACTGACTTCCGAGACAACGGGTAGGTAGATAGACTAGGGCATGGTAGACTACGGGGAGAGGCACACTATTGTATCTGGGCTAACTGGGAAGGTTCAGCCAGCTTTGCCAGCAGCAGAGGAAGACAGGAAGTAACAAGAGCTTCTGGTTGTGGGAAAGATCCAGAACACTCCTTACTGTAGATGCCATGTTCTGAAAATTTAGACAGGATTTTGGATGTGAACATGTCTCCTCAAACAGAATACTTTAGCATTTCTAGTTCCTGGGTATTCAGTACTATAAGAATAATGTCTTTATCTTAGCTGATGGAAGAGAAATGTCTGAATAATAAATATAAAATATAGAAATTAAGTCCTGCAGTCTTGAACATAGACTACAATTAATAGTTTCTTCCTGTTTTGTTTTACTAGATAATGCTGTAGTGTATTTCTGACTCAATGGCTTATTGGGGAGATAGTGTAACATTTCCCACTGTATGTGATTGGCATTTGCTTTGAATAATCCCTCAAGTGTGCTAACTTATAATGTACTTCTGAGTACTTTCTTCTGGAAGGTTCCAGAAGCTGTCTCTTCCCTTATTTGATTCTCTTCCCTTGTTGGGCACCAAGCAAGTCTTTAACATATCTTTAGGCTGAGAAGAGCTAGTAATTGAGCTGGGCTGACTAACTAGGGTTTAGAAGTGGAAGAATTGGTCGGAATTTTTTCTTGTTTTCAATATTGAGGATTGAATGTAGGCATTTCTGTTGCTCTAACACTGGGTGATAGTCTCATCCCATAAATTTTGAGTGAGTTTTATTTTGAAATATAATTCTCAAATCTCCCCCCACCCCTGATTCCAAAATGACACCTGTAGTTAGAGTTAATTCCTTGGGGACATTCTTGGAAGGTAGTTCATAAAAAAATCTACATAGAATAAAGAGATGGGAAAATGATTCACAGATTTGTAAAGTTTTGAACAAAATTTTGAAGGAAATGCATGAATTTAATAATCTTTTCCAACAGCAGCAAAATAAGTAATATTCATGAATACTAATAGGTACAGCTGTACATATAATATAATATTGCCCATAATGTGCTAAAGCGTGATGATATAGGGGAAATTGTAAGAGTAAAGAATATGCCGGTGGACTTTTATTCGGTTTTAGGACTGTATTATAATTAGGCCAACAACATCATTATATCACAGAAGGACACTCAACTCATGTCTTAGAAGGTAGGTCAGCAGGAGTGTTTGGAGCAATGCATTGTCCTCTCAAGCAAACACCTAACCACTGGGGATAGCTGGCCATGTGGTGTGTGTGCTTAGAGTACAATGCCTCTGATGGAATCTAACCAATTCTGAAGGGTGATAATGACTTTGCCAATGATATCACTTAGTGAAGTTTAACGGAAGACTTATGCAGAGTATTTATAGGGCTCCCTGGGATATGCGTGGGATGCTGGGAGAGCATGTGGGAAGAAATAACAACACCTGACCTACATTCACCAGTGAACACAGGAATTTCACATAAAACACAGAAGGGAACATATTTCAAGTAAGAAGAAGCAATCTGCAGCAACACAGAGGTATCAGGTTCTTTGTGGCAAGAGCTTAGGTTTCATGGAGGCATGAATTTCTAAACTATTTCACTCACTGCTATATTATAGAACTTCAAGGGTTCCTTGTCTACATGAGCAGTAACCATTCATAGAATGTAGAAGGAACAGTGGTAAGTATAGGAAATGGGGTGGGTATGGACTAGGCGTGGCAGATCTGGATGGGAAAGAGAGAGTCTGGTCTTTGTCCTGTAGAGGATATGGAAGAACACATAGATTTACTGAAAGAGGAAATAAAACCATAGAAATAGGTAAGATCTCATCTTGGCCCTAATCACAGTGGTACAAGAGGTTAGTCTTGAGTTAAAGGAGAGAAGGATTCACTGCTTAGTCCGTGAAGCAGCACAGGGCAGGAAGTCATCTACACAAACATAGTGTACCTGAAGTTAAGGGGGTGCAATGGTGAGGACTGAGGGGTTATTGGTGAGTAGCAAGCTGCTGTTAATATTAGAGATGAGCATTTCAGCAAGGAGATGAGCACAGAAATGAAGCAGCCGTAGGTTGGGATGTGCAAAGCTGGTAAGACAGTGTAGACAGATGTTAAGTGAAACCTGTGTCTCCAAGAATAACTCTTAGGTGATTCATGGGATAAGGTGGGAGACATATAGGCACATAAATAGATGATCTTTCAGGGAAGTTGAGATTGAACCAAAAGAGAGATCTATTGTTCAGAAGGCAATGCAGAATCAAGCAAAAGTTCCTAGAGAATGGAAGAAATCAGACCAACCTGTAGGCCTCAGGAAAGATATCCAAAGCAAAAGGATGTTATTAATGCTTATGATAAACAGGATGCTGATGGAGTTGGATACTGAGACCTATGGGTTCTTCCTTTGCAGGCAGAGTAGAACCAGAGAGGAGGGACTATTTTCTAAAGTGCAGGGAAGAAGAGAGGAAACAGCCCTTGGGGTGGTGACAAACCAGATTACCTTCATAAATGCTGATCTATTTTACATGCACTCATAGTTGAGAGTAAACTCCTTGTATTTAGTTTTCCTTATGCTCAGTAGCAAGTGGGATTTACATGCCAATTAGCGAGTAGGCATTCAAATAACTTTAACTTGCTGGTACATGTAATTTGGATATTTTTCAACATATGAAAATGCATATAGCTACAATGTAATATTCTAGCAAAATTTATAGCCATTTAACTTAAATAAATTTATTTATACTTTCCTCAGTGGATTTTATTTGAAATATTAAGTGTAAATGTTACTTTGGAATAACTTTCCCAAGTCTAGCATTAGAAGATACAGTCACATAGAACTGTTTTTTTTTTTAAACTAAAATGCATTATAACGCTCATTAAAACCCACTTTCCTGGAAATGTAAAACTGATTTTGTCTAATGCACTACAAAATTCTCTATAAATGCATCAACATTGTGAAATAATGTTAATAGGAGGAGAGATAAAATATAATATATTTTCTTTAAATCTTAGGGCAATTAGAATAACTTTTACTAATGTGGCATAATAACTGCAATTATTTTCATTTGCATTTTTGCTGGGATTTATATTCATTAAAAGTCTGTGGTTTCGTATTCTGTAATATGCAAAATGAACATGACTTAATAGTGTTTTATAGCAAGATAATGCAGTAGGTAGTTTCATTTATTTAGTTAACAGCCAATCCTCTTACACGTAAGCACTATGATTTGAAGTCTTCACAGCACAATTCTGGAGCATACTATCTGGAACTTTCTTGTATGTAACTCCAGCTGCACGCAGTCCACTTCAATGTCTGCTCTCACAAATAAGTCATGAACATTCCAGAGGCAGCGTGCAATTCTGGCATGAGCAGCATCATTTCCAAGCTTTAACTTACTATACGATCTTGGCAGAGAATTATGTAACCTCTGTTGTGATTTAAAAGTCTTAAGACTTACAGAACCAGAAGAATTTCAGACCTACTTGGAAAATTAATTATATATTAGCTATTTTTAGATTTGACTTTATAGTACTTTCATAAAGCCTTCATTAAAAGGTACTATGAATCTTCTCTACTCCTAAAAACTGCTTACACTGATCCAGCATAGTGATATCCACCTTTAATTCCAGCACTCAGGAGGCAGAGGCAGGTAGATCTTGGGTGAGTTTCAAGCCAGCCAGTGCTACACAGTGAGATTCTTTCTCAACAAACCTTACTTGACATAAACTGATCAAGCATATTTTATGTGAATGAATTTGAGCATTCACCTGTTGTTTCAGAACTGAGGGAAACCCTCATTGCCTCCTTCTTTGGTTCTGTCCAGCTTTTTCCTTTTCAATTTCCAATTCTGCTACTGCTGTCACATCAGGTGAGTGATCTGGACTCATAGTTCACAGAAATTAATATTGAGATTGGAAGCGGTCGTGGGACACAGGCTTATTGCTAGTACATAGGTGATGAGCTAATTTTTACAACTTTTTGCTCCAGAGACGCGCAAGAAATGACTGCATGATTAAAGCCCAGCGAGCTTCTAATCCAGGCTCACTGGCTCTTTGTATTAGTCTCTTCCCATTCTTTTCATTCCATTATGTTCTACTCTTATTTTTTTATAATTTCTTGATATTGACTGGGTTTGCATTTGATTTGTTCTTGTTTTTCCAAATTTTGACATTGCATCATTAAGCCATTAAGCTATTAGAAACCTCCAGGTTTTAGATGACGTGTTGTCTACCAATTGTAGGTGCTGGTGCTCAGAACACTTGAGTGACATGCTTATATTTTCATGTGAATCAGTTTAGCAGGGGTTGTACTGGAACCTTGGAATTCTGAATCCAGTTAACAGAGTGGTTTCAGTATCAGACCCAGCAAGCCTGTCTACACTCTCCTGAGGATATCATATGGAGGTTTACAGTCATACAAGCAGCATAACTGGAGGGTTAACTTGCTGGATCCTTATGCTATTAACCTACTAGAGGTAAACTCCATAAAAAGAAAATATTTTCCACCCCACCATCCTCATACTTCAAACAAAACCTGGCATATGTGCAAAATGAACAAGGAGGAAAAAGAAAGACAAATTAGGCAAAGGCTTTGTAGTTGAACAGCGAGAGTGAATTCTGCTAAGGTTGCTTGCTATAAAAGCCTAGGCAAAAGACAATCAACAGAAGGGTAGTTCTGTCTAGCTTTGTGCTCTCAGCGGCATCACTTGACTCATGCGTGCATCTTCTGGACTTTGTTTTGTGGCTGTCTTTTTCTTCCTAGTGCAATAAAATCATTTTCAAAGTATGCACACAAAGCCCCAAGGGGCACATGGTCAATAAGGTAAATGTGCCACTCTTTAGGGAAATTACCTGTTGCAAATTAGGTCTTTTCAAAAGGCAGTCATTTCTGCCTTGGTATTTCCATATGCCTCCTCTAGAGCAATCACATTTATCTTGATGGCTTTGAAGAATATAAATCTTCACTGGTAGTGTCTTCAATTAAGATGGCCTCGAACTACTCAATGGAATGAAGTGTTAGGACTAAATTGGTAATTACTGTTGTAGATTATTTTTTGCATGTTGGAATTGCTATCTGTAAATACTCCTTTTTTTCCAATTTTTTTATTAGATATTTTCTTAATTTACATTTCAAATGCTATTCCGAAAGTCTCCTCCCCCCTCCCCCTCCCTGCTCCCCTGTCCACCCACTCCCACTTCTTGGCCCTGGCGTTCCCCTATATTGGGGCATATAAAGATTGCAGTACCAAGGGGCCTCTCTTCCCAATGATGGCCGACTAGGCTATCTTCTGCTACATATGGAGCTAGAGACACAAGTTCTGGGGGTTCTGGTTAGTTCATATTGTTGATCATCTTCTGTAAATACTCTTAATGCCCAGTTATTCTGAGAAATGACCAACAAATACATTTTGAAACATAAGAATTACTAACTGGGTTAAATGTACACTAAGTTTTCTGTACATAAATATAATCACAAAATTATCTTTTTTTTAAAAAAAGAAAGTGATTTGTTCCCAAGAATCTTCCTGACAAGCACTGATTCCGTCTGCCCCTCATAGGGCCTATGGGAAGCAAAGTGTGAGCATCTGACCGTAGAACAGTTTCTTACTTAGACACTAGCAGAGGCAGGAATGTTCATTCTTTTAGTGGTAAGAGCTTGATCTCACATAGGTGAAGGGGGCAAAAATAAAGGGAGTCCAGGATAATGACCAAGGGAAAAGTATAATCCCTCTGCACTTATGTGCAGGCAAAATCATAGTATATAAAGATACGCACGTTATAGTTTGCTCACAAGAGAACAGAACAGAACAGTTCTCTATAAGTAAAGGATAATAAAAAAAATCAGTTTTAATTTCTTCAACTGACATCAATGGCCATATGAGTGCAAAGAATGTGATCTGGTTGTAGAATTCCATTCGAGATATTAGTCTTACTTATTAAGTACTTGACACAGTTTCCCTACCTTTTATCTCAGAACAGTGTTCCTCATCACACTGTGGGAACGCTTGTTTCCTCTTGTTCATTCCAGGGTGCTTGTCTGTCACAATTGGAGATTCTGACCCCCAAAGACTGAGGACAAGGTGTCCTGAATAAGTCCTCAGGCAGGGTCCCCAACCTCACTGTGCCCCCACTTCCAGCGCCAGAACACCATGCTTCCTGAGCTGTCCCCTAAGTATCATTCCCCATTCCTGATGCTGAGGATACACGTTCTGTGCACCACCTCCAAGGAAAGACATCTCAGCCCTGCAGGGACTCCACCCTCTCACCCACTGAGGACCTGGAAGTCATAAGCACTTCTCACAGGTCGTATCCCACAACTCTGCTGCGACTCCACCCACACTGTGACTCTGCTCCCACTGCCTGAGGGACTCAAGTGCTGTGTACCTCTCTCAGGTAGCACAGGCAGATATTTGCACCCAACCAATGGAAAGAAGCAGCTGGCCCTTGTTGAATTAGGGAAGGTGGAAAGAAGCTGAGGAGGAGGGTGATCCTGCAGGAGGACCAGCAGTTTCAATTAATCTGGACCCCTGAGATCTCTCAAACACTAGACCAAAAAACAGACAGCATACACCAGCTGATAAGAGGCCCTCAACACACATACAGTAGAGGGCTTCCAGGTCTGTGTTCATTCAAAGATGATGCACCTAACCCTCAAGAGACTGGAGGCTGCAGGGAGTTTAGAGGGCAGGTGGGGTGGGGGGTGGGAGCATCCACATGGAGACAGGGTGGGGTGGGGAGGAGGTGTGGGATGTGGAGCAGATGAGGTTAAATGAGGGGTGGAGAATGTAATGTGGAGTGTAAAAAATAAATTAATTAAAAAAACAAAAACAAATAAACAAAAAA
>LR751019.1:108408-232615 GCA_902729485.2 Mus minutoides
AAAAATATATTCTATAAGGGCAGAAACCACATGACAACCCATTTGCTTCAGAAAAGCCTTTTGACAAAGCCTAACATTCCTTCATGTTAAAGTCTCGGAGACTCTAATGACATGGGGGACTATAGTAAGCCCATAGCCAGTATCATACTAAAGGAAGAAAAACTCCATTGCTAGCAATAACTCCTTTATTCCTTCACTGGCATAAAAGTCTACTTCTTCAGGATTCCAGCCTATACTGAAGACCAGCTGAGACATTCAGCCTTGTGAACTGAGCAATTACTGGATTCTTGGATGTTCTGTTCACAGCCAGCTATTGTTAGATTAGGTGGACTACAGGCTACAAGCCATTCTAGCATATCCCCTTTCTCTACATATAGACACTCATTCTATAAGTTCTGTTACTCTAGAGAACCCTCACTAATCCACGTTCCACTCAGAATACCCGGCAACCCCATCTCAGAGTAAATCTAGTCAAAGAAATGAAGACTGGCACAGCGAAGACAGGACACTGAAGAAACTGAGGAAGAGGTCACAGGGTGAAAGGACCTCCCACACCCATAGATGGGCTGAATTCACATTGGGGAATAATAATTTACAGATAAATGAGTCCACATCAAAAGTCTAATACGCTTTTGTGTTCCAAAACTTTTATCTATCTATCAAAAACCAAGAAGTTTATAGAAATTGAAAGAGTAATGTTAAAATTCATGTAGAAACAATAAAGACCCAAGATAACCAAAGATGACCCTGAAGTAAAAGAATGTCTAGAAATATCATCATCCTGGACTTCAAGTTATACTACAATCTATAAAAAACAAAAAACAAACAAACAAAAAACAACCAAAAGTATGGTATTGGCATAAAAACAGACACATTAATCAATGCAATGGAATTTAGGAGGCACAGATAAGATCATACTTCTACAGCTACATCTGTTTTGACAAAAAGGACAGCAAAAACACATTGGAGAAGATAGCACCTTCAACAAATGGGGCTAGTGGAACTGAATAGCGACGTGCAGAAGAATAAAACTAGATCTGTATCTTTCATCCTTCACAAAACTCAACTGTAAATAGTCAAGGACCTCGACATAAGACCCAATATCCTAAATATGTCATAAGAGTGTGGTGGCTTGAATATGCTTGGCCTAGGGAGTGGCATTATTAGGAGATGTTGTGGCCTTGCGGGAGAAAGTGTGTCACTATGGCTGTGGGCTCTGAGAATATATATATGCTTAGGCTCCACCTAGTGTGGAAGGGTCTCCTGGATGTCTTCTGATCAATATGCAAAACTCCCCGCTCCTCCAGCACCATGTCTGTCTGGATGCTGCTAAGCTTCCCACCATGAAGAAAATAGACTGAAACTCTGATACTGTAAGCCAGCCCTGATTAAATGTTTGTCTTTATAGGAGTTGCCTTGGTTACGGTGTCTCCTCAGAGCAATAAAACCCCAAGACATGGAGAAAGTCGGGAATAGGCTTGAACTCATTGGTTCTGGAAAGGACTTTCTGAAAAGGGCCCTTAGCATACAGATATAAGCACCAAAATTCACAAATGGGGACTTAAAAAGCTACGATACAGCGAAGGACACTATCATTCAAGTGAAGAGGCAGCATACAGAATGGGAAAAAAATCTTTCCCTCCTACAATCTGTCTAAGAGAGGTTAGTGTCTAAGATATATAAAACTCAAAAGATCTTAAATATCAAGAAAACAAATAACTCAATTAGAAACTGAGCCACAAAACTAAACAGAAATTTCTTAATATAAGAAATTCAAATGGCCGAGAAAATACAAAAATAAGGTCAATGTCCTTAGCCACCAGAGAGATGAAGATTAAAAATATTTTGAGATTTCTTCTTATCCCAGGCAGAATTGCTAATTTCAACAAAACAAATGTAAATTGAAGTGGTTACTATGGAAATATATAATGTACAGAATTTTCAAAAAGTTAAAAATAGAGCTAACATCTGACCCCGATGTACCTGGCGTGCATGTGTAGGAATCTCCGTCCTACCACAGAGGTGCTATGTACCTGGTGTGCACGTGTAGGACTCTTCCGTCCTACTACAGAGGTGCTATGGACCTGGCATGCACGTGTAGGACTCTTCCGTCCTACTACAGAGGTGCTATGTACCTGGTGTGCACATGTAGGACTCTCTGTCCTACTACAGAGGTGCTTGCTACTGCTGTCCCCTGCTGCTCCGTTCACAACAGCCCGGATGTGGAAATAGCCGAGGTGTCTACTAACTGATAAATGGATAATGAAAATGTCCTACATTTGTACAATGGAATATTATGTAGTTGTTAGGAAAAATAAGAATTTCAGGTAAACAGATGGAACTGGAAATAATCATTTTGTTTGAGGTAAACCCAGACCCAGAGAGTCAAACATTGTACATTTTTTTTCTCACTTATGGATGTTAGCTTTGAATCTTCAAAGCTTATGTTTAAGCTGGAGTACCCATAAAAATCAGATAGCCAGTAAACGGCCATGGTGGGAGGGGGAGGTTTCATGGTACGAGAGATAGAACCTGGGTGGTATAAGGGGAGCCTGGGAATAATGAATCAGAAAGCTGTAAGTGGGGTGGAATTAGATGGCAGGGATGAGGAGGGAGGATGCGGAATGGTAGCTCCCAGTAAAACCCTATGAAAAAGGCATATAGATACCAATACAAATGCCAATAGCTTATCAACTGTGGATAAGTCTCACGGGCCCCCTCCCCTTGTTTCAAAAATTAGAAGGAAGAATATTCCTCATACACATAGTTCATGTATGATTTTATAACCTTTCTTCAGAGCTCTGTTCAGTGTATGATGTCTCTTGAACACTGTGAATTATTTTTGTAAAAGAGAGAAAACATACTTCACCTATAACTGTTCATTACTGCTGTTCATACTTCACCTATAACTGTTCATTACTGCTGTTCATACTTCACCTATAACTGTTCATGCCAGCCTAAGAAGGAGCACACTGGTCTCGTGAGAACCCCTGGGGACACTTCCTGGGAGCAAGAAGAAAACTTTGCAAACCTAATTAGCTTCAATTTATGAGACATACACAGATTAAATGGGTTCAGTTGCATGGTGGTCTGTGTAGTTGTGAAATGCAGGTGAAGTTTGACTGTAGCAATCACCTCGGGTTGTTTCACTCTAGACACCGAACCTCAGCCTATGTGGGTGAAAAGTGCAATGATTTCTCAGTAGGTTCAGCACCAGAACATGAATAAAGAAATTGGTTAGTCTCTTCTTGAATTGCTGAAATAGAAAAGTAATTAGCACACCCAATTAGAAAATAGTACTAATAAGAGATAAGAATACTAGGAGTGCCCAGATAAAGTAGAGATTTGGCAAAAAAAAATAGAGAGCATTTTATCAAAAAATAGTTAGAAATATAGGTATTCTTATAGGATAATATATATTTTAAAAACAGAGCTCAGGAAATACAGAAACTCTGGAAGATTAAATATAGTGGGAGAAAGTGAGGCAGTTATAAAAGGGGTCACTTCTTTCATCAAACAAAACCAAATCAAAGCCCACCAAAAAGCCCAAAGAACTGGATAATTTCAAAGATGTATCTTCAAAGACTTGGTGCCTTTAAGGCTGGTTCAAGTGCTTCATACAAAGGAGAAACTGGTGCTGTTAGACATGGCCAAGTATGTTAGTAAAAGCTGATAAAAAGAGCACTTCAGATAATTGTCATATGGTAATATAGATGCAAATTTATGTGCAAACAAGTAGACCTTAGGGGTATATGATAAGCATACTCTATTTAACGGAATGTAGTTTTTTCCCTGGTTAAAGAGACAGTTGGATGCTAGTGACCTCAGGTTACCAGGCGTAGTGGCAAGCACCCCTGCCTGCTCTGCCAGCTAGCTGGTTCTCAACAATTTCTACAAAAAATTTTTGTTTATTTTTATTTTATGTGAATTGGTATTTTGCCTGCATGTATTTCTGTGTGAGTGTCAGATCTTGGAGTTACAGACAGCTATGACCTGTCATGTGGTTGCTGGGAATCGAACCCAGGTCCTCTGAATGAGCAGTCATTGCTCTTAACCATTGAGCCATCTCTCCAGATCCTAAAAAGAGTTTAATGAAATAGGAAATAAGTGTATCTCCTTAAAGTAGTAAAAATACTATCTGAAAGGAAAAGCTAGTATTTTATATAATAGTGTAAAATGTGACTTTCCATTAAACTTATGAATAAAACAGTTTTTCCATAATCTAAACTCTGTTTTTAAAGAAGTAACGAGATATTTTACTAACTGTAAAAATAAATCAGAAGTATGTAAACAAGAAAAAAGAAGTTGTTTAGCATGGTGGCACAGACCTATAATCCTAGCACTTAAGAAGCTAAGAAAGGCATAAAGAGTATTTAGGGCCAGCCTTGGCTACAGACATCAACTGTGTGTGTGTGCGTGTGTGTGTGTGTGTGTGTGTAAACAAAGCAAAAGAACACCAAAATTGCTCAAACAATAAAAAGTAAGGTATTTGTTATTTGTGTGGCATGAATGCATGTTTCCAAAGTCTAGGGAATAGAATGTAAAAGACAGGGCTAAAACTATATAAAAAAATCTTATCTCAAAGAAAATCATGAGAAATCAATAAAGAAAACATTCAGGGATGCTTGGAAAAAAAGAAAGAACAATTCTAATAAAAATTTCAAGGAAAAATAAACCATCTTGAGCAGAATGGAAATGGAAAACGTGGTATTTCAAAATTTATGGTACTCGGCTAAAGAAATGCTCAGAGTAAATTTATAGCTGGAATGCTCTTATTATAAAGAGAAAAATAGAGTCCCTGGTCTGAGGACATACCTCA
This sequence comes from Mus minutoides, assembly GCA_902729485.2. Classification (NCBI taxonomy): domain Eukaryota; kingdom Metazoa; phylum Chordata; class Mammalia; order Rodentia; family Muridae; genus Mus; species Mus minutoides. The sequence continues at coordinate 113,228 of LR751019.1, forward strand.
CCAAGATATAAGGGGAAAGTAAATCAACACAAGGTTGGAAAAATGAGATGGCAAGATCCACGGTAAGGATACTCAAGCAAACCCCACAGGAAAACAGAATCAATCTCCCCGAAAGCGACTCTTAAACATTCTGTAACAGTGGCTTCAAAATACTCACAAATGCAAATACTTCCATGAATGGTAAAATGCCAAAAAGATATAAAGATTATCAGACTAGTTGGTAAAGAAATAGAAAATTTGAACAGACCTAAGTGGAAAAAAAAGTTGTTTTATCAACGCTTAAGAAAGAAAACATACACAAACTCCTTTTGAATAGAAGAGATTGAGTGGGACACTCTCCAGCTCATTTTATAAGTTATTATTCTAACGTCAAAGACAAAGGAAATCGCAAGAAAAGGGCAAAACACGCACCATCCATCCCCAACAAAAGCACAAGCGAAAAACCAGCAGTGTTTAAAGAACAACAGACCATGGTCAAGGGTTGTAGTGCCAGGAATACGGAATTAGACATCTACGTCCTCTTATACCAACCTACTGTATCAACAGACTAAGGGCTGAGAACCATACACTCATTTCAGTATGTGCAGGGCAAGTATGCGAGGAGGCTGAACTCATATCAAACCAACAACAGATGGGACCTCTCAAGTTGATAAGGGACATCTAAAATCCCTCTACCTAATGTCATACTAAACACTGCAAGACTAATGCTTCCCCCTAAACCCAGTCACAGCAACCCAAAGGGACCTCTGCTGATGAGACATCTGTTTAACATCACACTTGAAAAGGTAGCTAGCTAGCTTTAACTGACAACTTGAAGTTGTCTAGAGTCATTGGGCAGAAGAGCCCTGGACATGCCTGGGGTTAGGGGGTTACTTTGTTAACTAACTGATGGGGGAGGGCCCAGCCAATTGTGGCTAGTATCAACTTACACTTAGGGAGCTGGTGTAAGTTGGCCTGCCATTCAGCTGGCAAGCATCACTTCTGATGATTCCTGTTATACATACTTCTTTGCCTGTGAAGTTTCCCTTGGTGGAAAGTGATGCTGTGTGGGAATGGGAGACAGGCCCCTGTAGGGCCCCTGACTATGTTCTCTGCTCTTCTGTGACTCCCAGTGGTGCCTGTATGGCCACAAGCCTGAGACCTCGCAGGCCTGGGACCCCCAGACAGCTCAGGCTTTCCCACCCTGGAGCGGTGCCTCAGCACTTCCCCACAGCCCCCTCACCCCGCCCCCCTGTGGCAGTGGGTGTAAGCCCAGTAAGCACATTCCACCTCCCCAAGAGGCCATGCCCAGTGGCAGGGTGGACGTGGGCCTACAGCGGTCTTTCTCTGTCCATTTTTGGAATTAGCAGAGTACCAAGTCACAGCTGGAACATCTACATCACACTTCCTGAGCCTCAAGGCCAGGGAACATTTCAAAAGGAGGGATGGAAAGATTTTTAAGAACCAGAGGATCCAAGCAAAATAGTGTCTTCTGGTCAGACAATTGCTCTCATGAACTCAGAGCACCTGCCCTTGCCTACATGAGATCTGCACAAAATCAAGGCGGTCAACCTTCTGGGACGGAAGGGTTAGGGGCTCAGGAGCCTTCAGTCCTAACTGACAAGCTAATGGCAGTGGATGGCTTCTTGAGAGGGAGAGTCACTTTTCTTTAAGGCACCTACGGCTACTCATGCTCAAGTGGATGGCACTACACCCAGGCATGTATGGGTGACACTAATTTGATGTGGAGGGTTATTAAGAGGTGGAGAAGGGATGAAGTTGGAGTAGAGAGGGAGATAGGGTGGTTCTGGGAGAAGATAGGGAAGACTGAGGGATACATAGGATCAAGATACACTGCAGGCACAATTGAAATCTTAAGCATTTATTAAAACTTTATATTAAAAAGGCCAGTTCTATTGTTTCTATTTATGTGTAAATGAAAAGACCAGGAAGAGCCAAAACAATTTTGCACAGGAGAAAAATTTGGAGGACTCACACTGATTTCAAGATTTAACACAAAGCTACTATAATCTAGAATGTCTTGCCTTAACCTAAGAATATGCCTGCAGACTGAGGGGACTGAATAGAGGGTTTGGAAACAAACATCACAAGAGCCAAGGCCAGTCAATAACAAAGAACGGGTTTTGTGGTTTTTCCCAGCAAACAGTGCTAGAACAATTGTCTATATATGTACAAAAAATAAAACAAATTTAAGTCCACTATACTACATAAGAATTTAAATTGGTTTAGAGCTAAATATAGGCCTGAAGCTTTAGAATTCCTAGAAGAAAACATGGAAAAAAACATTGTGATTTTAGGTTAAGCAAAGATGTGACAGGAAATGGCCCATGCTAAAATGAGCCTGGTCCACTTAAATTCACCTACCCTAGTCCTCCTGTGCTTCTGTGTCAAAGGCACCAAGAAGACAATGGATGGATAAGCCATGAACCTGAAGGAAGCATTTGTAAATCATCTGTCTTAAAAAACAGTTCAGATTTGTATATGGAATGAGCTTTTGTAACTTAGGATGACAAAAGAGGGCTGTTAGCTGTGACAGAGACTCATCTAGCACGCATCAGGCTCAATTCTCAGTCCAAAAAAAAAAAAAAGGAAGAAAAAGTGATAAATAGTTCAATATAGAATTGGGAAAATACTCGACGGCACGTGTAACTAAGGAGTTTATGAATGCCGATAAGCACATAAAAACATGAAAAGATTAGAGAAATGTAAATTAAAACCATGGAAAAGTATCAGTAAGTATACTATCAATAAAGTGACTGCACTGAAGATTTAGTAAACCAGAAGATTTGAGAAACACTGGGCAGAAACTGGGACTCTCAGACAGTGCTAAGGAAATATAAAAGCTAGCCATTTTGAAAGCCATTTAGACAATTTATTAATAGCTTAAATATATTTTTAATATAATCATTTCTGGGCATCTACTCCCCAAAATGAGAACATCTGCACAAGGAAACAGTTGAAGCCAAAAGTTCATAAATATATTATTCATAAATGCCCAGGGATGAAAACGACTCAAATAACCACCCACAGAGAGTAGATTAATGGAAGGCCCTCTGAATACTAAAGGGCAGTAAGAGAAACCAACTTTTCATCCGTGTATATCTGTTAGGTGGTTCTCAGTAGCCTTATGCTAAGTAAGACACTATAGGATGGTAGTCATAAAAATATTATTGAGAGGTGAAACTATTTAGAAAAGCTGATTAGTTGTTCTTTGCGGCTGACGGTAGGAGAGGAGAGGGTGACAAGGTGATCTGGGGAGCTTGCGGTGAAGGATGCTCTAAGAGGGATGGTGCCCATTATGCACCTACACCACGTTTGAAGAACATAAATGAACTATATTCCTGCAGTTGACAAATGAAATGTATACAAATGACACCACATGGTACATGTCTAATCAGTTAAATATAGCCTTCTAACCAAGACATTTTAAAGTAAGACATACACATGCATAATGTCATTCCGTCCATATTAGAGTATATGTTTTATATATGTGCCAACCAGTCGGCATACTTTCTATAGGCACACACACAAACCCCTCTACAAAAGAGTGGAAGAATAGGTAGGGTAGAAATTATTTTTTGTTGTGTGCTTTTGGAGTTAGTTACTAAAAATAATAATAATAATAATAATAATCAACTACCTGAATCATTGCTTTATAAACAAAGGCTCTAACAAAAAGGACAATCAGCCATGGTCCTGAAATGAGGAGGTCTTTTCTCATCAGAATGAGGCCATAAGCATTTCTGAGTAGCCAAAACCAGATAACCAACATGAAGGTCACCGCACAAGCACGGGGTGCACTCCTGCTACCTTCAGAGGGGAGTGGCCGCTGTAGGAATTCTGGGAACCTCTAAATGTTTCTAGCAAGGACTTCCAGATTCCACAGTTCTGCACTTGGAAAAAAGCAAAGGCTTCACCCACCCCCAAACAAACAAAGAGCAGCAGACAGAAGTCTCATGGCTCTAAGTGAGTGATCAGAGAGGGTATGGAAGGGGAGGAGGGAGAGCATGCGCACACACACTAGAATGCTTCCAGAAAGGCACACATTACAGTAATAGCAAGGATTTCAAAGCATTTTCCTGATAAGCTGCAATTTAAAAGAAGCCATTTTATATATAAGAAAGTGTTTAAATATCTTTCTGTGAGCCAAACAATGGCTACAATACAGCAATTTTCAGTTATACCACTTAATATTAGAAATATTGTCCAAAATTTGAGTTTTCAATTGAACATTAGCAATATACGTCTGTTTAAATTAGAAACATTTCTATTAATCTTAAACAAGCTATGCAAGAAGTCAAAATATGCTGTCAATAGTTAATTACCAAAATTCATGTGCTATTTTATAACAATGCCCCAAGAAGGAGAAATGTGTGATTATTTTGTTATCCTATTAATTTTCCCTTGGTAATGGGAACTGGGTATAGTGTTGCTCACAAATGCATAGTATTTGGTGAATCAACAATGTATTATTTCCCTGAAGGGAAAAAAGCTGCAGAGAGGGCTACATAAATCATAAATGGTACTTTTTTCAGCTCTGACTTCTTTTACTCGCATTTAAAAATAACAGGCTTCCCATGCTGTTTTGAGAGCTTTGAACAGGAGATCACGTATGTTAACCATACAGGGTTTCTGTGTGTGAGTGCCCCGGAGTTCACGTATGTTAACCATACAGGGTTTCTGTGTGTGAGTGCCCCGGAGTTCACGTATGTTAACCATACAGGGTTTCTGTGTGTGAGTGCCCCGGAGTTCCCGTATGTTAACCATACAGGGTTTCTGTGTGTGAGTGCCCCGGAGTTCACGTATGTTAACCATACAGGGTTTCTGTGTGTGAGTGCCCCGGAGTTCCCGTATGTTAACCATACAGGGTTTCTGTGTGTGAGTGCCCCGCGGTTCTGCTTCTGCTGCTTCTCTGCTGAAGCTTTAGGGCCTGTTTAGATTCAGCAGACAAGTACTAAGTGATGCACCTGCCCTGAGCCAATCAAGATAGCAAGAATATTACCATGAGTTGACATGACATTGCAACTCTGCTGTGACAATCATAGAGCTGAGAATCAAGGACTTCAAGTCCTCGATTAACAGGTCTGGAAGGAAATTGGGTGTCGGTCTATGCCATGTCCTTCACATCAATAGAGACGTATGGAAGGGCCCTTAGTTTTACTCAATTCATTTTCTTACAAAGGCTAGAGAAGAGAGTGATGAGGACCGAAGCTCCCAGCACTCTCTTAAATTGGGTTCCATGTTCTTCTTGGAGCTCCCAGTCTGGACCCCGTTCCATCACTTTCTACCTGGTTCATGGCAGACACGGTTATCCACAGTGGTGGATACTTGTGTCCCATTGTAGTGGAATACTCTCATCCATACTTATTTATTTTATTGGAATAAATAAATAATAAATAAATAAACTCTTAGTGGTCCTTACAAGGATTACCAGGACACTTGCATTTGTAGGAGCTGGCTGGCCTCCCATCTGCTGGCCTAGAACCCCACATACAATTTCTAGCATTGCTTTCTTTAGAAAGCAGGCTTCTCAGTAAATCAACAGGCACGGACTGAGATCTGCACAACTGACCTTTGTGACAAAACATAACATGTCTGTAGCTGGAGCTAATTCTTTATGCTACAAATCCATATTGCTACGTTGGTAAACCTGAAAGTACTACTATCATAGTGTTCAATGTATGTGAGGTAAAGGGAGCATTGCAAATACTCAGCAATCTGGATCCTAAATTCATATTTGTCTCTCTGCCTCTTCTATAATCATCATTATTATTACTATTATTATTTAGGGCATGATTTTATGCCAGCCTATGGAAAACTTCACTTGAACAATATTCTAAAGAATTCTTCTAATCTACCCACACATGGTGCTTCACATTTGTGTTCATCTTACCTCCTCGATGGATGATTAAAGAAGTCTCACTTCCAACGGGGCAGTCTTTAAGTATATCCACTACTTCTGTATGGCTCAGGTTCTGTACATTCTGTTGGTTGATCTCAACAATGAGGTCTCCTTCACACAGCCCAGGGCATCCCTGAATGTCAAGGATTTGTTTCACCCGCTGTCCCGTGGGACTGTCGGCAATAGTAAAGCCAAATCCCTGGGCACCTTTCACAATGGTTAAGGTCATAAGTTCAGCTTGAGTGGCTCCAGACGAAGCCATAGACACATTGTCGTCATGGACGGGTGGTGGATACGTGCCATCTAGCTGGCCGTCAGCTGGCATGGAGTGCAAAGAATGAGGTGGCCGGTCTGTAATATCTGGGACCGACTGTGAGGTCCGAGAAATGTATTCCAAGTATGTTTCATAGTTATGTCTTCCGTTGACCATCACTGGAGGTGGCCTCTCCATTATTGCAAGGGGTGGCACCATGCTGTTAGCAGGATCTTCAGGGTCAAAGGGCAAAGGGTAGCCACGACACAACACCAAGTTGACACTCTGACCAATAGGAACAGACTGGAAAAGTTTGACAACATCTGCATGAGTGTGTCCAAGGACACAAACTTCATTAATATAGACAATGACATCACCTGCAAAGAAAAAAAGGAGAGATTGACAACATGAGGTAAGTTCAATTAACATCAACATAGAGAAATGGAATTATTTATGAGAACACTGAAAGAGTTCTCTGCTTCTCAGTAAACAATGAGAAATCTGTTACAGTAATACTTCAATTCTCTGTAGGTGACTCAAGGACACAAAGGTCTGCCAATGGTAGAGCAAATGCTGAATAAAGCCCTGCTTGGTTATTCTTCAAGTTCAGAAAGAACCCCACACTCAGGATCAGAAAGAAAAAAAGTTAGAAGAATTTATACTTTGAAGAAACGTACATTTTGTTTTTCTTTTCTTTTTCATTTCCATTTTAGTGCAACTAAGATCAAAGAAATTTCAAACTGTTGAGAAGTAATAGCCACAAATTTTGGATGAAAAAGAAAGTTCCGGTATTTGAAGGTTTGTGGAGGCAAGGTGAGAAATGAGTGAGAAGGTGAAGAAGCAGGGCTTGGCGCAGGTGGCTGAACGTGGTAAGAGTGCAGCCACCACGGATGGCAGGGATGCAGGACCCTGCCAGCCAAACAGGGAGCTGCTGTGGACCCAATCTCTTATCTTGGAAAACTATTTCAGCAGCATTTGTTCTCTTTCCCAAGTGAGTTATCACAGGCTTATAGAAGTCTACTGGTTAGAAGCAAACTTTATGAACTTAGAAATGCTATGAATACAAATTATTCATTATAAAATATAACCATTAAAATGATTTCTCCTTTAAATGTAAAAGACACAGTTGTTTGAGATAATTGTCTTAAGGTTTCTTAAATTATACATGAATAACAACTTTATTTTTGGAGACTGGTTCTATCATGGGTGGGTATTTTTATCTTTATGAACCATAATACTTGAAAATTAAACCTGAAAATTAAAATTGTGACTGATGATGCTGAGGAGTATATCAGGAAGGAAAGCTATGCTCCTTTAGACTGTCAGAGGGCAAATCAATAGACATCTATTTATTTACAGATGGAGCTTTGAACTGTGTAGTACAAGGGGCCAGGGACTTCTCTCTGAGATATCCTCATCCATCAAGACAGTAAACACCAAAAAATTTAAAAAACGAAATATGTTTTTAGGTACATGTATATCCAATGTACTTATAAAGGAGTAAAAATTCCTAAGAAAAATGCCCTCAATATCGTTGGTTTGATTAACAGCCATTTTTCCTAAATGTGAGGCAACCAGTATTCTAAAGATTAGGTAGATAGGTAGAAAGGCTCAACAGATATTGTCAAAGGACCCAGGGTAGGCTTGCTTCTAGAAAGTTCTGTAGCCTATGCGAGTGAAAGGCTGACAATACCTTTCCACAATGTCGGAAAGGATGCTGAAGCATCGAACCCACACCTGCAGAGCTAGCAGCTGTTCCTTCTCTGCTATTAGACTTTCCTGCTTGAGTGGGGCAGCTGAGAACACCTCTGCATCATTTAAAACTAACTTTATTCATCTAGAGTCCTAGAAAAATGCCAGAGCCAGGTAGGCTATTTTCTCTCCTCCACTCCCAACTCCACCCCAACCTCTGGCACTGTTTGGTGCTGAGTATTAAGGCCAGAAGATCCCACATGCTAGATAATTGCTCTATACTGTGTTGTATCATACCTTTAATTACAATTCCCCAGATTGCAAGGAGGACAAGTACCTTATGTAGGTTTGCTCTTGGGCACATATCATCTTCTCTTTCATCCATCCATCATTCATCCATCATCCATCCATTCATCATCCATTCACCCATTCCATCCATCCATCCATCCATCCATCCATCCATCCATCCATCCATTCAACATCCATTCACCCATTCCATCCATCCATCCATCCATCCATCCATCCATCCACCTACCACCCATCATTCATTTATCCATCCATCCATCCATCCATCCATCTTTCCATTCATCCATCTTTCCATCCATCCATCTTTCCATCCATCCATCTTTCCATCCATTCATCTCTCCATCTATCCATCCATCCATCCATCCATCCATCCATCCATCCATCCTCTCTCTCTCTCTCTCTCTCTCTCTTTCTCTCTCTCTCTCTCTCTCTCTCTCTCTCTCTCTCTCTCTCTCTCTTCTGGACCCAACATTTTCTGTGTGTTTAGGAGACTGATGGTATAGGGTGGTGAAATAGGAATTTGATTTAGCACAAGGATATGACAGATTTCTTTTAAACGATGAAGAAATATAATACTAATTTATGATTATTTGGAAAATAACTAATGACTGCACAATATGGGTGACAAGGCTTGTGACTGTACATCTTTTTGAAAATATGGTTGCTACTCCTGCAGTTATTTGTCCTTGACAATATCCTTCTGAAATACTAGGGTGGCCTAATTAAGATATTCCCTCCACAGTCATAGCCAAATGGTTATAGAAGTGATTGATTCTGAGTGACCAAGTAAAAGGCAGGAAGGTGACAGATGCCACTTTACTCTAAGGCTGTCACTAACTTTAATCACAGTTGACAACCTTCAGTCTCCAGGCACTTAATCTTTCTCTCTGTTCTTCTGGTCTTCTCTAGGAAAAATGAACTAGTTCCTTTCATGCCTAAAGAACAGATATGTGGTAATTAATGAGAAATATTTATGGTTCTTTGCAATACTGCCTTTGAATATGTACAAATTGTTTCTACTCCATAGTTTTCAAATCATCAAACAAGCAACTGATGAACTGTATGATTCTCTTTACTGAGGAAAAACACATTTCTGAAGGTAAAAGATGAGAGTTGAATTATTGAAAAGCGATCTAACTCCTGGACAACATCCAGTTGTCCACTCTATAAAATATATAAATGCCCAGATAATGTGTCATACCAAAAACTGCTAAAGATGGTGATCTCTGATTGTGCTTGTTTAGATGGAGCGGACGAGGCAGGTTATTCGTAGACTGTGCTGTAGGAATGTCATTTACATGTTGTGAAACAAAATAGAAGCCACCTGGCATGTGTCACCCTGTAGTGTTCCAAGCCAAGTTCTAAGATAGACTGGATTTAAGAGCACAGACGGGGGGCTAGCTCTAGCGCCAACCTGCTTGCCTGTTTCAGAGGGAGAGTTGTAAAGGAGTCACTTGATTTCTGAATCTCTGTTTATTCCTTCATAAGCTGGAAACTAAAGCATTGCTTTCATCTCTGCCTTTTCAGGTCTACTGTGAAAATGAGATCTTGCTGTGAAAACATTTTTACCAAGGAAAGATTCTCCATACAAATATAAGGATGCATTTCTTTGGAAAGCTAAGCACATCTTTCCATGGCCTGGAAGGTTACACTGATAACCTTGACTAGACATTCACTTACAGCCTGATTCAAGACAGGCAATTCTAGAAATATTGACTTATATTCTAGAATTCTAGAATATTCTAGAATATTCTAGGTCAGATTCATATGACAGATGAATGTGGTGACCTCCACTGGTATGGTCTCATAATGATCTGGTATCCAATCATGGGGTTTTTAATGTTGTCCATTCTCTTTCCCCCAAATTTCGAAAACAATATATACTTTTTTTACAAGATTTCATTAAACCAAGAAAGAATCAGTACCTCTATTTATATATAGTGACCTATAAAGGACCTGTGGAGTAGTAAAACCCTTATTTTCTCTTGTGAGAACTGCTTCGTAACAAATTTAATCTCAATAAAAATACGACTCAGGGAGATCTCCCACATTCTTTGAGTCACTGTGGACTAGAGAATCTCCCTTCCCGTGTCTCTCATGAATCTCCCTTTCCCGTGTCTCTCATGTTGGATCTGCTTACCTTAACTACCTCTGCGGACCTGACTAGAATGATTGACTTTTTAATCAATATTCTTATAGCCTATTCTACTAAGTTAAAAATACTTGACAGCCATGCCTGCCATTCCCCACCCTTTATCTACAGTCCATTGACCTTATTTCTGTCTTCTCCTCCCTCAAGATCACCACTGTGGGATGCCAGTATCATTACTGCTCATAACTCCTACCTTGAAGCTCACCATGAAGTTGGGATGTCCTATCTGCTACCCTCCAGTTTAATGGATATGTTTATCTCAACCTATTCATCACTTTTCCTACAAGGACATATACTGTTTCCAATGAAATCTCTGTTACCATATGCTTGTGGCTGTAAACCTCAGACTTAGCTGTATCATTGGTGTTCTGCCTCTTCTAAGCTTTCTGTACAATGTGTAGAATATTATATGAGCACCATATTGGAAATTCTTTACATATTCGGTTGATTTTCATTGAATAAAATGGGATGAGATAAGAGGAAAACTGGAAACGATAGCAAAGCTGAACTTAATGCCTCCTCATTAGTGTTTCTAAGTTTTTCTTTTAATCAAATCAGAGATTTTTTTGATAAAAGAATTTTTTCATCAACCCTGTCCATCCTATCAATTACATACACTCTATATGAAACAAGTTAATTCTTCTCCTTACTCAATACTATTTATTAAAGTGTACTTTCTTGATCTCAAGTTAATTTTAATAGTATTAAAATATTATCATGACATAGAATTTGATTACGTTCTGTATCCATTTTCACTGTTTTATAATGATCACAAACACCTACCTAGTACATGTTAACACATCATTTTGGAGCTTGTTGACACTAACTTACTTGTCAATGTTTCCATTCATATTAAAGAAGTGTGTTTTCACTTCAGGAATGTAAGCACACAGTGATTACTTGGGCTAGAAGGCTAAGGTGGAGACTAAACATATGACCTGTGCTTGTAGCATTGGGTAGAACACATGTCACCCATGGTTGAGCATCTCAGCACATGCTCATGTCTGCCCCCAAATGGAAAAGGCCAGGCCATAAACACTCAAAAAGGCAAACTGGTCAATGCCATTTCCCCTATGTTTCCAGATGAATTTGTTAAAATGGTTCTATGCCTTTTTTTGCTCAAAAGTCTTTCCTTATACCTAAATCTAATATCTTCAGCTAAAAAATTCTCTATTTCTAGTCTTACAAAGACAGGAATATTATTCTTTTGAAAATAGTTTCTGAAATTCCTACAAAGTCTCTTTAAGATGAAAGTTACAAAATCAGACTTCAATCTGAGGAGAATTCCATCTTGGCAGTAGATCTTGCCGTAGTTTTGTTAACTTATCTTGAAGACAGCTCTATTGTACATGCCAATCAATTTGGGTAGAGGAATAAAAATGGATGCCTAAGTTATGGGAGCTATAAAGGTATTATTTGAATATAAAGCATGATAAATGACATTTCAAAATAAGATGAGGTGAAACAAACTTTACATGTTAAAATAACTTGTCTTTATGTTTTTTAAAATTCTTTTTATTGATTCTTCTCTCATACAATGCACCCCAACTGCAGCTGCCCCTCATCCATTCCTCCCATTTTCCCTTCCATCTCCCCTCTCACCCAGATTCACTCCCCACCTCTGTCTGCCCACCCCCACCCCCTGAAAGTACAGGCCTCCAGGGGATGTCAGCTGAACCCTGCAAGACAAGATACAATAGGACAAAGGACAAACCCTTACATGAAGGCTGGGTAAGGCAACCCAGGAGGAGGAACAGGGTCCCATGGCAATGTGTACTAAAGTCATGTGTGTCATTAATGGAAAACGTAATTGCTTGAAAGTCATGAGGTGTTGACTTTTATGCAGGTATGCCAATAACTAGCAACTATTTCTGGGGTTTGGTCCTTATTTATTTTTTAATTTATCCAGCAAAGGTTTACATGTATTTAATTGCTACGAAGAACCAGGCATCATGCTGTAAACAGAACATCAGATCAGATAATCACTAAAGTTTTTTTTTTTTTTTCATTGAAATTCTAAGGCAGGAGCCTTTGACTCGAGTTCTTGGATTATTCTTAAATTCCCTTCCTTCCTTCCTTCCTTCCTTCCTTCCTTCCTTCCTTCCTTCCTTCCTTCCTTCCTTCCTTCCTACCTGCCCCTCCTCCTTCTCCTTTCTTCCCTCTTCCCACCACATCTGCCATTACACCATCTCCATCTATTCCATGAATCTCTCTCTGCAGGAGTCTCTAGCTGTGCTTTCTGGCATCACAGTAATGACCAGGGGTGGAGGAGGGAAGGGAAGCCATGTTAGTTTATCAGATTGTAGGGTAATTGCACCTCAAGTTGACTCTGGGGAGTAGACAGGCCCTTTCCAATGCTTCATGTTTCTTCTGGTCGTGATTGCTTCAGTTCCCAGGAGATACGAGGTGTGTATAACTCTGCACACTGAGGTATCAGTGACAGAGGCTACAGAGCACCAGACACCATCTTGTGTTGGCTTCCTGTGAACTTGCCCCTAGCCCACACGCTCAACATACTTTTTCTCATTGTCTTCCAGTGCCTGGCAATTAGTCCAGTACAGACTCTCCAGAGCCATATCCAAGGCACATGGTGTGAATCCTCATCATCTCTCACCTCTTACCCCAAGTTCTTGGCTGGGGTTAGCCTGTCCATTGAGCTGCCCCTCCCGCAACACACACAACCCCCACTCCAGCCTCTGTGCTCTCTATCCCACATTTGCTTTTTATTTTTTGCTCACTAACAAACTGATGGCCATCTCCGAGGCCGGCTTCATCTTTTTGACCACCTTGTAACCATCTCTTATTACTTATTCCCGGTAGCACAACCTTCAGTGGCTGAACCATACCAGTCAGTGACTCTATTTAAGTATTCTTAGTAGTCGTCTGGCATTTACAACCCTCACCTGATCTAATCTTTACTTTATACACAGACATTGAGCCTGGGAGAGATTAAGTAACTTATGAATTCACAGTGATAATTAGGTCAGAATCAGATACCAGATCCAGGCCCTTAATACAAGTGTTAAGAATTTCAAGCAGTCCAGGCTCTATTTTGACTTATGAATATTTTTCAAATTACTATCTGCCAGGCTGCTGGGTAAAATATCTTCAGTTCATGAGAGTGAAACTTATGAACTGCAGTGTTCTTTTGATTGGCTATGTTAATGGAAGGAGGCACTGAAGGAGGTAATTACAGATATGGAAGTCCATGGGCAATAGCTCATCTGTTTCCTGCAGTCATCTACAATAGATTGCTTGGAAGAGGGCTTAGGGGACGCTGAGCTGGAGGAGTGTCAGGGGATCGCAGTCTATGACACTCAGAAACCATCGTGATATATCACACACGCACATATGTGTTAACATCAGAAACATTTCGAAGATGCAGCTTCGAAGGTCCTGCATAGCACTGGGCGGTTTCAATGGCACCATTGAGCCACTAAATAGATCTCTGGAGGCTTCCTTGGACTTTCTACAAAAGCATCCAGTGACTGCAGTACGCTATCTGTAGGCAAAGAACATTGTCTATGAGCTCATCCATAAGATGATACAGTAGCCACTTCTCGAAAGAGGGAAGGATTTCTTAATCACATTTTACCACTTCTGCTCTATGACCTGGTGCAGATGTCTGATTAAAAGCTTGCCTTACGAAGCTTTATGTTTGGTCAGCACACATGCAACAATTATTCTCCGACAGCAGTGTGTTAGTCCAGTGATCTATTTACATTTCCTCAGTGTTTGGCATTGAGTAGTGTGATGTATTTAAATCCTGGCATTTTATTTTCTTGAAGGGAACATAAGGAACACATTGTAAGGGAATCTAAAGCACTCATTATCTGCTGATCTGGCAAAGATGAGACAATATTTCAGATAAAAAGTATAGGCAAAGCAACAAAGCAGCACAGAGTGCTTTTGTTTTTAAAAGTATTATTGCAAAGTTCCCCAAAGTATAGGCTTTCTAAATAACCTGTTCACTTCTGGAATTCGGTAGCATAAATGGTGAGTGAATCTGTTATGTCTCAAAAAGAATATAATGCATTTTAAACAACCAAGTGACAAATATGTTAGTGGAGGAACCACATAAAATGCAAAAGAAACTACCTTGAAATGATCTCAAATCCCCAAAGTTTACAAGAGCATAGTAAATGCTTTCTAGACTTTCTCTAAGTGCCGATGTTCATTGTGCACACACATCTGGGCTCAGCCACTATAGCCAACCAACCACAGTCACAATCTCCTGAGCTATGCAAGTATCTTGTAAAGGGTCATTTTCAGTGGACAGTAAGCAATGAACATGGTTGTTTTAAAACAGAAGTAGCTGAACAGGCACAATTAAAAGAATCTCTCTGTCTCTGCCTTTCTATGTCTCTGTGTTTCTCTTTTGCGCTCTCTCTCTCTCTTTCTCTCTCTCTCTCTCTCTCTCTCTCTCTCTCTCTCTCTCCCCTCCCCTCCTCCTCTCCCTCTTCCGACCCCTCCCCATGTAGGTCAGAGGATAACTTGAAGGAGTTGTTCTCTCCTTCTAGGTAGGTCCGGGGGATTGAGCTAGATTGTTAAAGTTGATGGCTAGTGCCTGTACCCACTGAACCCTCTTGCTGACTTCCTATAATTTTTAAAATAGACTTAGCTTCTAGGGCCCAATGTTATTTTTCATTATTATTTCATCTTACTCTAACCTACTGCATTAAGTGGCTAGAAACTGTCTCTCCCACGGCCCCTCAGAGTGATGAGGTAGCTGGCTAGGGTGGAGCTGGGAGCTCTCTCTAGGAAGGTTCCCAATAGTGAATTCTATTTTACCTGCAATGGTCAGCTGCATGCCGCTCTGACTGAGCAAGAACTCTGAAGATGGGAAGAAGGGAGGCACCTATTTAAGTTCACACCGCTGCCTCCTGCCAAATGGTTTCATGTTTTTCCAAATGTGTGTTTTGTGTTTGCTGCCTGGCCTACCCACACTTTTCAGATCTGTAGAGCACTACTTTCATCCTGAGGAAAAAAAAAGATTTGGTTTTTGATACTGTGAAATCGATATAAAGAAGGAAGCGAAAAGCTTCATTTTCAGCCTCCAGACAACAATGTGTCGAGTGCTTTGCTTGAATTGCTTTTGGAAAATGTACTGTTTGCTCTAATGGAGCTGGGTGCTGATCCTGGGTCCCCAGACTTGGGTGGAGGATGTCTTCTGGTGGAGCTGCTTTTATCCCTTCATCTCTATCACCCTGAGTCCTGACAGTGCTCTGACCAGTGTCTCCACTGGGGGGCCAATTAACAATCCTTAACTGGTAGTGTCTTAGTCAGGGTTTCTATTCCTTACACAAACATCATGACAAGAAGCAGTTGGGGAAGAAAGGGTTTATTCAGCTTATACTTCCATACTGCTGTTCATCACCAAGGGAAATCAGGACCGGAACTCAAGCAGGTCAGGGAGCAGGAGCTGATGCAGAGGCCATGGAGGGATGTTCTTTACTGGCTTGCTTCCCCTGGCTTGCTCAGCCTGCTCTCTTATAGAACCAACACTGCCAGCCCAGAGATGGCACCACCCACAAGGGGACCTCCCTGCCTTGGTCACTAATTGAGAAAATGCCTTACAGCTGGATCTCATGGAAGCACTTCCCCAACTCAATCTCCTTTCTCTGTGATAATTCCAGTCTGTGTCACGTTGACACACAAAACCAGCCAGTACAGGTAGCATACCACACTTCCTTATGTTGATCTACTTCTTCCTTCATTTTTGAGAAATCGCAAGGCCCCTGCTGCCTTGCAGAATGAGGGCTGCTAGAATATTTTTTCTGTATGGATTTTAGAAGTGGTGCAGCATTAAGTTGTTGAGTCTGATAAAATGGCAGGCAGAAAGAACAAATCATCATGCTAGGAATTTGACTATATCCTACACACACACACACACACACACACACACACACATTCAGATACACAAACATATACACACATACACACACATACAAACATACGCACACACACACACACACACACACACACACACACACTGGTCTAAAGTTTTATGCGAAAGCCCTTCTCACTTCATAGGGGGATAGAAGATGTAAATCTTTGTAGACAGACTGTCATCATTCCAATTTGGACCCTTTGATTTCCTATTTCAGTTTTGAAAGAGCAGTATTGTATATGAGCAGCCAGGAGTCAGCTTTCTCAATGGGCCACATACACTAAGACCTGCCAATTAACAACAACAAAAAAATCCTTCAAACACATGGTAAAAAGGGAAAAACTATCTTGTCTTCACTGAGATTTTAGAATCTGGATTTCTGTGGAGAGAAAGGGAAAAAACATTGCAGCAATTTCTAATATTGGACAAGTGGGACTTCCTCTGTGGGGTGTGTACCTCATTACTCCTCATTGTGTGAGATACTATACATAGATTTTTATGGTACAAATAATGCTATTAGTCTAAGGGATTTCAGGAAAACATGAAACAATTTTGTTTTATTCTCAGACACAACAGACAAATGTCATAGAGAAAAACAATCTAATCACTTGCTGTTTCCAATGTTACAATTAATGTAGCCTACTGAAGCTGAGTTAGAGACTTATCACTGGAAAGTGTAAGCTGCCCTGATCTTCAACCTAGTATTATTGATCATCCAGCTGTATATTTGTAAAGCAGATCTATGTGTTTGTACTCTCACATTGCTATTTATGGGTTATAATAAAATTTGTATTCCAGCAAAATGTAGTTGTAAGAGAGTCTGAAATAGTAAAATAATTTTCTTTTAAACTTAAATATTGTATTACTTTCATAATTAATTACAAATACTCTATACTAAGTTCCTGCAAATCACAGTAAAATGCAGCAATCATAAACTTGTGAATAAAAATTTTAGAAAGCCATTTGCTTTTTTGGGTCTAGCTAGTACAACACAGTCTCTTAATCTCTTTCTGCTGATTGGATATACAGTTGGAGCTCAGGGAGCAATGATTACTGGATAATAATGACAGCTACTATTATGTGCTGAGTGATGACTATATGCCAATCCATCACTACAGAGACATGATCTCCTTTCAGTTCTTAAAATAACTTGATGGAGAACACACATAGCTTAGAGAACCCAAGGTCCAAAGCAACAGAATGATTATCTGCTACATCTTGATATGTTTGTCTTTTAAGTGTGTGGATGTCTAATTACATTTATGACCTTAACCATATTGACCTTAAGCCCTAGAGTATAACACTTGTAATTTTGTTTATCTAGTCTTACCTGTTTGATTGCCTGACATGCATAGTATTTTAACATAATACTAACATACCTGATTATTATGGCACAACAGTCTTGTTAATTTTTTCCTAAGTTACAGTTGGATAAAAAAAATTGCTTAGTGACAGAATTACCAAGTTTGAATGTTCTATTCAATGAGGCAAGGAGATTAGAAAGGAATGAAAGGAAATGCTCAAGGTTCCAAAGAGGGTCACTACAGAACAGATCTCAGGTCATAGTAATCTAGTAAGTACTGAGACTAGTAAAAAGTTATTTGAAGGTATTTTATAAGATTCATAAGCTTTGGAAACTTGGCTGCCATGAATTGGAAGTGCAAGCCCACTAGAATTGCATATCACCAATTATTGATTATAATGAGCAATGAACTGATTTTACTAAGTTATATTTCTAACTGATGAATAATCTTAACTTCAATAGGCATAATTGTAGACAGGGCAATCAATCTACTGGCTAGTTATATAACAGGATCCATTTTGTTAGATCTAGAACTCAGGGACACATGTAACATTTCAATGCATTTTTAACTTTGAGTGCATGGACATACTAACTTTTCTACATAAATAGTAATTGATGATGGTTGAGGGCTTGTGATTGTTGCTAATTTCCATGTTGAAGCCTACTCATGAAGCAGAGAGAAAAGGAACATGAACTGATATTTGAAATCTCTAATTTTCTAAGGTCCAAGGAAGCAAGAGATCTAAGAACCTCGCCAATGAATAATATAAAAATACAGTCAGCAGATCATAAATATTTATTGCCACATCAAACGTCTGTTAATCAATCCTTCAATAACTCCTTCAACATAAAATGTTTGAGTCAAGATATTGGCAAAAGCATTAATTAAAATTCAGATTTAGCTTTGAGAGGATAAGAATTAGGAGCTTTGCCAAATATTTTCTGCTGTCAAATATCTTTATCTAATTTTTACCTAGTTTCATTCTTCCTTTGGGTTTAACTGAAGTTTTAAATTGTTCCCTACTAAGTATGCAAATGTCATCTTAATTCTGACAGTGCTTTTACTTAGATTTCAGAGAAAGACTCCAGCTAAGAAGCAGATTTTTTTTTTTATACCTGCATTATCTTTTTTACTGAAATACATGTCTTTGTTCAGGCCAACATTTCTTATAGCTTTAAAAAATTTTAAGATAGGAAAGATGCACTAATAATATTTTAAGTGATTACTTTACTCATGGCAGGTGGTTTATGGTCAAGTAAAGCAGTATATGCCAAAAATAAATGGAGTTATCATGTGCCTTTTATGCTCTGTGTGCACGAAATACAATGGCATCTTTATTTTCAGTATCTTACCAGCTAAAGGATTACTTATACTCATTGCATATGGGGATGTTCTCATCACTGGTGTGCATAGAATTTTATGGCAGGGAAAAATTAATAAATTATGATATATGCTTGGTAAATTTTTATGGAAAATAGAGGGGACTTGCCAATATTTTGGGGGAGGGAGGTAATAGAGACCCAATGTTTGAACTCATCACTATAGACATATTGATATTATGGGCTCACTGCAGATTTCATTTGTTATTTTTCTATGGTTTTCATATTAATGATGTTTTTAAAAAATTAAGTATCTTCATTAATTTTTCCTTAGCTTTGTTAACTTAATGAGCAACCAGAGTTTTTAATCAGCATGAGCTAACCAGTGTTTCCCATACTATATTGGTATAGTTTTAGGCATAAAATAATTTTAACATTTCAAAATAAACCAAGGGACCCAAATAAAATGTATGGGTCTCTTCCACATGTTTTGCAAAGACCAAAAAATATAAAGATGATCAGGATATATCTTTAGTACAAAAATACCATAAGCTACAATCTAGTAAGGAAAGGTAGCATATGTTTATCATGATAAAATATATAATTTGTGTTCAGTATTCCAGTGCAATATTAAAAATAACCAATGATCAGAAAAATACAGAACAAAATAAAAACACATAAAACTTGGTATCGCTTCCTTGTGGAGTAGAATTAAAAACAGATGATGCTATTTCTCATTTCTTTAGCGGGCATCAGTTCAGCAACGGCAGAGCATAAGAACTCACGCACTTTTGCTGAGTATGAAAATGAGTAGTCATGCAGTATGTTAAGCAAATATGCACTGTCAAAGAAGAGCTGCCCAAAGGTGCCGTGGGTTTTGGGAAATCTTGTCAGTGAGAGCAGAGAGCGTGAGGGAGGAAGTCAATGAAGAAAGCCAGGAAAATGTGCTGTGAAGGAGCCCTGTAATAACAGGGCCAGAGGACGATGGTGTTTGAACGGGGGCTGATTGCCTGTTTCCAGCATGAGGGAACGGGCATTAGGCTGAAAGCAGCCATTGATTTCAGCAAATGGATACAGTCTATAGACATCTCGGAACTTAGTATCAGCAGACCATTGAGAGTAAGAGCAAGTAATAAAGGATTTCTCAAGGTAGTGAGAAAATAGAATAGGCTGTCCATTGTGCTGAAGAAGCCTGACAGAGAACAGAGAGAAATAGCAAAGGAACTGAAAGCAACAGGCAGATGCGGAAGGAAAAGATAACGAAGTGGAGCAGAGCGCAAAATACCGGGAAGAGGGTGATCCAAGACCCGAGACCATAAATGTGAGAGATGTGAGCTGGATGAGCCAAGCGGAGTGAAGTTCAGCTTCAGAACAGAGGAGGCACACCCTTGACTCTCGAAATGATGACATTTAAAAAGAATAGGAGCTAGGGATCCATCCCACAATCAGTCACCAAACATAGACACTATAGCATATGCCAGCAAGATGGTGCTGAAAGGGCCCGGATATAGCGGTCTCGGGGGGAAAATATACCAATGCCTGGCAAACATGGAGGTGGAAGCTCACGGTCAGCTATTAGATGGAACACAGGGTTCCCAAGGAAGAAGGAGCTAGAGAAAGTACCCAANCCTAGTTGGCCATCAGTGGGAAGAGAGGCCCCTTGGTTATGCAGACTTTATATGCCCCAATACAGGGGAACGCCGGGGCCAAGGGGTGGGAGCGGGTGGGTAGGGGAGCAGGGCCGGGAGGGGAGAGGATATAGGGAACTTTCTGGATAACACTTGAAATGTAAATGAAGAAAATATCTAATAAAAGTTGAAAAAAAAACCAAAAAGAATAGGAGCTACAATTATCTTTGCTCTCATTTATGTTATGAGAAGATTCCATTTGTTATCTCAGCAGATAGGATGAGAGACCGCAACCCTGCAGAGTGGAACAGTGACAGCGGATTATGGGAAAAAAAATAATTAGAAAAGTAAACTTTCATTCTAAAACTTTTCAGTGTTCTTTGCCCTGGTGTAGAGATTAGCCAGTGAGTTCAGTGCACTGCAAAACTCACGTGTTTTCCAAGGGCCTCCAACCCGCAGCATAGTTAGTTACCTGAGTGCCAGGACTATATCATGCTTTTATAAAGCTGTCTCTTAGCCACCGTCTCTCATGTAAAATAATTTACTGTATATTATATAGGAGAGTGAATGAGAGTATTTGTAACAGTTGTCAGGTGACTTAATCATCAATAGTTTGTTAGCTACACTTCACCTATTTAGGCTAATAAAGAGTGTGTTTGATACATTATCAGACTGCCCTTGTTTCTTGGCAAATACTAGCTGAAATTATTGAGAGCTGTACCTCTGCCAGCCATTATTTTCAAGGACGGCTGTTGTTATTCTTTTGGAAGCAATTAACAGGCTGTTATACAAAATAATATGGACTCTGTCCTGAAAATTTTTTATTGAACAAGGTCCAGAAAAGAAAGTGTTTCATGCTCTGAGTTATGAGACTCTTCTCAGATAGTTTCTACTTTATATACAACTTTAAGAGATTTAAATATTAAGAGAATGGATTGGCCTAGGGTATCATCATCATCATCATCATCATCATCATCATCATCATCATCACCATCACCATCACCATCATTTTAGAGACATGGTTCATGAATCCCAAGCTGGCCTTTGATCTCATTCAATAGCCAATGTAGCCAAGGATATCTTGAACTTCTGATACTTTTGCTTCTACCTCTTACATGCTGGAAATTCAGGCATGTCAATCATGCTTGGTTTATATTTGATATCACACTAAATGAACCCAATCTCATTTGACCCTGAAGTAAAATTATCTTTAAAAGATCCAAATTCAGGTCCGTGTCTTGATTGAAAGGAAGGCTTCAACCCACTTTCCACCCTGTGCTAATATTGTTTTGCTGGGCCATGGAATCTGATGACCAAGGCTTTGACATCATTAAACCAGGGTTTGACAACAGTCAAAGCATCATAAAAGATGCACTTTGGTCTAATATCTGGGACTTATTAGGGATGAATCAAATAGTCACTGTACCATTCCTCTTTAAAATTTCTTATTGTAAGAATGCGATCCTTTAATATAAGTAAAAAGAAAATCATAAAGGATGTTAAAAACCTTTTTATTGATTCTTTGTGAATTTTACATCATGTGCCACAATCTCACTTAACTCCCAGTCCCTCTATATCTGCCCTCTCCCCTTGCAATCTTCTCAAGAAACCAAACCAAACCAACCAGCCAGCCAGCCAGCCACCCAGCCAGCCAAGCAAGCAAACAAGCAAGCAAGCAAGCAAGCAAGCAAGCAAGCAAGCAAGCAACCAACCAACCAACCATCTCGCCAGAGAAGCTATGGCGTATCACACAGTACACCCTCTGCCCAAACAGCTTCACTTGCAAATGTTCATTTCAATGAGTCTGGTCCCAGGCCTCTGGCTTCTGCTACACAGTCAATACTAGGTCCCATTGAGACTCCTCTTGGTTATCCTGTTGTTGCCTTATCTCAAGGAGATCCTGCAGCTTTAGTTCTGCAGGACTAGCCCCTTTGCATGCATGCGCCAACAGTGCATAGATGAGGTAGATGTTCAGGTGGGCCAGTTCAAAGCCCTGGATCTGGGCCTGGCTAGTAGCTGAGTTCATCAGCCTACCAGCTCTCCCACACCTATGCTAACAGGATCAGCTCTCCCCCTTTGCCTGAGAGGGGCAGAGCCAGCACTCCTGTCTGTGGCAGCTGACTAGGGGCTGGACAACTCTCAGGTGCCCATGCCATCAGGGTCAGCTCTCCTGCACTCCCCAGGGAAGGGCAGGGTCACCTCTCCTGTTCTCAACCCCCTACCCCCTGGGTTATCTCACCTGTGCTCTCTCTGCCAGGGCCAGCTCTACTATGCTATCCAGGTGAGATGCTGGGCTGCCTCAGGACCAGTTTTCCCATGATGCCCAGGCAAGGGATGAGGCCAGATCTTTAGTACCCTCAGGGCTAGTTTTCTCATTTTTGCCTGCATAAGGCCAGCTCTCCTGGGTTTGTGCACTCAGGGCAAGCTCACCTGCTTCCCTCCACCAGGGTCATCTCTACTGTGCTGTCCAGGGGAGGTGCTGGACCTGCTTTCCTGAGTGCTGCAGCAGGCAAGGGGTGGGGCCAGCTCTGCTCAGACATCTACATGGCACTAGGTAACAGCCCAGATCAGGGCTGCTTGCATGATAAGGATCCAGACATGGCTAGCACAGGCAGGGACTTCACCATGGCCTCAGGTGACAGCTTAGGCTAATCACACCAGGCCATTCCATACCAAACCTTGTATCTCCAGTTCTGTCTCTCTTCATAGTGCACAAACTATTTCTCTTCTCTGTCTTGCCTGTCTCTCCATCTCACACTTGGACATTGTAGTGTTGCCTACATGTGTTATGCCAGCAATGACATCTTTTGAAAGTTGGATGGTTAGATGTTTGTCCAACCCAAAGATTCCAAAGGAAATAATTCCCTGGCCAAAGCTATAAACACAGCACAGAATTCAACAAGGCTCATGTAATTCAACATGGAGTTGTCTCTCATTTCATGGTTGAACCAAAGCGCCAACTAGAGAGATGAGCAGCTAGGCCAGTGATGAGAGGCCAACACAGCCAGACATCGGTCAGCCGTGGTGTCCACTGTGCAGTACTGCTCTTCTTCCTGGGTGAGGATTCAGCTCTGGGAGGCACAGAGACTCACATAGTGGTCAGTTTTCTCAAGGGAAGAAGGCACGGGACCACTGGCACTTGTACTTGATATTGGCTCTATTGATGGACAGTGTAATTCACCATTTCCCAAGGAGCAAGAACAACAATATCCTTAGCATCTCCTGCTCTGCCTCTCTTCATAGCTCTTCTCTACTTGGCTTCTCTTCTTTCCTCTCTCCACTAACTACCTGCTCATTTTCTATCATGGCTGGGCCAGGCCTGGCAAGGAAGGGCCTGGACATGAACATCACCCCTTCTCACACACACACACACACACACACACACACACACACACACACACACACATTCAACCAAGTTTGAAATTAACGGGACTTTCTTATTTGATACAGGTTTATCAAATTACTTTGGACCATTTTATTTCAGAATAAGAAACTGTTTATGTTTATTTCATAAAACCTGTACATAGCTTACAATGTAGATATTTATTATCTAAGCAGAGTTGGTTAGAAATTTTGTAAGAAAGTTACACATCCATAAAGAAAAACATTTTTCTAATGTTTTTCTAGGAAAGGTCAGATAGTAAATGGCTTTAATTTTATGAGCTATGTGGTTTCTGTAGCAATTATTCCACTCTTTTGTGTAGCACAGGTGTCACAACAGGTAATATAAATAAATGGGCATAGCTGGTCCAAGCAAACTTCATTTATAAAAACAAGTGGAAGACGGGACTTATCAGTTACTGTTTGCCAAGCTTGGTCTAAGCTTGGAAGGTAGACAGTATTACCTGTCTTTGGAAAACATTGGGCACAGGGACTTCTGGAGGTACTGGAGTCAGCATAGAGAATTATAAAGAGATCACCCACAACTAAATGAGTCTCAGTCTCCAGGATACCATTCTGAAGTTACTTTATTAGCATTCCCAGGGCCTAACAGTTTATGTAATACACCATTATAGATCATTCTTCCTTAGGGGGACACATGAAATAACTGACATGCAAAGCAATTAAACAGCACCACAACCACATTTTTGCAAATGTGTTCTCTTGAGCAAGCTCAGAATTCTTTAAGGAGTAAAAAGAAGGGGAGAAATTTTAGAAACTGAAAGCCGAGTATCTAATCCATTAAATAAAATGTTCCTAAAAGTGAACAGTACTTAGCTGGTGTGTAGGTCTGATGGTTCCTTCAGGTGCACATGAACAGTCCTGGGCCTGCTGTCATTCACTTAACAGCAGCCTTTCCTCTTGAGCCAAGAGAACAAGGATTTATACTGTTTTGTCTGAACTCATTGTAGCTATGAGAGCTTTAGGGCAAAGGATTGCTGTGGGTGATGATAAGTATGGGTGTGGACACATGCAGACACACACACACACACACACACACACACACACACACACACACACGCACATAGATACACAGAGACAGACACATAGACACACAGACACACACATAGACACACACAGACACACCCCAGTCTGTGATTTATTTTCTCCCTGTATACAGAGATCTACACAGAACCCACAGGTTAGGTGTTTCCAAAGCCAGTTCACACATATCCATTTGGTTTCATCAGCTCCTACCTGGCTCTTTCCTTTCTTGCCTCCCACTGAGGTGCACTAGGGGCAGTTAATTTAAGGATACAATTCACCTAGTTGCTAAAGTTTTATGCCTGATGTTCAAACTGGACTCTCAGGCTGACTTAATGTACCTTTAAAGAATCAGTTTCTGGCCCATTTTGGACATCAGAAAATGAAAATGTAGGCAGTTCTATTAAAAAAATACTTAGAAATGCATGCTGTCTCCTCTTGGCTGTTTTACCCCTGGGGAGCTTTAGCATATAGTACTACTTATGGACTGGGTGCTGCTCTGTAAAGATCCAATCAGGGTGCAAGCTGAGGAGAGAGCAAGCACTGGCCTGGGCTACTATTTCCTCTCTTAAGAGGCTGGCTGGATGTCAGCACAGTTTGTGGATCAGTCTTTAGATAACTTCTTTTTTTTTTTTTTTTTTTTTTTTNAAGGGGAACACTCCTCCATTGTTGGTGGGAATGCAAGCTGGTTCAACCACTCTGGAAATCAGTCTGGCGGTTCCTCAGAAAATTGGGCATAGTATTACCAGAAGATCCTGCAATACCTCTACTTGGCATATATCCAGAAGATATTCCATCTGGTAACAAGGACACATGCTCCACTATGTTCATAGCAGCCTTATTCATAGATAACTTCTTTAGTGTTACATTCGCTTCATAATGTTCTTCTCTGAGATGATTTAAGCATGGGTTATATACAGGCAAAAATAAACACCAAGATTCACTGAACTTTGGGGTAGGCAACAGCTCAGAACATTGGTTTTAATTTGACTTCACATGTAATTTTGTCTTCAATGGATACACTGGATGGCTGCTTATCATCCAATAAGAGCTGGATCAATTATCAGTGTACCAGTTAACTAAGGCACTTTGATGACACGGAACAAGACTCCTCTGCCTTACTCCAGAAAACTGTTCATGTTTGAGGAGTTAGCTGGGAATTTCTCTGAGCAAAAGCATGCTTTGAATTTCATTCCAGAAATAAGGGCAGAAAACACACACTAAGAATAAAATGGTTTACGATTTTAGAAGGCACACTTCACAGTTGAATTATGATAGATATGGGCAGAAGCTGAAGCATAAGCAAGTGCTGGCCAGCTGACTGTGGACTCTCTAAACGGTTTAATAGCCTGCAAGTAACTGACCACTTACAAGGCGGCTTTTATGAGCCAGGGTGAAATGAACCCACTGAAGCTACAGCCTCTATCTAGACTGTAGACTGAGACACACGGGTATTTAACAAAAGTTGCATCCAGCAAATTCCAAAACCCCACAAGTTAGAAAGTGCCAGCTCTGCTTGAGGCATCTAAAGAAATCCCAGTCTATTTTTGGAATTCGTTTGCATGCTTAGAGTTTTGGTATGATGGTTATGTAATCTTAGTGAATTATTCTGCCTCTCTGAGTTTTCCTATGCCTACTATTTGCTTGTCATTCTGCCAGGCATTTCTCTGGCACTGTGGTTAATAAAAACAGATGATGGCTATTTTGTCCTTGCTAAGTGCCAGACATTGTGCGGGGGCTTAATGTAAGCTATCCCATTTGACCCTCACAGGGATACTATGGGGATAATCATATTGCTGCTACTAGATAACAGTGTTATTTTTTTCCCCTGATAGTGGCTATGTGGGAGATGAGGCACCTGAAGTGTGGAGAGTAATTTGCTTGTGGTCACCAGATCATGACTTTCCAGTCATTACATCTACCTGCTTTTCTATTCTCAAAGCTGAGCACAGATTCTTGATGTTACTTATGAAACATCATGGAGCTGGTTAAACTGTGGTTTCTGATGAGTATCTCTCTGGGGGAGTTCAACATTCTGCACATGTGATAAACTTCCAGATGATGCCTGTGCCATTGGTTTCTGTAACAAGGCTCTGGGCCTCAGTTCAGCATTGGATGGCATATTAGAAATGGTCATACAGCTTCCATGTCTATGTCACACCTGATGTCAATTCAACCAAAACTTCTGGGGCAGAACCCAGGCATGAACATTTTTGGATGTCCTATTAAAAACTATGTTTCTTTTATCCTTTGAAATTATAATTATACCATCTCCCCCTCCTTTTTCCTCTAAACCCTCCAATATATATCCATGACTCCTCTCAAATTTCTGGCCTGTTTTTTTTTTATTAAATTGCATGTATGTATGTATGTATGTATGAATGAATGAATGATTGTATGTATAAATTTCTAAATATATAAGTACGATCTGCTTAGTCACCACTCTTGTTGAGATTACAAGTATTCACGCACTATGAGAAGCTGATACATCACTTCCTGAAGGAGGTAGCTACTTCATAGCATGAAGGAGCATAGGCTGCAGATGATCCAGTACCTGTGAGGTACCTAAGGGACATGGCGAGTTACTGTGCAAGATATTCAGTGACTGTGTTGTAGAGGAAGTGACATATAAGTCACATCTCCAGGTGGAACCTGGCAAGATTTACTGCCAGAACATGTACTTCCAGAAGAGAACAATTCTTCCCCTGGGACCACCCAGTCAGTTTCTAAAGGGACAGAGGAGAGGGGCTTAGATTAGAATGAGAATCATAGTCTCAGCTGCAGAGAGTAACATGGAACCGGCTGGAGAGAAGTTTTAGAAGGTTATTGGAACAGAGAGAAGGAATTAGTTTTGTTTTGTTTTTTTCTATAGCACAGTAGAGTAATTACTAATTTAAATGATCTATCTATCTATCATCTATCCATCTATCATCTATATTTCTGTACATATGTGTAATATTTGTGTGTGTGTTTACATATGTTATGTGAAATTCATAATATATAACTGTTAATATTTGAAGAGATAGAATTGCTTATTACTCTGATTTGGCCATTAAATATTATATATTCAGAATATATCCCATAAAGCTCTGCAAATATTTGCAGAGTGTATCTCACAAAGATGTACAAATATTACTTCTTTATTAAAACAAGAAGATCATGGTAGGAAAGAAACAAAATCATGTACTTGTAGTAGAGTGATATGCATATTTGGCTGACCTAACAGGGGAGTTTGTGTGGAGTTTATCACCAAGTAGCCATGTTTCGTGAAAGAGAATCCTGGATCAGTAACTGTAAGTGGATGAACAATGTAACATCAGGCTACAATTGGTAACCTGGGAGATTATTAGAAGACATTGTATTATAAACTAGAGGATTGTTCTTTTTTTCCTATAATCCTTAATAAAGGAAGTGGTATAATCATCTTCTTTTAAAAGAATAGTTAGGGTTTAGGTGGACAACTTATATTTATTGGAATAATGGACAATTAGGTTGTGAGCTAAACCATGTGAGAGATAATACAGGAGAGGGGATTTCTGAGGAGCAATTGTCCACATTTATGCAATATAGAGTCAGCAAAGCTTTGTCGGACCAGATTTTAGAGTTTAGCTTGGAAAGAGGGATGAATAAGCCTGCTGTTACACAGGCAGAGAATTCAGAAAGCAAGAAGCTATGGGGAGAGGCAGAACAGACACAAGGTGTTTATAAGGTGGGGTGTCTTGTATATAATGGGGACCTTGTGTCCTGTGGAGAGGAAGGTATCTGTGGGGGCAGGGGAGGAAAATGGAGCAGGTGGTTCTCCAATTGGGGTCGGGCCTGCCATAATTACTAGGCTTTGTGAAAACTATGATAAATATATTTCAGTATTCAAAAACCCATATTATGGTCATAAAAAGAACCAGCCTAAATGAGTTTCAATATATAAGTCACCTAAATTGTCTGTACCATTACCATTTATAAGGATTATTTGTTTGTTTGTTTGTTTTGTTTTCTTGTTTTTTCAAGACAGGGTTTCTCTCTGTAGCCCTAGCTGTCCTGGAACTCACTTTGTAGACCAGGCTGGCCTTGTACTCAGAAATTCGCCTGCCTCTACCTCCCAAGTGCTGGGATTAAAGGCGTGAGCCACCACGCCTGGCCTGTAAGGCAGGATTATAATATAGACTACAGATACATAATTTCTTCCCGTAACCAAATGTCAGGCTAGAAGAGTAGTTTTTGGCACAGTAGCGATTATTTTAACATGGTCTTTCCTTTCACAGGTGAGGACTGTATGAGAAGTGAGCCTGTTTTAAAGCAGAGTGGATGTAATCGACAACCCTGATAGGTTGGCTGTGAAAAGGACCCCTATGGCTACCCATTCTGTTTTTGCATTCGAGGAATTTAAGTTTTGCAGTCTGAAACACCTTCCTCTCCAGGCGTGCTTTATTCTTCACAGAACCACTCAGCTGTCACTTAGGCAAGAGAGAAGCCACTTACACCGACACTTACATCTCACCGCTCCTGAAATAAGTGTGCACGAACCCAGGAGTATTTGACTTCAGTGTGAGCATATCATACAGTGCAAAACCCCCACCTCAGCAGAGAAGGAAACAAGGCTATGTGTGTACCTCCAGCCACACATTTTCTCACCGTTCGAGATGGATGATTTCACTGGAAATTCTTCTCCCAAGAGACAGTCAGATTTAATGTGTAAATCTGATACAATAATGTAATAGCAGTCAGCATGAAAAATAATGTTTAAATAAAACACTTTGTCATTCTAGATTTAATAAATTATTTGGATTTTGCCAGCGAGCCTCAATGTAAATGGAATATTAATGCCAATTCAAAATTAACAATTACGTTCCACTTGTTCCATTTGGTAGTATTCACATTTCTTTTTGTTCCTTGTTTTAATTCTCCACGTGTTGTTTGTCACTTTCTCTATGCTTTATTGGTACTTTGAAAATTCCTCAATTGTGCCATATTATGTTGTATCTTAATTTTCAAAATAGTGATTTTCCCAGTCAGGGAGGAAGCTTCTGTGTTGTTCAGGTAAGTGATAGATTAAGTGTGGCACCTTGAATAGAAAACTAGCAAAAATGACATACTTTAGTGTATTCCAAACAGGGACATCTTCATGGTTTCGATTACCTTTTAATAATTTTTTATTGTGCCTTTATTATTTAACATGACTCATCTCTGTCTGTCTCTTTCCCTAGCGCTGCCCCTCTCCATTCTGGGGATTGAACCCAGAGGGTTTAGCATATTATGCACACGCTCTACCACAGAGCTGTACCCCTAGTCCTTGTATTTATTATTTTAATTTCTATATGGTGGATGCCATCTTTTAAATGCGTAGGAGTGACAGTGGTTCAATTCTGTCCCATTTTTAAAAATTCCTTTTGACCAAAACCTAGTATTACAGAGGTCTTGTAACATTTGTTGGATCAATCTGTTTAGAGTTGGAAACTTTCTGCCCAAGGAAAATTTTAGGAAAACTCTAGAAATAGGAAATCTATATTATATTAATTATCTGATCATCAACAAAGCAAGTAATATGTATTCCTCAAGCTTTGAAGTATTTTTAGTCCTCACTGGGGCTGTTAGGCTTGCTTTCCTCATGAAAGAACCAACAATCTTTGGTTATCTATTGGTCATGTTTAATTCACCGATCCATGGCATCTAGATTTTTGTATAGCGCTTCAACATATATTGGCAAAATGGACATGTTTTCTCCTAGAGAAACCACTCTAGTTCTGGGACGATTTCCATTATGATGGGTTTGAGAAAGCGAGCCCTGAAAAGATGGGTAGATGGATTGACTGTGTTTTCTCTTTCTCAGTTTCTTCCCTTCTATTTGTGCAGTGCTGTCTACACTGACCATAGCTGTAAGACTGACTAGGCTGTGTAAATACATATGTCCCTTTAGTGCTATGTCTTCTGAACCATTAGAAGAGAAAAATCCAAATTTGTGCATTTGAGTGCTCACTTGTTGAAGGCAGGATATGGTGTATCTGAGTTAGAAATCTCACATGGCCACTGAGGGCATGAGTTTCGTTGTTTTGTTCGTTGACAGTACTTGTTCCTATCACTGTCCATTCCAAACAAACTTCTATACCTGATTTCGGGAATACACTATGCTTCTAGATTCTTTATAGCAATTGCTCATACAAGCCTTGTTGGGAAACTCTGCTATTAAGGTCTCAGTTGACCATGACTGACAAGCTCTCTGAGCTCGGCATAAAATGGAAGACTCCCTTTCCCAGTGGGTCGTCCTCTTTTTTTGCCTGACCTTATCTGGAGAGCTTGACCCTCACATCCTCTACCTAAGGAATGTCACTTAGTCCTTGGTGAAATTACGGCTTCTATTCCCTTTCTCCTGATTAATAACCTGTCCAGTACGTACCTGGGATACCTCAATGAAATTGTGGCATTACCAGTACCTTAAGCCTCAGCCAGTGTACAGTCACCTGGAAACCTTCCTCCTCTCCAAGGTTCATATAGCCCTCACGTCCTGAATAAAGAGCACAAGCTGTTTCACTAAGTGTCATTCATGTAAGAGAGCTGCTTCACTGAATACCATCTAAAACTGCTCTAACACTGAAATACTTGGAGAACCCTCCTCCTACCTCCCCCCAAGCACTCACACCCAGACTGAGATCCTGCTGACCTGGGCTCTGCTCTATCCTTTACCAGCCTTGTGTGGAGCGATGCCTGGATACCCCAAGGGAGGAAGCAAAACACAGAACCATATAGTCTCTTCTTTCTTTTCTTAGGGCCCCTTTCTATTTTTATGTACTCTCTAGATTTTCTCACCCAAATTTACATTGTTCAGTATCAAAACATCGTTCAGGAGGTAACAGCTCTCCCTCTCTCCTAAATCTATATGACCAGGCATCATCTACCACAAACTCCAGCATCATCATATTTATCCATCATGTTCAGAACAAAATCTAGAAGCTCTGCCTATAAAGTCTTACATGCCCAAAACTCATTCTCTCTCTATAGGCCTCATTGCCCAGATTTACCTTTTCGCTTAATTAGCCGTCTGTGGTTCTTGCATCAGACAAAGTGTAGCCCCTCCAAGGGGCCCGTGAAGTTCCTATTTTCCCTATTAACCTTTTCTTATTTCATGTCATTTAGATGTATTTCAATTACCTTGCCCTGGAAGAGATTTTCCTTAAGTATTTTCTTTTGGGTTTACTTTTTTTCTCACAGTAATACTGACAAAAAGTCAAGGATGGATATACTTATACCATCCTTGTCCTGCTAAAATACTCTGAATAAGAGACTTTATCTACAGTCTGCTGTCTAGTAGAGTAGTCTTTGGCTCATATACATAAGTGGCTTTTCACTACATAAATTGAAAGAAGCATAATAATGAGTTATTTATTAAAGTATGAATAATTTAGTTGTTGTTCATCATGTCATCTTTCTTAACAGTCGAGTAACTTCTAGTGTTTTAGGAATGCTTTCTACAGCATCAAGATGATCCCAATACTTGCCAACACACAGATAGTATTTGCAGAATGAATACCTGCTATGGTAGTTTAAATGAGGATGTACCCCAATCAAACCACCCAGTTAGTGGAACTGTTTGGGAAGGATTAGGATGTATGGCCTTAGGATAGGTATGGCCTTGTTGAAGATGTATCACTGGAGGAAGAGTTTGAGATTTCAAAACTCATAATGGGCCCAGTGTTTCTGTGCCTCTGCATGCAATTTACTGATCAGTTATGCCTAAGGGCTGGTTATTGGCTACTGCTACAGTGACATGCCTGCCTGCCTGCCACCATGATCCCTGACATGATGGTCAGGGACTAACCTTCTGAAACTACAAACAAGCATCTGGTTAAATGTATCGTTTCATAAGTTGTCTTGATCTTGGTATTTCACCCCAGCAATCGAGCAGTAAGATGCCCACCCAACAAAATGGTTCAAGGCAACAGTGTTATTGAACAACTTCAGACTGCCCTATCATCTGAGGAAGGATTCACTTATCAAAGCCCAGACAGTATATTTATGGCAAGAGTACCTTTCTACACAGAGAAGAGGTTGTGAATGGCAACACCAAAGAGCATAGAATGCTGTGTAGCTGGGAAAATATCTTAATTTCTGTAATTTTGCTTTTTTCATCTACCAATGGAGGTGTCTAGGAAAATTACAAATAATTTGTGTAGCTATGTGTGATGGTTTGTATATTCTTGTGGACCAGGGAGTGGGACCATCTAGAGGTGTGGCCTTGTTGGAATAGGTGTGACCTGGTTGGAATAGGTGTGTCACTGTGGGTGTAGGCTTAAGACCCCACCCTAGTTGCCTGGAAGTCAGTCTTCCACTAGCAGCCTTTGGATGAAGATGTAGAACTCTCAGCTCTGCCTGTGCTATGCCTGCCTGAATGCTGCCATGCTCCCACCTTGATGATAATGGACTGAACATCTGAACTTGTAAGCCAGCCCCAATTAAATGTTGTTTATTATAAGACTTGCCTTGGTCATGGTGTCTGTTCACAGCAGTAAAACCCTAACTAATACATAAGTTGGTACCAGGAGTGGGGTATTCCTGTGACAACCTGACCATGTTTTGTGGAGGACTGTGGAAGAACTTTGGAACTTAGAGGCAGAAGATACATTCAGTATTAAAAGCTCTGTCAGATGTTGTGTAGGAGCTTGGAAGATAATGTTGAGAACAGTGCAGAAAATGGAGGCCTAGCTTGTGAAATTTCAGAGGGAAAATTAAAGATTCTTTTCAGGGCCATTGCTATTTTGGATTGTGAAGATTCGGTGGTTCTGGTTAGCTGGGGCTGAAGAATCAGCTGTGATTAACAAGATGCCAGAACTACTAAAGTGAAAATTTTTCCTTACTGGGACTATTGATGCTGGTTAGCTGGAGCTAAGAAATAAGCTGTGATTAAGAAGAGACCAGCATCATTGAGGTGACATCTTCTGGGAAGTGTTTTCTGAGAGCACAGAGGCTGTGTTCCAGAGATAGCCAAGGTTGTACCTTGTGCTGTGGCTGGACTTGGTAATGTGTAAGAGTTACCCAGGTGGTACTGGTTTTGAAGGCATGAAGGGGTCATGCAGAGCAGCTGAGGCCATGAAAGCACTCTGAGAGGCCATGGAAGGCCATTGGTGAAGGTGCAGCCTCAGTTGCAATTGATAGCCCAGGACTGAAGGGGTCATGCAAAGGAGTTGAGGCTTGGCACCATGAAGAGAGCCTATGAGAGGCTAGTGTTGAAGCCTAGTTATAGTGGAACACAGCAGCATTTTGGGGATGCCAGTATCATGGAATGACCACCAAGAACAGCAGCAGCAGTGAAGTACAGGCAGCTGGAGCATAGAAGACAAGGTGTGTCTACAAAAGGCATGGCTGGAGAAGTGAACCAAGCCCTTGGAGGAGCCCAAAAGATCGTGAGTTGGATCCCAGACATTGGATGGTTAGAGATTGATTTTTGCTTTTGATTTTGACTGTGCCCTGATATTTTTCCCTCTTGAAGGAAGAAGGTATTTTATTGGAGTCCATAGTTAAGAGACTTTGAATTCTAAAAGATATTGGATATTTTAAGGTTAATGGACTTTTAATATGTGAAGACTGTGGGACTTTTAAAGTTATTTAGATCTTGGCGATGAATAAGAACTGAGGGTTGAGGCTTACTAGTGATGTGTTTGTGTGTCAAGTTGACAAGGGGTCAACTGTACTGGCTAGTTTTGTGTCAACTTGACACAGGCTGGAGTTATCACAGAGGAAGAAGCTTCAGTTGGGGAAGTGCCTCACGAGATCCAGCTGCAAGGCATTTTCTCAATTAGTGATCAAGGGGGGAGGTCCCCTTGTGGGTGGTGCCATCTCTGGGCTGGTAGTCTTGGTTCTATAAGAGAGCAGGCTGAGCAAGCCAGGGGAAGCAAGCCAGTAAAGAACATCTCTTCATGGCCTCTGCATCAGCTTCTGCTTCCTGACCTGCTTGAGTTCCAGTCCTGACTTCCTTGCTGAATAAACCCTTTCCTCCCCAGCTTGCTTCTTTGCCATGATGTTTGTGCAGGAATAGAAACCCTGACTAAGACACTATGCAAGATGATGAAACATAATGCTCCAGTCTTAAATTATGGTTTGTACAGTGACTACATCCCAGAGAGGATGAAGAACAGCCTTGCAGTAGGTAGACCTGACAACCACTGTCAGCTGGGCAATAAGGAGTCTCTGATGAGGGATGTTGTGTTGGTAATACATATTTCTGGCTTGATGCTATAAAGGAGGTACTTTACTTTGGTGGTTATCTCCACCACCACCCCAATCCCCCAAGGTCTGTAGTTTTCATGTAATCATGAGAAAGATATCAGGCAAATCCCAGTTAAGGAATGCTCTCAAAAAACTGGCCAGCATTATAAAAGTCATCATTAAGGTTGTCAAAATCAGAAAGTCTTAAACTTCCAAGGCTATGTGGGATCTAAAGATACAGGATGACTAGTGATGAAATGTGATTTCTTTGATGGAGTACTGGGATGGAAAAGTAGAAAATTTGGTAAAAATATAAACCCCCCAAAAAACAAAAAAGCAAAACCCAAACCAACAAGAAAACTATGGAAGAAAGTATGGAAGCTACTTAACACCATACCTAATCAAAATATGAAACACATTATACCATAACCACAAGCAAAATTAGGGGTGGAGTCTATGGGAGCATCCTGTATTGCTTTCACTTGCTTTATTTCCTGTGTTGGGGTATGAAGCTGAAGCTTTATATCTGCTATGTAAATACTTTATTATTGAGTACTGTATTCTAAAATAAAGTAATTCTTCAAAAAAAGATGGGTACTGTGAAGACCAAAACTTGTATGTTAAAATTTGAAACTCTCATATATCTTACAACTTTCAATGGTTAAAGAATTAGTTATATTTAGAGGCAGAAAATTCAAGTAGTGCTCAGTGTATAAATGCAGTGTTCATAATTGCAACCATGCTGGTATCCAGCATAGAGGAAGGGCTAAAAACAAAACACATCACATGATCATTCAAAATAATAACCATAATGTAGAACAATGTGGAAAATGCTCATGAGACTCTGTTTAAAGAAGGCACAAAACTGGATGCACAGACTATGTGTTGGTTTGAATAAGTATGACCCTACAGACTCATGTGTCTGAATGCTTAGCCATAGGGAGTGGCACTATTAGAATGTTGGCCTTGTTGGAGTAGGTGTGGCTTTGTTGGAAGAAATGTGTCAGTATGGAGGTGGGATTTGGGGTCATATATATGCTCAAGCTCTGCCCAGTGAGGAACACAGTTACCTGTGGATCAAGATGTAGAACTTTGGGCTGCTCTAGCACAAAGTCTGCCTACACGATGGCATATTTTCCACCATGAACTAACTAAACCTCTGAAACTGTGAGTCCTTCCTAAGGGTTGTCTTGGTCATGGTGTCTCTTTGCAGCAATGAAACCCTAACTAAGATAGTATGATTATGGAAATTATAACATACTTGTAAAAATATATGTTAAAATGCTAGCAGAGAAGGTGTGGATTAATATAGGTGATTATTCTCTTTTTATTTTTCTATAATGTAGACACAGTATTTTTAAATGGAAAAAATGGACTTAACACAATGAGATGTACATAAAAACAATTGTTATTAATAAAAAAAACATTTGAAGACATGTTCTAGCAATTTTAGGGTTTCTATTGATGTGAAACAACACCATTCCTATAAGAAAGAATAAAATCATGTGATTGTAGGAAAATAACCAGAACTGGTGATCATCATGTTAACTGAAATAAGCCAGATCCCATAAGACAGATAGTGTGTATTTTCTCTCTCACACACACAGAATATAGGCCAAAGTTTTAAAAAGAAGAAAAAGGACAAGAGAGACTGCGTATGAAGAAGAAGAGGCCAGTGGGAAAGGGGGTGAGGATAACACAGAAAAGAGGAGCAAAACATACTACGTACATGAATAAAAGTGTTGCAGTCCAACCTACTGTGACTGATATACACTAGTAAAAAGAGACTAGAAAGAGAAAGAAACAAAAAACAAAACAAACAAAAACATCTACCATGACCTAAAGCAACCTGGGGATGAAGGGCTTATTTCAGTTTACACATCACAGTCCATCAGGAAGGGAAGTCAGGACAAGACTCAAGGCAGAAACCTGGAGGCCCGAGCTGAAGCAAAGGCCATGGAGGAGTGCTGCTATTGACTGACTCCTAAGGCTTGCTCAGTCTGCTTTCTTAGGGCACCCGAAACACTGACCCAGGGGTGGCACTTTCCATACTGAGCTAGACCCTCCCACATCAATCACTGATCAAGAAAATATAAATGACAAGACAATCCCATTTTCTTAGTTGTGGCTTCTTTTTCCCAAGTGATTCTGCTGGTATCAAGCTGTCATAAAACTAACCAGCGTACTTTCGTGCTATCACAAACTAAGCTTTGTCCTTTAACAGATCTTTAGTTTGGTTTCAAATTGAGTTCAAGGATTGTCTATGAACTTGGATGACAAAATAAATTGCATCCTTATTCTCAATTACTTGTAACAGAAACAGCCTTTCCTTCAATTATAAACAGCTGCCACAGGCAATAGTAATATAAACAGAAGACCTGTCACTGCCATCAAGACATCAGAGCTGGTTTTATATTACCATTTTATGCAGGTATCTCAACATAATCTTTACACTAATCAGTGTATAGTATCACCATATCACGGTTTAAATATTTATTGGATTTGCTCTGTTTTAGTACATAATAATTTAATAATCATAAATTTGTGTTTTAAAAATATTTGGTTGACTAGACATCAATATAATTCCCTACTGGTTCTTTCAGTTTACTCTACCCAACTAAGAACGGTATTATAATAAATTCATAGGATTCTTAAGACCTGTAAGACAGTCCCAGGTCATAAAGTTTAGATATCTCTCATTGAACAAAAGAGGACAGAAAGCACCTGTGGAAGCAAGCTAATATTCTAAGGCTAGCTCATAGAGGAATTTTCATATAAATGCCAAGAGTCCTAGAGATAGTCTGGTGACAAGTCTTATCAAAATGGTCCACAGACAGAAGTCAATAGTCTACTGATGAAAGTCTCCCCAAATGGGTAGGGAAATTGGCAAGGATAAGCTGTTCTCTATGTTTTGCAAGTTTAAAAGATGATGCTTAATGGACTATACTTTAGCATCAAGAGAAGAATTAATTCCCCAGGGAACACAGTGCAAGTATTTTACATAGAAATGCAATAAACCCAAAGGCTAATGCATTATAAACCCATTTTACTATGTCTTTACAAGTTTTTTTTCCTGCTAAAAATAAATTATCTAAAGTTACTTGGGAAAAAGTTACACAGTTTGACTTGCCAGTTTGTAAAGCTGCTTGATCTCAGTTGGAAAATATGTTATCACAAATGATTAAAGAAGATGATAATGGCTAAAGTCTACCGAGTCACTAGACAAGTATTTCATATAGACTAATTATTTTAATAGCCCTGAAAAGCAGAGATAGTGATACACTCATTTTTAAACATGAGGATATGGAGGAACAAGAGGTTGAGTGAGTGGTAGGTCCAAGGTAGTAATTGTGATGCTACAATCCAAGCATTTCATAACCATGTCCTACACCCATGGATGCTAACATAGAAAAAGGACTTTCAGCATACGGAAACTGTTAGTTTCTATATCTTTAAGATGCCAGATGAACATATTTCAGGAGGAAAAATCTGAAGCTTGTGAGCAGAAGTCAGGACAGAAGAGATACAGTAAAGTAAATATGGAACGTTCAACATTTTTGAATCTCAGTGAATGTCTCCTTGGGGCTTACAGGCACTGACTCCTCAGCAAAAATGCGTCTAACACAGATGCTAAAAACAAACAAACAAGCAAACAAACAAGCAAACAAACAAACCACAAGGCAGGGAAACTTTCCTCAGAAGAAACGCTGCATACTGTGAATCCATCCATCGACATAGTGGGGCCAGCTGTTTGGTCACAGGTGATACAAACATACCCAACTTTAATAGTAATGTATCTTTTTAACGTTTTCCTTTTGGAATATGAGGAACTTCTGCTCTGGACATAATTTGAAATGAAACACATTTTTTCACAGTGGATACAGACATCATTTTGCTTCTTATTTATTCTTATCCTTTGCTGCTTAGTTGGAAAAATTTCATTACTTTTGTTCTATGGAGTCTTCTGCTAACTTCTGAAAATTTGCTTTTCATAGGAATCTCAGCAGCTCTAGGCTACATTTTAAAGTTACAATAAACATCTATACTATCTATCTCTCTATATATATCTATCATCTATCTTTATCATGATCTATCTATCATCTATCTCTCTGTCATTATCTATCTATCTTCTATCTCTCTATCATCTATATGTGTATGTGTATGTTGTGTGTGCATATATGTGTGTATTTTAAGATTATTATTCTAGACCCATATGACATGAATAATTCTGGGGTTGACCTCATGCCTTTCAGCTTGTGAAAATTTCCCAGATGTTATGTCCTTCAGTATTCCCATTTATGAAACAGGAAATAATAACAGCATTTTGCACCATAAGAGGTTATCACAAAGACTAAATGGTCTAGTGGAAGTACAGCCCCGAGTCTGACACACAGTGACTTAACATACAAGAGGTGGCTATTATTGCTGTTATATTTACTAGACTGTAAGATCCACAAGGCTGAAGAGCCCTTAAATTTTGATCATTCTTGTATTTATAGTATTATACAGGTCCTGGTACAGTGTGTATACACAGCAAGTGTTTATTTAATTACATTAAACATTCGCTTGATTCATATGTTTCTATCCATTTCACTTCTCATTTATTCCCTCCCTCCCTCCCTCCCTCCCTCTCTCCCTCCCTGTGTGAGTATCTTTGATACAGGATCTCATATAGTCCAGGCTGGCTTCAAACTTACTGTGTACCTGAAGATGACTTTGAATTCTTCATCACCTCTCAACCTCCCAAGTGCTAGATTTACAGGTATGCATCATTATGCCTGGTGAGTAGTCTAAGTCCTTTGAGGAACTGAGTGTATCACAAAGGAGCACTCAGGCACTTGTAGGTGTGTATCAGAAACTGTGGCGGGCAAGGGACAACTGTGGCACAGTGACATTTGAGCTGAAGAGCTTGGCTTTGGGAAGCACTCCTCTTCTGTGTCATCTGGATGTGTTATGACCACAATGCAACAGACTGATGGACAGGATTGCTGTCAGCATTCTGCAGGGCCCTGCCACATTGTGGGTCCACAGGAAAGCTCTAGGATTGTCCTTAAAAACCGAATCCTCCAAAACTGCCCTTTGCAAAGCAGAGTCATTCTTTTCTGATCTTGATTTCGTTTCCTCATTCACTTTATTTTTCAAACCCAACTTAGGTTTTCTAGTTAACGTGTAAGTTCTTGGCAAATGGAGAAGCAGTATGCAAGTGTTAGTGGATTTTCTTCTGATTAACAATTAATTTCCTCGGTGATTTAACCCCCACCCGTGATTTTAAATACCATCCATATACTAATGGTTGCCAGGTTTACAGGTATAGCTTGGGGCTTTCTCTCTAAGATTCAAGAGCAAATTTTATATTGACAACTCAACATTTTCATTAATTTTATAGACTAGCCATCTTTAAGTCTACCACCTATAAAATGGGTTATTAGTTCCCATCCCCCACTCCTTCCAAATCTGCTCCGTCTAAAGTGCTCCTGCCTCAGTTGCTGGAAAGCACTGTGTGTGGTGGAAAGCCTTGGATTTCTTGACATCTCCCTTTTACCTTTAATCACTGTACTGGCTAGGTTTGTGTCAACTTGACACGGGCTAGAGTTATCACAGAGAAAGGAGCTTCAGTTGAGGAAATGCCTCCATGAGATCCAACTGTAAGGCATTTTCTCAATTAGTGATCAAGGGGGAAAGGCCCCTTGTGGGTGGGACCATCTCTGGGCTGGTAGTCTTGGGTTCTATAAGAGAGCAGGCTGAGCAAGCCAGGGGAAGCAAGCCAGTAAAGAACATCTCTCCATGGCTTCTGCATCAGCTCCTGCTTCCTGACCTGCTTGAGTTCCAGTCCTGACTTCCTTGGTGATGAACAGCAGTATGGAAGTGTAAGCTGAATAAACCCTTTCCTCCCCAACTTGCTTCCTGGTCATGATGTTTTGTCCAGGAATAGAAACCCTTACTAAGACAATCACTGATTCCCTTAACAAATCCTGTCCACTCTTCCTTCAGAAGCCATGCTGACTGTATGCCTGGGTGTTCCCGTGCTAATCCATATTGCCTGCACTCTGACCCCGACCTGCCTGTGTATTTTTGCTCCCTTGAGAAATACATTGGACTAAAAGTTGAAGTCAGCTAACTGTTCTAAAGACAACAGAAGAGCCTGTTACCATTCTGTATCTTTACTTGGCACAAACCCAGACCCTTAGAGGAGCCCTCACTTTTTGCCATTGCCTTCTCCCCTTCCCGTCATGGCAGAGGCCAACTGAGCCACAGATGCACCTGCTTATACTCCAACTCTGGCAAGTTCCCTCCTCAAATGACTGTGGGGCTTTCTCCTTAATTTTACCCCGTGCTTTTATTCAAATGCTACCCATTTAGAGAGGACTTTCCTAGCCTTCCTATAAAGCAGCAACACATAACTCGCTTAACCTTCATAGTTCCTGTTGTTTTCATCTTATTTCTCCACATCGCAAATACTCCCTGAACATGCACGGCACTGCCCTGATGCTGAGAACCCGGCAGTGAAGAAAAGAGGCAATAATCCCTTTATTTCAAGGTATTTACTTTCCACAGGGCAGAGAAACAAGCATCCAACTAAACAAACAGCATGCTGGGTAGGAATAGTTTCTACAGTGAGAATCAAAGCTGGGGAAGGGGCACAGGAGGTGGTTCGGCAGAGTGGTAGTTGTTGCTGTAATACCGAATGCTTCCCTGATTGGTAGTTACTTAAACAGAGCTGTTAGGACAAGGAAAGTGAACCTGGGAACATCTTGAAAATAAGATACATGCAGATGGAACAGCGAGCACAAAGCCTTGAGGCTGGATCAGGGATGGTGGTGGTGGGGAGTTCCAGCGGCAGTCAGATGCCAATGTGGACGCGTGCCCGTCTCATCACCTGCCATTACAGCATACGGTGAAAGAAAAGTACCTTTTCCCACCAGAGTACTGGATTCCTAAGAACAAAATTCTTAAGAAAATAACAGAGCTCGGCCTGGGGAGCTGGCTGGGGCAGAGGCGCTTTAAGGCAAACGTGATGATCCGAGTAGGATTCAAAGAACTGGAATAAAAGCTGGATGCAGTGGAATAAGCAGGTGTAATCCAGCAGACTCCAGTGGAAAGGCAGTAGGATGTGGAAGGAGTTTCTAGAAGTCTGCAGTGTACCCAGTGGGGAGACCTTGTTTCAAACATGGGGGGAAGGTGAGGACTACAAATGAAGGTGTCCTGTGACTAACATATAATGCAATGGCATGTACATACTTTCACACCACACACACACACCAGAACTAAATACAATTTTATAATAAGTTACAGTTGGTCAAAGGAAAGAGTCAATGTGTATTTATTGAATGAACTGTTATGTACTACCAACAGCTCCAAGCTCCTTAAGGTGGCCCATCCCCCACCCGTGTGTGTGTGTGTGTGTGTGTGTGTGTGTGTGTGTGTGTGTTTCTCTCTATCCCTGTCTGCCTGTGTGTGTGTGTGTGTGTGTGTTTCTCTCTATCTCTGTCTGCCTGCCTGTCTCTCTGTGTGTGTTCTGGAGGAGGTCAGAAGGAGAGGTCAGATCTCCATCACTCTCTGCTTTACTCTTTTGAGCCACTGAACCTGGAGCTAGGCTGTAAGCTGACAAGTGCAAACAATCCTCACTGTGGTGTCAGTAGAGGCAGATACAAGGGCGGTACACGCAGCTTTTCATGTTCTCACTCAGTAAGCCATATCCCTACCCCCGGTCCAGGCTCTTTAAGCTTTCTTGCCTTGTTAATTTCCCACAAAAGGACTGTACTTCTGTTTTTCAAAAGTCTCCACTGCAGGATGTAACCTCCCATTTTAAAGGAAAAAATGTCCTGGTTGCTCTTCAGCTAAATGCCATTCTCCCTACTGTAGACAGATGAACTGCACTGTTGTGGCTGTGTAGGAAGCTGTGCAGGGCCCCGGGCATGCCGGATTCCTTGAGCAGTCTGCTGCCTAATCATATCGGCCTCCTGCTGCAGAAGCCACGAGGCAGACGGACACTTCTTGGAGGAAGAGCTGCTCCAGGAATCATTCCTTAA
The DNA here is from genome assembly GCA_902729485.2 of Mus minutoides. Taxonomy (NCBI): domain Eukaryota; kingdom Metazoa; phylum Chordata; class Mammalia; order Rodentia; family Muridae; genus Mus; species Mus minutoides. The sequence goes on from LR751019.1 coordinate 156,320, forward strand.
AATTAGCGCTGGATTTCACGGAGGCTGACAAAAGGCCTCAAAGGCCCCCAAATTTCTTCAGCATCTCAGAATTTAAACCTCTTTCCTGACTACAACCTTCCTTATAAGGATTTCTTTCCCAGTAAGCAATCTAGGCTTTCTACACTGGTATACAACAATTCCAGAACTAGGAGAAGTCTAAGTTTTGTTATAAAATGCTGGGGCAGGAGTAGGGCCAAGATAATGCTTCGTTGCCACCGAGCCTGTCTTCAAGCCTGACTGTGACAGGGCAAGACAGTGCAGAGGTCCCTCCATCTTGCATTCTTGCTGAGGCCACTTCAGGTTGAACCAGAATTTGGTCTCTTTGATAGAGAATCTAGGGAAAATTGGGCAACTCTAAGGCCAAGATGCCCCAGGTAATTTACTTTAGCTTCTTCTGTTAAACTGTTTCTTATGCAGAACATCCCCCTTCAGATAACCACTTATCTTAGCTTCTGTTAAACTGCTGATTATGCAGAACAATCCCCTACCTTTAGATAACCACTTATCTTAGCTTCTATTAAGTTGCTTTCTTATGTGAATACCATTTCTACCCCCATCAGCTGCTGAATGAGATGCTGGGATGTGGTTTATGCCTTCAAAAAAACCCCATGCTCTAGACACTTGGATCCCTGAGTGTAGTACCAGCCAGCTGGAATAAAGACTTTCAATTGTCTATAAACAGTGTCTGAGTGGTTATCTCTGGTGGACTTCCTGTAACATGATAGCCTGAGATTAATAATGCCTGGGACACGCAAGGTAGATTTTAAGATCCCATTCCCACAAGTTGTCCTCTGATTCCCATATGCTCATCATGAAATGTACAAGTCCTTCGTTCCCTCAAATACATGAACACAAAATAAATAAGTACAAGTGTAATAAAAACCATAAAGAAAAATACTGGACCTGTGAGATTGCTTAACTGGGAAGACACCTGCCAGAGCCCACAGTGGAAGGAGGGAATGAGCTCTCAGTAGTCACCCTGGCACACACCCCTACCTCCAAAATAAACAGAATAAGCCAGTTTTGAATCTGTAAATACTCTTGATCATTTATGGATAAAACCAATAGAAAAGAAGGACCAATACTTGCTTGGAACAAAGAAAATGGTGTGATATTTCACCTTGAATGACCTGGCCTTTCAAAGAACTGTTATTTTCTCAAGGTCTTAAAATCATACTTTGGGCAAAATGAACCAGAAAGTACTAAAATCCTCATTACAAGCAGACTGTTAACAAAGAGAAGACTGCCATGTGTGTGTTTTTGAGTGGACATGCTAATGTCATGGTTATCAAAGACCTGAAAGGCTTTTCCTCAGCTAACTGAAAGGCTAATTAACAGGTCCTCTTTAGGGCAAACAAACCTTGATTGAACTTTCTTTTCTTTCCTCATGTAAGCCTTTTTTCTTCCTCTGTAATCATCAGCAATATGAGTGATGAATTCAGGTCTCATGCTGGAAACTGGGCTGCATGGTGTATCTTTCCCGGAGGGGGTCTGTAAAATTGTAGCGCTTTGATGAGACCATTGTTCCTCTAGTTCAGGTCCACTTTTAACTCGGCCCTTGCTTTACACTTCGGCTCTGGTTTTTTGTCCACATTCCAGTAGGAAGGATGAAAAAAAAAGTGCTGTCTGGCGTGTTCTTGGCTTTGAAGCTGTCACCAAGGCATTTAAGAAAAAGACAGACTGCCAAATATTAATGATAATTATTACTAAAAGGCTATGATACAAAAGATCCCCAGGATATCAAATTACTGTTTTCATGCATACATCCAGCACAAATGACTGTATTCCTCTTTGGTGGAAATGTTAAATGATACTTTAGATATTGGAAGTTCTGGAAAATGAGTGAGGGAGTTACTCTTGGGGCCTGCAATCACCTGATGTCTTTGATATACTTTCAGGAATTATCTTTACAGAATCCAAGCAGATTGATAGGTACTGTCAAGTAATCTGTGACTGAGTCATCTATGAAAACTAATACAAAAGTTTTAAATTCTATTTAAAATAGAGAGGTCTGATTCAGGTTCATGTGCTTTAAGCTATCCCTGGTAATAATGTCAGGGACTTCTGTGTCAGAAATTACATTACATTTAATTTTTGTAATTTCTATAATTACTAGAAAATGACTGAACTATTTAAATATTAGTTTAACATTAAGGAAAACAGAGCTTTATATTTAAATATTTTAGCTTCATCTTTGTTGATTGTATAATTTGAGATTGCTTGATAGTCAAAAGACTACTGTTGAAATAAAAGTTATTTTTGTTTTATATATTTTAATTTATATTATTATTATACAAGTTGTTGTTTGATGATTATTAAAAATTGAGACATTACTAACCTTTGACTTGTAAATTTAAGTGAATGCTAATACCTTTCCTTGTAATAAGGGAACAATACAGTCTTATTTGTTTTTAAGACAGAATCCCATATAGTCTAGGCTGACCTTGAAGTCTCTGTAGTCAGGGCTGGTCTTGAACTCTTGACCTTGAATTTTGGGTCTTCAGTGCCTGAGTGTTAGGGTTGGAGGTGCGCAACACTACACTCAATGACAGGATAAAATTATTTTCCTTTTAGAAACTATATCTTTATCAGATAGTAATAGGGCAGTGTAGTCCATGTTGTAAAGACTCCTTTCAAACACTAAATGTGGTCTGAATATAAAACATGCATGGCAGTTCCTGCATATCTAGAGAGATTATGCTACATTGTAGCAACAAAATGTGACATATTTGCTAACATGCTGTAGGAGGACATGAAAGGAAGAGATCAAATTTCAGCAACAACTGGGGAGACACTTCCTTGCAGAGAACAGGGATGGAGAGAGACAAGGACTCAGGGAGGCGTACATGGGAAGCTGGTTATACCATTTTCTTTACTTTTGTAGGGATTTATGATTTTCACAACAAAAGCTTTTAGTCTTTTCTGGAGTACCTAAAGAAAATGTAAGGATAATCTTTAAAGAGTATGTTCCTGGATACCAAAGTGGATGGAGAGGAAGGTTCTGGAGAAAGCTAGGTAAAAGATAAAGTGAGTTTGAAACTTACTAAATTTGGAAAGGCACTGAATAAAATAATTTCAGACTGGAATTTATGCTGGCCATTGGGGATCATCTTACTGATTAGTGAGAATGAATCTAAATGTAAATATAATCAGTAGTTCTATATCCCAGGCCAAACCTCCTGTGGAAGCTCCCTGCACTACCAGTGGCCAAACAATTGCCTGGAACCCCTGGCTAGTAGACCACCAAAGCTTTTTCAGCACTCATCCAGTTTACCCTAAATTGCCTCTCCTCTCCTCTTCACTATATATCTGGGCCCAAATCCTGTAGAAGCCCCCTGTTTCACCCAAGGCCACACCAGCACCCAGAACCCTAGGTAGGCTGCTTGACCAAAGAACACCCCCCCACCCCAGTCTCTCAGTGCCTGTCCAGGCAACCCCAATGGGGCATCATATCTCCTCCCCTAACCCCTAGGGAGGATTCCCAGTGAGAAGAGAGGCCACATCCTTTTGCTCCAACTTTGGCAGAACCCCTCTTCTTAACTAGAGGCCATCCTGGCCATCAGATGTCCAGCCCCCAAATGGATCAGAGATTCTCTATTCAAACACAGGCGTCTCCTGTCAGAAGACCAGAGAGGAAACAGAAAAGAAGGAACAAGACACGAATCCAACAAGAAACAAACTCAGAAATCAGTACCTAGGCCTAAAATCACTCCTGGGCAATATGTCACCACCAGAGTTATCCTTTGACAACACATCCTGAATGTGCCAACACAGGTGAAGAACAAGAAAACAGCCTCAAACAATTGTATGAAATTAATAAATCCCCCAAGAAAGCCAAGAAAAACAAACATTGAAGGAAATTAATACAATGGTTCAAGACCTGAAAATGGAAATAGAAGCAATAAACAAAACATAAGCATAGGGAATTCTAGAAATGGAAAATCTAGGTAAAAGAACAGGAACTATAGACACAAGCAACACCAACTGAATACAAGAGATGTAAGAGAGAATCTCAGATGTTGAAGATACTATAGAAGAAATAAATACATTAAGAAAATCTGAGAGACTATGAAAAGAACAAACCTATGGAATAGAAGGGGATTCCCATTTCAAAGGTCCAGAGAATATTTTCAACAAAATCATGGAAGAAAAATTTCCTAACCTAAAGAAGAATGTGCCTATAAACTTACAAGAAGTTTACAGAACATCAAATAGATTGAGCCAGAAAACATTGTCCTTGCCACATTTTTATCAAAAGACTAAACACATAGAACAAAGAAAAATGTTAAAAGCTATAATGGAAAAATGCCAAGTAACAGATAAAGGCAGATCTATTAGAATTACACCCAACTTTTCAATGGAGGTTCTAAAAACCAAAAAGTCCTGGACAGATGTCCTACAGACTCAGAGAGACTACAGATCCTAGACACAGACTACTATATCAAGAAAAAATTTCAATCACCATAGATGAAAAAAAAATTCCATCATAAAGTCAAATTGAAACAATATCTATCCATAAATCTAGCCACACTGTAGGCACTAGAAGGAAAATTCCAACTCAAGGAGGTTGACTCTACCCACAAAACACCAGTAATACAAAAAGAATGGACACACACATACACACACAACCAATACCACCACTTCCACCACCACCACCAACAAATTAATAGGAGTTAACAATCTTTGATTATTAATATCTCACTATCAATGGACTCAATTCCCCAATAAAAAGATTCAGACTAACATAATAGATGTGAAAATGGGATCCATCCTTTTGCTGCATACAAGAAACACACTTCAACATCAAAGATAGACAGTATCCCAAAGTAAAGGACTGGAAAACAGTTTTCCAAGCAAATAGACCTAAGAAACAACATCCAACAAAATACACTTCAAACCAAAGTTAATCAAAAGGTATGTGGAAGGACACTTCATACTCATTAAATGAAAAATACAGCAAGATTTTTTTTTCAATTCTTATCATTTATGCTTCCAAACCAAGGGCATCCACATATGTGAAGAAAACACCACTAAAGTTGAAATCACACATTGACCCTCACACATTGATAGTAGACGACTTCACTACCACACTTTCACCAAATAGTTAGGTCATCCAGTAAAAACTACAAAGAGAACTAATAGAGCTAACAGGCATTATGAAACAAATGTACCTAACAGATATCTATAGGACATTTCATCCAAACACAAAAGAATACACCTTCTTCTTAGCACCTCATAGAACATTCCAAAACTGACCACATGCTTGGACACAAAGCAAGTCTCAACAGATACAAGAAAATTAAAATAACTACCTACATCCTATCAGACCACCATGGATTAAAGATAGATTTCAATAACAACAAAAACAAAAGAAAGCCTAGAAACTTAGGGAAACTAAATATACACTGGAGAAAAGAAAGCAACTTCAACAAATGGTGCTGGTCTAACTGAATGTCTGCATGCAGAAAGAATACAAATTAATCTGTATTTATTACCCCATGCAAAACTCAAGTCCAAGTGGATCAAACACTTCAACATAAAACTGTATGTACTAAATCTGATAGAAGAAGAGAATCTAGAGAATAGCTTTGAATGCATTGGCATAGAAGACAAGTTTTTGAACAGAACACTAACAGCTCAGGTGCTAAGATCAATAATTAATAACTGGGACCTTATGAAACTGAAAAGCTTCTGCAAGACAAAGGACACTGTTCAAAGGACAAAACAGCAGCCTACAAAATGGAAAAGATTTTCACTAACTCTACATTTAACAGAGGGCTGATATCCAAAATATATAAAGAAGTCAAACTAGAGGTCAACAAACCAAATAACCCAATTTAAAAATGGAGAACAGAGCTAATCAGAGAATTCTGGACAGAGAAATCTCTAGTGGCCAAAAAGCACTTAAAGAAACAGTCAACATCCTTAGTAATCAGGGAAATGCAAATCAAAACAACTCAGAAATTTCATCTTATACCTGTCAGAATGGCTAAGATCAAAAACTCAAGTGACAGCTCATGCTGGTGAGGATGTAGAAGAAGGGTGGGGGGGAGGGCACTCCTTCATTGCTGGCCAGGAGTGCAAATGTGTACAGCCACTATGGAAATCAATATGTCAGTTCCTCAGAAAATTGGGAATTGATATCCAGCTATATATGTATGTCTTAGAAACATACACAAAGTATGTCCTATCCTACCTCAAGGACACTTGCTTAACTATGTTCATAGGTACTTCATTTACAATATCCAAAAACTGGAAACAACCTAGATGTTCTTTAACTGAAGATTAAATAAAGAAAATGCTGTACAATTACACAATGAAGTATTAGTCTGTTGTTAAAAACAATGACATCATGAAATCTGCAGGTAAATGGATGGAACTAGAGAAAATCATCCTGAACAAAGTATGTACTCATTTATAAGTGAACATTATTTGTTCAAAGATAATCATGCTACAATCCACAGATCCAGAGAGGTTAAGGAACAGGGAATGCTCAAGGGGATGGGGAACTCATAAATTTCCATGGAAAGGGGAAATAAAATAGATTTTGTAGGTGGACTGGGGGTAGGTGAGGAGGGGAGTCATGATGGAGGGAGAGAGTACTGAGATAGATGACTGGATCTGTGGGGCTCCTTGGGGAATAGTGCAGAAACTTAGTGCAGAGGAAACTCCCTGGGATCTCAGAGAGGGATCCTATCCAAGTCTCTTAGTAATAAGAGATATGGAGACTGAACTGATCTTCTATAACCAGGCAAGGCTCCAGACAGTGAGACTGTGGTACATCAAATGATAAAACCTTCAACCTAAAAAACAACAAACAAACAAACACCTTCAACCTGTCAAGACGGTCTAGAGTAATGGTGGTTAAGAACTTGTGAGAGTGGCCAACCAATGAATGGTCTAGCTAGAGGCCCACACCATGCCACATGAGGGAGCCCATATACAACACAGCCAGGATATCCAGGAGGCAGAGGCTGAACAGCTGAGAGACTCAGGATAGAACAAAATATTACTGGGGAAAAAGAAAAAACAAACAAACAAATCAATGAAATGATTCCTAACGATATTCTGCTATACTTGCAGATCAGTGCCTAGCCCAATTGTTATCAGAGAGGCACGATTCAGCAACGGAAAGAAGCATATACAAAGACCTGTAGCCAAACACTAGGCAAAGCTGGGGAACCATGAAGAGGAGCTGGGAGAAGAATTTTTTGGAGCCAGGGGGGGTCAAAGACACCACAAGAATATAGCCTGTAGACTCAACCCTAGCCTAAGCAGGGTTCATAGCAATTACAAACCCTGTATGTGCCTGAGCTAGGTCCCGTGCATACATGTTATGGTTATGTAGCTTGGTGTTCTTACTATTTCCTAACAATGGGAGTGAGGGTTGCCTCCTACTCCTTTGCTTGCTTTTGGGACTCTTTTCTTCCCATTGGGTCACTTTATCCAGCCTTGATAAGAAGGTTTGTGCCTAGTTTTATTGTAAGTTGGTATGACATGTTTGGTTGATATCCCTGCTCTTTTTTGTTTCTCCCTTTTCTTTTAAAAGGGAAATGGAAAAGTAGTGGATCTAGGGGCGAGGGGAGGTGTGTGTGGGGGAATAGAAGTTGGGAAAACTGAGGTCAAGATGTAATGTATATAAAGGATAAACATAAAACTAAATACCAGTAGTTTCATGCAATAGTTCTCATGTTCAGTTTCCCGATACTTCCTCAGTGATGACATTCACAGCCAGTGGCACTCAGTGCCAATTGTATTCTAGTGGGGGGGTGTGGTAAGATTTTCTGTGATCCAAGAGTGTGGTTTTCAGACCCTCTGCTATTCTGAGGGTATTTGTAAAGGGCCAGAGTCTTAGTGACAAGCTTGCAAGAGAGACCAATGTAAGATAAGAATGGGAGTTTGTTCTGAGAGTAGGGAATCACATTTCCAGTTGGAGAAAGGGCAAATCTATGGAGTAAAATAGTGAAATACTGCTTATTTAGTAGAAGAAAAGGAGGTAGATAATAGTCAAATACAAGGTCCTTATGCCAGGGAGAGGCCAGGTATGTCTCTTTTCTTTCTGGAAAAGGATGGATGTACAGTAGTCTATCCATACCTTTTTATCTATTCTCACTATTTTATTTCTCATCCTATTTCCTATTAGATACATCATTTTTACAAACACATGAGGATATGAGACCCTGGGACTTTTAGGGTAGAATCATTACAAGGTGTAGAGTAGGGTTCTTCCTTCAGAAGTCAATATTTGCTTGAGCTAGACGTTAGTCACTCGGCACATTTTTTGTTGTTTTCTTCTTCCTATATGCTTATTTGTATATGATTAGATTATGAGGCTTTGATTTATTCTAGTATTACCCAGAAATTCACCCACTGCTCATTAATTAAAAGCACATTAAAGACTAGATAGTATTGTCAAGTTTAAAAAAAGCTGTTAAAAAATCATGAGGAGCTTTCACTGAAGCAGTAGAAAGTCAGGAACTTGAGATGAAGGTTCTGGTCTCTGGCTTTCTGACAGGGTGAGTTCTGAGAAGATGTTTAACTTATGTAAACCTCAGTCTTCTCTTCTGTAAATTAGGTTAATCTATGCTTTGTTCATAGAAATATTGCAAAGATCAAATGATATTTTACATTATAATGTGCTATAAATTATGTACAGGACAAATATTACTTATTGTCATTCTAAAAATGATGAATGATAGTCATGATGATTTTTGGCTCTAATTTATGTTTGATGGAATGTTTCTATGTGGCCCCTTTCACTTATTTGGTTGATCTATAAAAACAAAATTTTACACATTTATATTTTAATTGATAAAAATAAATAAATCTTTGCCTTATGAAGTTAAAATAGCAAGGTAACTGGAACTATTCTACTTCCAATTATTTAACAATTAGGGGTGCAGCTAGGTTGATTGGACTCCAGTCCTCAGATTAGAACACTCAGTAGGCCCTGACATATTGAATGTGTTTGTAAGACCTTGCTTTGTTGGTATGAAGATGCTGGAGTAGCTAGCTTGGCAGGTGGAAAACTTAAAAGAAACAAAATTCAAAGAAATTACAGGGGAGGAACTGTCAAGATTAATAACAAGACTAAATATGGATGATGAAGGAGAAATGTAAAACTTTTCAGGTTTCAAGCTTGATTATCTGGAGTGGTAATAGGACAGGAGATAGGAGTTAGGGAAAGAATGAGGGGGGTGTGTTTCAGAGCAGAGCATGGGACAAGAAGTAGACATTCAAAGACATGTTGAAGTTTGAGATAGTTGGCAGGATGTTCCGATGATGATATTTTAAAGACAGTTGGAAATATGGAACCCTAAATCAAAGTAAAGGTCAAAGGTGAAGATGTGTTGCTGAATGCAGTGAAATTATAAGCAATAAGCTGGCCAGTAGTGAGTGGGTTACTATCTGGCAAGGATTGTTCTAGGTGTTCTTTAAGTGTTCGATCATTTGACTTTCACATCAAACAGTATCTCTAAGTCAATGAAGAAAGGCCAAGGCATGTGAGAATCAGATAGCTCATCTTACATCAAATGGCCAGTAAGTAGGTGAGCCGTCATGAAAATGGACAAGTTCCTCCAGGATACAGAAAAAAGGAAAACAGACAGAAGTAGGAAAAGATATTTCGGTGGGCAGCAGGAAATTACAAAAAAGCAAGAAGCCAGTTACCAGGGAACAGTAAGAAAGGAAAAACAGCATCAATAGAACAGTGGCCTAGTCCTAGTGAAGGCAGTCTCAAGAAAGGGGTATAGTCTACAACAGTGGAAACTTCAGAGAAGGACAAAGACTTAATGACTCTGAATCTGTCATTTCTGGTGAGATAAGAGTTTGAGAGAGTGGTGGGTTCAGAAGGCAGAAATGGAGAACTGGGGGCTTGTTATAGAGAGGGAAGGGATGGGTAAAGACTAAGTTTTATAACACTATCTATGAAAAAACTTATGGAATTATCTAATAAGAGAAAATAAGAAGGCTTACTGAAGCTTGTAAAATTACATCTTCATCTGATATGTGCAAATAACTCATTGCAGTAAAAAGGAGGCCAAGGTGAAACAAGGACCTTCTCTTGATTCTAATGCCAGATCAACAGAGGCAGAATATCCAGGTAAGAATTCTTAAGCTGATAAACACGGAGGCTTAGACTCACTCTCTCTCTCTCTCTCTCTCTCTCTCTCTCTCTCTCTCTCTCTCTCTCTCTCTTCTCTCTCTCTCTCTCTTTCTTTCTTTCTTTCTTTCTTTCTTTCTTTCTTTCTTTCTTTCTTTCTTTCTTTCTTTCTTTTTTCTTTCTTTCTCCAGATTTTATTCCCCTCCCAGTCCACCCTCTGACTATTCCACATCCCATATCTCCTCTCGCCCCCCCCACCCTGTCTCCACGAGGATGTTCACACCCCCATCCCACCAGACCTCTAAACTTCTTGGGGTCTCCAGTCTCTTGAGGGTTAGATGCATCTTCTCTGACTAAACCCAGACCCAGCAGTCCTCTGCAGTATATTTGTATTTGTGTTGGGGGTTGGTGTATGCTACCTGGTTGGTGATCCAGTGTTTGAGAGATTACGGGGGTCCAGATTAATTGAGACTGCTGGTCCTCCTTTAGGGTGGCTCTCCTCCTCAGCTTCTTCCAGCTTTTCCTTAATTCAATCACAGGGGTCATCAGCTTCTGTCCATTGATTGGGTACAAATATCTGCCTCTGACTCTTAAAGCTGCTTGTTTGGTCTTTCAGAGTGCTGTCATGATAGGTCCATTTTTGTGAGCATTCCACAGCCTCAGTAATAGTGTCAGGCCTTCGGGCCTCCCCTTGAGCTGGATCCCACTTTGGGCCTGTTGCTGGACCTTCTTTTCCTGAGGCTCCTCTCCATTTCTATCCCTGCAGTTCTTTCAGACAGGAACAATTATGGGTCAGCACATGTTGGTGAGGATGTGGAGAAAGAGGAACACTCCTCCATTGCTGGTGGGATTGCAAACTGGTACAACCATTATGGAAATCAATCTGGAGACCCCTCAGAAAATTGGAAATAGATCTACCTGAAGACCCAGTAGTACCACTCTTGGGCATATACTCAAAAGATGCCCCACCATGCCACAGGGGCATGTGTTCCACTATTTTCGTAGTGGCCTTGTTTGTGATAAGCAGAAGCTGGAAACAACCCAGATGTCCCATGACAGAAGAATGGATATAAAAAATGTGGTTCATTTATACAATGGAATACTATTATTATCAGCTATTAGGAATGAGGTCATCCTTAGTTTTCTAGGCAAATGGAGGGAACTAGAAAATATCATCCTGAGTGAGGTAACTCAGACTCAAAAGGACATGCATGGTATGTATTCACTAATAAGTGGATAGTAGCCCCCCCACCCCCAACCAAATACAGAATACCCAAGATACAGTCTACAGAACTCAAAAAGTTCAACAAGATGAAGGGCCCAAGTGAAGATGCCTTAGTCCCACTTGGGTGGGAGAAGAAAGCAATCACAAGAAGGGAGGGAGTGGAGAGGGAGGGGAAGTAGAAGGGTGGGCAGGGAGGGAAATATGATGTGGTATTGGGTGGGGGAATAGGACTGAAGTCCTGAGGGCCAGCAGAAAGAATGAAAACAGGCAACCTCAGAACATAGGAGGTTGGGTGGGGTAACCCTCCAGAATGTACTAGAGACCTGGGAGGTAAGAGACTCTTAGGAACCAAAAGGAGGGACCTTAGACAAGATGCCCTACAGTGGGGAGAAGGAACTTGTAGAACCACTTCCAGCAGAAAGACAAGGCATCAAGTGAGGGATGGGTTGCCAGCCCACAGTCAAAACTCTGACCCATAATTGTTCCTGTATCTTCTCTTTTTAATTTTAAAAGGTTACTAATTACATCACTATTACAGGATATTTGATCACAATGTGAACCCCAAGACTGTATTATTTACTGAAAAAAAAAATCTGTTTCTAGTTGTGGTGTGGCTCAACTTTAGCACACAACTTTAGTTCCTCTGGCCAGAATACAGATATATTCTTAGGACATTAGAACATACCTTTAATCTCAAACAATGAAGCTAAAGTTAGTTTGTAGAAGGAAGCACCCATGTTTGAAACTGATGCCTAATTGAGTGGCAGACAAAGTGAGTAATCAGTGAAAGATTTGACAAAATAGGATATGCCTAACTCTCATGAGAAGAGAGAGGAAGGGAGGCTGCTTAAGGAGGCAGTACAGAGAGAGAGGAAGCAGTTTTAACAGAACAGTAAAATGGAGACAGTTGCAGAGAGAGAACAAGCTAGAACCAGGTGAAGCCAGAACAAGCCAGAAAATGAGAATGAGCCTGAACATATTGCCAAAGTTAGTATGAGGCCAAGCAGAGCAATTTAGGAGAGGCTGAGAAAAACAAGCCAGACTGAATCCCTCAGCTTGGAGAAGAGTTTGAGCCAGAAGAGCTGATTATTTGAACCAGCCATCCAGAGTCCAGAAAGGGCTAGAAAGGGTGAGTTCATTTAGCAGTAAGTCTCAGTGGCTGAAAACATTCTAGGTCTAGATTAGATTGAATTGACTCTAGAAGTTAACAGGACTAGGCCTAGGTTAGCAGACAGAAGCAATAAGCCTTCAAGACAACAATTACTACAGAACATTAAAAGTTACATTTTACACATCACATCTTCTTAGGCTCAATACTCCAGTGTGTGTGTGTGTGTGTGTGTGTGTGTGTGTGTGTGTGTGTGTGTGTATGCACATACACCTAAGTGCACACTTTGTGGAAAGCTTTTGGTGCCACTTATAGAAATTTGGCGAGTACTTGTCATTGGGCTCAGAGGAGGAAATAGGATCAGATAGGAGTGTTTGCATTTGGGCTGATCAAGGTGAACTCAACCAAAGAAAGTGCGACTTCCCCTTTGTCTTGGTAATCCTAATAAGTCCCTAGACCCATTGATCTGGGGACTTTGTTTACTGCTTTGATTACTACCTGGTGTGATCTCTTTATTCTTTGCCTTGTTTGATCACTTTGTCTATGATCTAAGAACTAACCCTATTCTCTGCTAGTACCTAGAATTGTATAAAAGCTGACTGGGGAAAAAATAAACCCACTTCAGCCTCAGCACTGGCTGTAGTCATGTTATAATGTTGTCTAACTGTCTTTTTCTTTTCAGTCCTCACTCCCTCCCTTGAGACTCTATTGACTGACTGAGCTGGCTTGGTCAACACTTGTTTAAAATTTAATTTTAAAATGTGAGCATTTAATTTGACTATAAAAAAACTAAAGTTAAGAATGGAAAATCTACCCCAAAGAGCGGAAGGGGTTTGCAGCCTCCTAGGAGGAACAACAATATGAACTAACCAGTAACCCCAGAGCTCCCTGGAACTAAACCACCAATCAAAGAAAACAAACACATGGTGGGCCTTGTGGCTCTAGCTGCATATGTAGCTGAAGATGGCCTAGTCGGTAATCAATGGGAGGAGAGGCCTTTGGTCTTGTGAGGGTTCTATGCCCCAGTATAGGGGAATGCCTGGGCGGGGAAGTGGGAATGGACGGGTTGGGGAGCAGGGGGAGGAGGGAGTGGATAGGGGATTTTTAGAGGGGAAACTAGGAAAGGGGATGACATTTGAAATGTAAATAAAGAAAAAAATCTAATAAAAAAAAAAGAAAAAAAATGACTGGAGAATCTACAAGCACCAATGTACTAAAATAGCACAATCCCAAACAACAATCTATTAACAGCTGTCCTTAGACCTACAGATAAATGTAGTCTTTATGTTTCATCAAAGGAGCTTCTCTAGGAGACCACTACAGAAAACGACAACCGATCTCCATGCAGAGCTGTGGAATCCAATGGATACAACTACAAAATAGTCCTGTACCCAAGGCTCAGGGATCATTGCAGAAGAGGGTCAAAAAGATTACAAGAACCAGAGAACCAGGGAGTTTATTGTGAAATTGTGTCTCCTGGTAACACCAGAACCTATGCCTGAAAAGTCTCACCAACATGACTGCTTGAATGTGAGCTGAACAAGGATGATATCAGCGAACACGCCAAACTAGATTAGGAAAAGCCCATGAGGCCTCAACCATACACAAAGAACTACAAAAACTAAAAATATAATTAATTAATTAATTAATTAATAAAAACATTAAAATTAAGTACTTTGTGAATGAAGATTAAACCTCAACATACACAGTAGAAGCAATTAATCTTGCAACGAATTTAAACAAATTATAATAAAAAGTGCCATAATAATTATTCAGGCATAGAAGGCAAAATATATTAGGACTATATTAGGTGTGGAAGGACTCATTATAAAACAAGGACATTGAAAAAATGTTAAAAATATTAAAAAGTGATGCTACATCAATGTTAATCCCAAATACTTAGCATGAATTTATATGATAAATAATAAAGAATAGAAAGAGGACATCAATAAATCAAACACCTTAATTAAGATTGTGTGTAAGAACAGGTATAAAGATAGGAAAAAGGGGACGTAGATTGCTTTTTTTGCTATAGAGAAGTAAGTGCTCAGCTACACACATGCATGTCCACATGCACATACACATATCTCAAGAGGAAATCAACGAAAGGGCAAGAACTCAGGCGTGTGATTATGTGTAATAGTCAATAGAACATTGTACTTGCCTGCTTTTTTGGATTTAAGGCTTTATCTACATATGCTAATCTGTACTGTTTTCAGAGGCAGAAAACAAACACATGTTTACTTGTTATCCTGTATGTTTATATCTCATGATACTATTAAGACTTTTCAAATGTAGTTAGAGGCTATTCTGTTGCCTTTGGTTTTCTCTTGGAACTTGGAAATGAGCCTCTGTTGCTGAAGAGACTACATACATCAAACAGAGAACTTGAACTAGGCTGGAACTAACCCCCCAGAACACTAGCTTTTATAGTACCAAACTGTCAAGGGAGAAAAGCAATTAAAGTCCTAGCCAGCTGCAAGGCCTACCAACCACAGTAGTGAACAGCACAGCAAGATATACCCAAGGGTTCAATACTGACACTTTTATCTTGGGGTAAACAACAGCAATCTGATTGGACTAAGCTTCTTTTTGTAGCAGATGAAGACCATTACTGAAACTCCCAACATGCAGAGATCATGGTGTGCCTATTACCAACTGATACATCTACGGCACAGTTCTCTACATTTAAGGGTTAGAAATCGTCAGGGAGGAGAGGTGGGAGAAAGGTTGTAGGAGCTAGAGGACCAGTATGCCTGCTACTATGAAATAGGGTCCTTCTGTCTATGACAGAGAGTTGCACTTATGAAAATTTAACAATATGGCTTCCTAAACAAGACCAGTTGACACCCAACATGGCTGTGGGAAATCTCACAAGGCTACACCCACAGATAAAAAGTTACAGTCTTCTCTAGAGACAAGTCCTGGATAAGTTATCCAACCCCCAGTGGTCAGCCCTAAAGAGTGATACTAAACACATATACATATGAATAATAATAAATGCACTCAGCAGATTGTTCATGTTCTTTCTCTCTCTCTCTCTCTCTCTCTCTCTCTCACCAGTGATAATTAAAGAAGTCATGAAGATAAGTGGGAGTTAGAGGGCCATAAAATGACTTTGGAGTGGAGAAAATAGTAGGGGGGAAATGATATAAATATAGTATTCACACATGAAATTCTAAAAAATCATAATAAATTAAAATTTTAAAAGGAAATCATTGCATTTAAGACCTAAGAGGATCACAGGAAGAAAGTTATAGACTAAGAGATATAAGTTAAAGTTATAGATCCTCTGGAGACATGCATCAAAATGGAGATGAGTTAATTCACATGGTTAACTCTGACAAGATGTGACTTACTTTGAAAGACCTCTCATTCTTCACCTACATTAGAAAAATAGTTTTTTTTCCCCCATATAAATGTCTTTATACTATTTATCATATACCTGAAGATCTGGTGCTTTAAAAGCAACAATAGATTGATCTGATAGGTATTTACTCTAATAACAGCATAACAGACTCACAGTGTGGTAAATGGGATTAGTGCAATAGAAGGGCTGGAAATCATAGGAGTGGAACATTTCTAAAGATCACACGCCTTTAATCCCAGCATTTGGGAGGCAGAGGCAGGTGGATTTCTGAGTTTGAGGACAGCCTGGTCTACAAAGTGAGTTCTAGGACAGCCAGAGCTACACAGAGAAACCCTGTCTCGAAAAACCAAAAAAAAAAAAAAAAAAAAAAAGATCTGTCATGGGTGGTGGCATATACCTTTAGTTCCAGCAGTTGAGAGGCAGAGGCGGAGGCGGAGCCGGAGCTACGTTAGTTCAACACAGTGAATTCCAAGCCAACCAGAACTACATAGTGAGATGTTGTCTGAGAAAGAAAGAAATTAAGAAAGGAAGGAAGGAGGAAGAAAGAAGAAAATGACATATTGAATCTGTTTTTAAGACCTTGCTAAGCCGGGCGTGGTGGTACACACCTTTAATCCTAGCACTCGGGAGGCAGAGGCAGGCAGATTTCTGAGTTCGAGGCCAGCCTGGTCTACAAAGTGAGTTCCAGGACAGCTAGAGCTATACAGAGAAACCCTGTCTCAAAAAAAACCAAAAACAGGTAGTGCGCCAGGGCAGTGGAACGGGGTGACCCTGAATATTGAGACCCTGCAGCGATGCTGAACAGGCTTCTAGGCCCGCGCTACCGGGAACTGGCCAGAAACTGGATTCCCACGGCCGGCATGTGGGGCACTGTGGGTGCCGTGGGACTGGTGTGGGCCACGGACTGGCGGCTGATCCTGGACTGGGTGCCTTATATCAATGGCAAGTTTAAGAAGGACGATTAGGCAGCCCCTCCCCCACCACAGGCCTCGATGGTACCATGTGCCCAGGCCTCAGACACGTAGTCCTGTGGAGGACGCTGAGGAAGCCAGACACTGGAGAGGTCTGCACCGCTCGGGGAGCATCGGCATTGACAGACACTGGGGCTGCCTTGATGGGTGCAGCATTAAACCTTGTTCTTACAACTTGGAAAAAAAAAAAAAAAAACCAAAACCAAAAACAACCAAAAAAAAAAAACCTTGCTTGATTGGAATAAAGATGTTGGAGCAAGGCCAACAAAATCTCAGAACAGATATTATTACCATGGAAATATTACATGATAACATGTACTTTTAATGACATGTTAGTAGATCTAATGAATATTGAGTATGAACTAATGCCTTTAATTGCCTTTTCAATACTTCTGTGGATAAAAAAAAAAAAATGATAGCCCACAACTCCTAAGAGGTTAAAAGGTTATATTAAAGGGAAAATTAGTTAACCAATTAGAAAACTAATGCAACAAATCTCTTCTTTATAAAAATAATTTTTTTCTTTCTAGTTGCTTAAAACTCACCAGCCAGGATAAGAGATACTCTGGCTCTAATTTTCCATATGGTTTTCTGTGGGAATTATGGAAAAGAGATGAGGCAGGATAGGTAGAAGTGTGGCAGCTCACATGATGGAGAACCTGTTGAGGAATTAGTATCCGACTAAGATGTTGGATGTGAAGATGCTCTGGCTGATACACCCATTGCTTTATTGAGGGCCAGGGTCTGTATCACTGGTCTGTATGGCTATAGTAGAGGCTCCTCTTTCATCGCCCAGTTTATGTCTCTCCCAAAGTTGTGTCCTCATCATACATCAGTGAGATAGGTCAAAGAAGATGACCTTACCTGACAGAAGAAAACCAGTCTTGGGTCAAAGGTATGCAAGCAGCTAGAACCTCAAAATAAGCTCTCAAGATATACTGTATACATACATGACATTTTCAAAGAAGAAATAAAAAATATTATTTAATAAGGAAAAAAGAGGGAATGGAAAAGTAGGCTAAAAATGAAGGTGGAATTCAGTTATACTACAAATTTCCTAGACGCTAGCCCTTGGTAGCAATGCTACATAATCTTTAAAGTTCCAGAGACTCCATTACTAACAGTATATTAATGATAAAAGGGGAGATGGCACACAGGGCTTCCTGGCTTCTGTCTGACTTGAAAGGGTAAATTTTTCACTTGGTTATTTTTGCTGACTAATTTTAGCCATCGTTCTTTGCCCAAGGAATGATGTGTAACATCACAAGCTTCACTCCAGGACAATTAAACATTTTATGTTGTTATTCCTTACACTATATAGTTGGGTGATATGCACATATTCATTAGAAATACTAAAATTAGTAAGGTGTGTATTGGTTGTCATTTGTGTGTTGATTCTATTGGACCATGCTTAGCTGAGGTGTCTGCTTCTATTATTAGAAGATAAGGCATTTGTCTCCAACTGTTGGTATGCCTATGCCCTCCTTATCACGGATGGACTTTATCCAGTTACATCATTTGGCCATGTTATAGAAGACCATGGTTTAAAACTGGTTAGATGAACATTTGTATGTTGTCATCCACAACTGGACACTTACCTGAGTGCAGACCTTGGCAGGTCTGAGATGCAATTGAAATTACCATCGTACTATTGGGCAGAAAGCTTATAAGCAAGAACTCACCACTTCCTGTTTCTCACTGTTCTAATTACCATCACATATTGGCATTAAACCATTAAACCTTCACACAGCGTACAGAATTCAGCAGGTTACCTGGGTGCTGGGTGGATATCACCCAGGCTCTGGGTGTCTACAGGGTAGAGTGTATAACTCATGTCCAGAGTAAGTTATGCTAATTGGCATATCATTGATGGAGTTCATATTTGCCACTTTCCCAGAAATAAGTGTTGATGACAGAGTTCATATGTCCTGTGATGCTTTTCCTTTCTTGAAATCATCATTGTCAATAGAACTACTATTCTTACTGGGCTCTTACTTGGAGGATTTCAGTGCTGATCATGTGTATTATCATTATCATTTACTGGAAGAGCTTGCAGTCATCTTTCTCTTTCTGCCTTTTTCATTCTTTCTTCCTTGTATTGATCGTGATTTGCTTCAAAAATAGCCTATCCTTTTCCTTTGGCTCTCTTTTAAGCTAATCTTCCTTTACCCCTTTAAATCATGGGATGGAGACTTTGCTATTTTTCCTTGATCAGCCAGAGAAAACACTTCATCATACTGTGGGTCTTCAGGTTGGGGCACTTCCACAAGTATGCTCCAGGATGTCCTCTAATGTCTCAGATGTCTGTACTATGTGTGACAAGGGATGATCTACAACACCCAGCTGTATTGTTTGTCAAATGTCCCTTTATCCTCCCAGCTGTCCCTGTCAATGGCAGTGATTTCAGACACACACTCTGGTCACATCTTTCAAAGCACATTGCCAGCAATGAACAAGGACTTACATATTTCTACCATTTCCAGCAGATGTTAGCTGAGCAGTGCAAGAGCATACATAACATACATTTGGAGCACCCATTAGTGCTGAAGCTCATGCAATGCACTCCCATCCTTTCTTCTGACATTGACAGGTTTACAGAAGAGACCATTTAACACTCTGAGGACATAAAGTTGGTTTACTTTTTAAAAATAATTTTATTTTATCTTTAAATTGTGTATGATAGGGTTGGTACATACATGCATTCTAGTGCCTGCAGAGATCAGAAGAGGATGATAGACCCTCTGTAGTAGCTGTGGTCAGCTGCCTATAGTGGGTTCTGGGATCAGAACTCCGGTTCTTTACAAGAGCAGCAACACTCGTACCCTCTGAACCATCTCTGCAGCCCCCTCACTTTAATTGATTTCTTTCTTTTTAAATGAAATTTTTGTTTTTATGTGTATGAGTGTTTTGCCTACATGTATGCATGCATTCCAGATGTGTTCCTGGAGCTCATGGAGGCCAGAATGAATCCTCTAGAAGTGGAGACATGGATGCTTATGAACTATCATATGCATTCATCTGAATGAATTCATGTCCTCTGCAAAAGTGACAAAGTGCTCTTAGCCTCTGAGCTATCTCCAGACATTTCTAAAGGAATTTCAAATGCTGTTAATCTTTTCAAAAAAGACTACTTAGCTGGCCATAGAAAGAACCTTGTAAACATTTATTTATGTGTTATAAATAGGATGGCTAAAAGAATCTCCTGCTTTTAATTATCAAGGGGATGATAGGTGGTTCTTATAGAACCCACCTAATACTCTCAATTAAAATAAAGAAAACTCTAGGAAAACCTACAACCAAGTCGCTAGAAAACCAGAATTCAGTGGAGATAAAGAAAATCTGACACCATTCTGTTGAGAATGTGCGCAGAATTTACATTGCGAGTCCAGAGAATGCAACTGCTGCTAACTCCTTGTGATTTTACAAAAGATGTAGGCCAACAGGTGAGCAATCGTGGAGTCTGGCCCCTGAATGGACCAGTCTTGAATCCGGGAGCTCTGTCCATTCCTTTTGTTTGTTGTTGTTTGCTCTTTGTTTCTTATGGACTACCCTTGTTCTACAGCCCAGGCTGGTATAGACTTTTCTACATTGCCAAGCTGGCCAAGTACTCAAGGCCTTTGCTCTAGCCTCCAAAGTGTTAGGATTCCAGACACAAGTCACCACCTTTGGCTCCATGTGTTTTTTCCTTTGGTTGTTAGCTGTCTAGCTAGTATGTTTCCCACTCTTGTTTCTCCATGCTTCTCCAAGGAGCACTGATTTAACTTTCTTTAAATAGATTCAAGATACTTGTCAAAGTTCCGCACATGAATTACTTGTTTTATTTATTTATTTTTCAAGTAGTGTAATGATTCTTATTCTCCCTTAAAAACTGTCAGCCCTTTTGGGCTTGAACAGTGTTGCGAAAAACTATTGCATACTGACCCCCCCCCCCCCAACACATGTATTTAAGCTAAGTTTCTATTCTATGGGTTAGAGGCTTAACTATTATCAATTATTGAATGAAAGTCATTTTCTCCCTTTATATTTTTCTCAGTGTCTGAAGAAAAATTTTCACTCTGGTGAGCCTCTATGGGAGAATATGAATGACTAAATAGCAGCAGTGTGCTGTTGCTGTAGTAAACATAGAAGTAGCCATTGGCTTTCGCTTAATGATTCTCTAATCTAATTAGACAACTGACAACACCCAGAAGGGAAAAAATAAAAGTGCACATTAGCATACTAAGTTAAAATGAAGGAAGCAGCATATTGAAATAAAAAAAAATCAACAAAAACCAGTTAACAAAGTATCTTGCAGTTTCTGTCCCTGTTTATTCTTTATTATGGCTCCACAGGCCACACAGGGTCGGGGTACCAATTGAACAATTCAGTCCCAGACTGATAATACAGATCTGATAATACAGATTTTAGCATTGTCATATAACTAACCTCTTTGTATAATTTTTCCAATAAAACCCAAAGACTTCATTTATTACTTCAAGAACTCACTATGTGTGTAGAGGATATTGACACTTTTTCCTTCAAATAAAACCAGAAAATATTTTGATTACTAATCAAATTAATTTGAGATTAAATACTTCAAAGATGTTTCTATACTCTATGCTGTCTTAAGAAAACTTTAATGCACTTGAGACCAAGGTAATACTTCATTCCTTCACTCATTATATGCAAACAATTACATAGAGTCCCACAAGTCCTCATCATGATGAATTCAAATACTAATATCATGATATAGATTTATCTTATATGACCATAAGCTTCTTTGTTGTAGAACATTGTTTTATTTTTATTTCAGTGATCACGTGAAACCCATTTATAATTCTTGAGTTCTTTGGATAAATTTGACTATGTATGATATTAAAGTACTTCGTAGGTTTTGTGCTCTGTGAAGCATTGAAAAATGTTTTAGTTAATGTTTCGCAACAACAAAAGTTACTCATTCATTGAAATGGGTCATGTCTGTAGTTGAGTGGTAGAGTAAGTGTCTGTCATGCATGAAGCTCTAGGCTTGATTCCTCACACTGCAAAATAAATAAATGTGAAATGACCTCTATATTTTCCTATTTCTCCATGAAATCAATGAAGGTTGGACACATAAAAAGTTGGAGCATATAGCAAGGGGAAAGAACTCAAACTAGTATAAAATATGTATGCAATTTCTTTCTTTTAACTAACTGACATGTTTAGCCATAGACAAAAAGAATATTAACAAGGAGGGAGTGGCCATCCTGCTCTGAAGAAAGCTTTCCCTAATACATTATTTCACCAACAAAACAGCACAGAGTTTGTTACACAGAATTATTGCACACATATGTACACACACACACACACACACACACACACACACACACTTAGAATCTCAAGGGAAAGGAAGAGCTAGCAAATGGTAGACTACCTTCCTACCACACCTCAGAGATGGGGCATTCTTAATCAAATTCTAACCCCAGTAGGAATATCTGAGAGGCAATGATTTCAACCAATTAAACCCCATGTTCTGGTGACTATTCTCCTATATGGCAGCATAGTACTACAGTGGTCAACAACAGAGTTTTAGACACTAGTAGTATGACCTTGAACTAGTTGCTTAATTTTTCTGAAATTCAGTTCTTTGCAAAGCAATTATACTTAGAGTCCTGCCAGGGTCACTGTGGGGTTGAAGTCAGATACTACATCTTAAGGATTTGACACAATGCACTTAAAACTTTCAGTGAACGAATACTGTTAGGAGTTAGGTAGCTTATTCTATTCGAGGGTAGCTCCGTGATGAAAGCATTTTTGATAGTGAACCCAACTTAGTCTGCAGAGGTTTTTCTTCTCTGAGGTTGTTCTCCCATGAGAACTGTTAGAGAAGAGGCTTCTCTTCCCTTGGCAGGTATTCTGTGTCTGAAGCTCTTTGCATTCTCGGTGTTGGAGGCTTTGATGTATATTCTCATTGTGTTCTCTCGTGCCACTCAATTATCAACAGAATAACTTTGTAGGCAATATGAGATTGAATCCTATTCCTATCATTTCTTCTTGAAGATGAATTTTCAAAAGGGAATCTTAAAGTATGCACAAAGGAAGGAAGCTGTAACTATGGTACTGAGCACCCAGTCTCCTTTGGTGAGTCAGTTTATAGATGCTGCATCTGTCAATCATGAACCCTATGCAAGCCTTGTTATGCTTGCATATGCTAATCAACACAACCTTCTCAACATGTTAAGGTTAAACCACATTTTGGCTAGCTCAGTCTAATGTCATCATCATATTCTATATCAAAGGCAGTATAGTGTAAGCAGCTGATCAAGTGGAAGCCCAAACAAACAAAGGCTGTTGGCTCTTTCTTTCCTCTCTCGTCTTTGTAGAAAAGGAACGAAAGGTCATTGTTTCTATACCCTGGACACCCATTTCTCCATTTCTTCTTTCTCAGCTGATGGATGTCAGAATTGAAGGCCTTTAAACGGGTCCAAGCTTGGCTTTTAGCCACTGGCAGCCAAAGAACCCAAGCACCGAGTGCTGTAATCCCAACTCTGGTCATCTCCATTCTTTCCATGAACTGAAATCATGTGGAGCTTCAAGGCATGTGGATCCTTGACATGCACCATAGAGTGGACCAGAATAGATGGGTGTGGAGGAGAAAATGGAAATCCATCCTGCATGTGCCTTAGCTTCTCTTCTGACCTTTCACTGTTTTTCTTCTCTCTGTATTTTATACTTAGCCCTTAGTTACTTCTTCTTCTTCTTCTTTTTTTTTTTTTTTGGTTTTTCGAGACAGGGTTTCTCTGTATAGCCCTGGCTATCCTGGAACTCACTTTGTAGACCAGGTTGGCCTCGAACTCAGAAATCCGCCTGCCTCTGTCTCCCGAGTGCTGGGATTAAAGGCATGCACCACCACGCCCGGCTTCTGACTGGTACGAGCAATATCACTTTAGCTACTGCACACTTGGTGATGCTGCTGCCTATTTGTCAGAGCCCATTCATACTTCTTGTAAGTTCTCACAGTGAAGCTCTGGTTTTCTCTTTGTTTGTTTCCATCTTCAATCTCTGCTGCCACTCAGCCTGAGGCTTAGCAGACTACTTATGATGTTCCAAGTCGTCCCAGCTTTGGAACTTTGTAGGGACCATGATGTTTCAGTCTTATAAGGCGAGTCTACCCTGTGCAGATCCTAACTTTGAGAAGTGCTTCTCCACGCATGCCTCTTGAGTACCTGCACGTTTGTAACTTTTATCCGCATGCTATACTCATTGCTCCTGGATGACCACCAAATTCTTAATCTCTAAATCAACACTGGAATCATTTCTGTGAAATATATCTTGTCCTTTCCCCATGACTTCTCTTATGAAAGGAAGGCCTAAACCTGATTTAAGTCTCCTTTTCATCCTTTTTCTTCATGGTCTAGAACCGAGCCACTATTTCTCTTCTGCAGTGATCACAAGGGTCTACTTTTTCCCACTGAACTTGGGGGAGAGAAGCATACTTCTATTTGGCAGGCTGCAATTACATCCTTTTTCTATGTTGGTTATGACCATGTGTCTGGCGAATGGTGACTGGCCATAGAAGTGACAGGTACTCAATAGCCAGCTCTTTCTGGGATGGATCTGTGTGCTCATCCTTGAACTTTGTCATGGCCAATCCCAGGCAGTGGCAGCTCCATTGCCATGCCTTCTCTCCCACCATCACACCCTCCTCTGCTTCTTTCCCAAGCACACCGACAAGGAAATCAAGTCTCCCGTCTGAACACTTGTCCAATTTGGAAATCAAATGTTCATGTCTCCTTGCAGTCAACAGTGATTTTAATGAGTCACTTGAATGGAGATGAGAGATGGGAAATGCCCTCTGCCTCCCCCCCCCCCCCGGGGATTGCTATATTCCAGTCAACACACACATTGCAGCCCACACAAAGAAAACTATCCTGAAGATTCTCTTCTTTCTTCTCCATCTTCTAGAGACAAGGTTGGGGTAAGGGGAATGTTGTGATCTCCCATGTAGTAAGTACTAAGGAAGATCTGTGGGTAATAGGGAAGCACCAAATGATCTTCCACCCATTATGAGGCTTGCTGAATTGGCAGGTGAAGTACAGATTTACCTACTTTGAATGGTTGGCAGGGGTGGCCATCCTGCTGTCCTGAGGTGCGAGGGGTGGGATTACAAGGCAGAACAAAATTAGCCAGAGAAGCACCCCAGAGCTTCTGTCTGTGTGTAACTTGTGTTTGCCTCAGCAAGTCATGTGTTCTTTTGTACCATTAATTAATCATGTTGCTTGTGACATCAATAAGGGACAAGGAGAATCACCAAGGAAAACCCATTTCGTCTTCTTTAGCATTTGAATAGGCGAGGAAATGTTATGTCTGCCAGCAGAGCTGTGCCTCTGCTTCTGTGTAAACTCACTGTCAGGAGTCCTAGGAACTGCTACTACTTGCCTCTGGGCAAAATGTCTCCTTTTCATAGAAAAAATGTCACCTTTTCTTTAGGAAATGGCAGGTAGTTATTAATTTTTCATTTCTAAAGATGAAATGACCTTTGCATTTTGCCAACAACAACATCCAGAAACCAAACCAAACTGGGAAAAAAAAAACACTCTCAGTCTCAATGAAAAAGCATGGGAAACAATCTTGTGTCTGCAAGCTTGTACTTGACAGTATATTTTGTAAATTCTTATACTACACTTGTCATCAGTGAAGTTACCTTAGGCAACTGCCGGTGACCAAAACATCCTGGCATCTTGTTCCCCAGGACTTTTCACAAGCACAAAGGTGGATACTTGTGTTTAAGTTGTTGCTGCTCCCAGCTCCCACACAGACACACACATAGACACACACAAACACACACACACACACAGACACAAATACACACAGAGAGAGACATAAACACAAACACACAGATATACACAGAGAGACACATACCCACAAATATACACAAATACACACACAGAGAGACATAAACACACACACACACACACAGATATACACAGACACACACAGAAACACACACACACACACACACACATCCTCAGTGCTTTGACACCACAGAGCCTTTATATCCCAGTAGCCCAGATTCATGATCTTATAAGAGTTCACGAGTAACTCCTCTGAAAAATGCTGAACCTGTTACACAGTTTGCTTAACATGTTGCTTAAAAGTTGGATATTTCCTATTCCATTTGGAGATGTGGCAATCAAAAACTCTTTTTTTATGCTGAGTATTTTCATTCTATCGTGAGGACACAGAAGAGAACATTGCCCGTATTCTATTTCTTCTCTAGTCATATGAGGATGCAGGAAGGAGAGACTTGTGAAGGAGGAAGGACCCCACAGATGATGATGATGCAGAGAAAGAGTGCCCTCATTCATCTTGGTCCCTGGAACTGACATCCAACCTTGCCAGAGACTCTGAGACAGGGTAGATTTCCCTCCTCTCTGGCTCTAGCTCTTGTCACTAAGGCAAAATCCACCTTCACAGAGCTGGATTTTTCTAACAAAGTAGCAGATTACATGATGACACTTGAAATTTGCCGTGTGTGCTTTTGCCTCTGTGTGCGACTCCTCAGCTGGGCCGAGAGAGAGGCACGTTAATTGCCTTGGCTGTAGGAATACTGCTTCTGCAGCTGCAGCACTTTGGATACTTGCACACTGTAGCACACTTTTATCTCTAATGTCACTGGAAGCTTGGGAAACCCAGCAGAATCACACTTACAAACAAAGGGCCAAATGGTAATTTATCTCCTATTGACTTCAGCAATATCTTCTCATTGAGAATCGTAAGACACTTAGAATTATGAACTAAGACCCAAGACTTAGCTGGAAAAAGAAAGAAGAAAGAAAGAAAGAAAGAAAGAAAGAAAGAAAGAAAGAAAGAAAGGAAGAAGACATGGCTCTTTCCTCTGCTCACTTATGCAGATTTTGTCTCTGCATGGCAATATATATTTGAGCCCTGTGCCTATATGTTAACACTCTCTGTAGGCATCTAATACAGGCAATATTATCTCTCTTAATAGAAATAATTACCTTACCTCATGCATTTCCAAACCTTCCTAGACTTTTTATTCGTTCCGACTCAAGCCGACTCCTTTTATGTTTGGAGTGGGTTTTCATATAAGATGCAAGATTAGAGTCTAACTTTCTAAATTGTGACTGGAGGTAGAGATTAGAATCCTATGACGTACATAATTGGTGACCAGTGCAATTGTCAGTGGTACATTCATAATAGAAGGGAATGTCTCTACTTTTCTATTATCCAGCCAGTAGAATAAATTTTTATCAAATTCTCCACCATAGTTTTAAACTTCTTAGTACCACTTGAAGACACTTGAAGAAGCAAGAACCTGTTGAAATGCTCACAGTGGAACTGTTTTTCTTCTAGGATTCAAAGGTTGAATATAGGATGGTCCCAGATCCTGTCACAGATTAATCAACCACAGAAATTCGAATTTGCTCAATTGTTACTATGGCTCTCATCTACATATCTCACATCGCTTCCAAGTGCTTTAAATTAAAAACTCACCGGTTGAGATGTTTGGGTAAAGGACAATAAGGAAAACTTAAACAACAGTACGTTAAAGGTCCATGAATAGTAATGTCTGATTGCTATAGTCAAGCTTCTGCTTCCATGGCCTTTCTTAGAAAATCAGATTTGCGCAGATAGACTCATTTATTTGTTCAACCAACATTGAATTTGGCCACATACACTTGTTTGGTGAACTAATCTTTGAAGATTTAATTGATTCAAATAAGACATTGTCCATGCCTGGGGCTCTCATAATTATGAGGAGGGCGGAGAGCTTTCAGTTCAGCTGGAGGGGAGGTGAATTGTCTGTTCTATGAAGAACAGACAGTTTCCCAGTGTATGAGAGTCTCAAGTCCACTAGTCCAGGAGAGGGTAGTAAGACTTGAATTAATTTGACACTGTCTGTAAAGATATATTTAGCACTTTTGCTCCAATTAGTATCATTTAATTTATTTTTTTAAAAAAAGAAGAAGAGCTGGCAATTCTGAACCCAGACCTAAAGGAACTAAATGGGAAAAATAGTTAAATGTTTTAGGATAATATTGTCACTTCAAGCTCGTCTAGCTTAATTTGAACACCTTTCACTAACACACCACAGCCAACTAACTCCTCCAAGAAATAAATACGAAAAGATAATGTTAACTCTAAAATATCCAGGCTATGTTTTGTTAAATTTAAAAATATAAGCTTTTAGATATTTTAAAATGCTAAATTTTATACTCAGAAAGGCTATGGTAGTATAGCATTCTTGGGGTTATAACACGCAGCACTGTTCTGAGTGTCCTCTAGGGCTGAATTGCTGCTCCACCTGCTTTCTGTTTTAGCTGCTAGTGCGGGCCAAGAGAATTCCCATTACACATTAATAGGAAGGTCTTGGGCAGAATAATTTAAAATTAATAGTGAGAAGAGTACATTTCAGTATACCAATTTCCCTGAATTTAATAGGCAAAATTATCATGGATATCACATTGTAACCATTGTAAGATTTTTTTTTCTAATGAATACATGTCATGAGAAAAACATATGTAAGGTAGCTGTATCTGTACTAAAATGGCAATCAAGTCCCTGAGCAAGTCAGCCTATGTGTATGTTGTTCCCTCGGAAGCAGACTTTTATTCAGTTTTTAAATGAAGAGGACATAAAGAAACAGCACAAGGTAAAAAGAGAAAAAATATAAATTTGCTAAAGACCTAGTATGACAATAACATTTGGATGACTGGGACTGTTTAAAACTTAGATGAGTTACTGAGGAAGCGTAGTGTGGTGTAGGAGCTGGTGCACATCTATTAAAACATCGTCTCAAACGGCTCAGTTCACAGCTGAAATTAAGTGTGTTGTCGATCGTGATATCTGTATTGCTTACTTATTATTCCCAAAGGAGCATAGTGGACAGAAAGCATTCATTGTGGCTCTTGCCTAAGTGTGAAGTGACATGTCATTGACCTGAAGGACAGCACTACAGCTGGCACAGAAAGCATGTGGGGAGAATCAAGAGTAAATATATCGATGGGCTAAACAAACACAGCTTATTTCTTCTCTTCTAGAGATGTTCTTATTCATCACCAGGATGAAAATTCAATACCATCCTCAGCATGTTTAGAGACCCAAACTGTCTAAGCCTGAGAAAGATATTGTGCCATGTGGGGAAGTGGATCATGAGAGGCAGCCTGGCCCTCAGTTGGGCTAAAACTGAGGCCCCCCAGTTGAAGCCCTGAGACCCTGAAGGGAAGGTAGGAGTTTAGCCTGTTCCCAGGCACCAGACCCCTGTCACTAGCCACAGCCCCCCCATAGATTTGTGGTTATCAGTCACATAAGGGCAATGCCCCAAGCCCTTCCACATATAGATGAGGCATCCCCAACATCTCAGATCAAGGCAATAGGAAAAGAGACATGGTGACACAGGCTCAAGACAGAGGGTTCCATGCTAACGAGATACCTAGAGGCCTGGAGGGCATTGCCAATAAGATTCCCTTCCCAGACATTCCTGCCTGCAAAAAGTATTTAATCTCAGGCACACACTGAGAAGTAGGGTATGGTTTTATGTATCCACCTTCCGCCATGACAATCAACAACTCAGAGCCATGGACTGCCTCTTCTCACTAAGATGGTGAGCCATGGAGAAGGCCTTGGTTTAAGGAGCTGCAGACTCCCAGGGGTGCCTAGATGTTCAAGAGCCTGAGAACCTCATGGCCCTGGCCTCACTGTAGGCCCAGGGACCCCAGAGCCAACTGAGAGTGCCTGGAGACCAGCATAGGCTTTGATATGCTGATAGGCACCACAGGTAGCCATGTGTCCCTTCTGCAAGACTTAAGGGAAATGACCCCTTTTGGCAGATGGGAAGTGGCTTTACAAGTTCCCAAGGAATGCTGGCTTTTGTTAACCACCAGAACTCTTCCTATAGTCCATGTTGAGCTTATTTTTGGATATATGGACTGCTTTCTTTGGAGATTGGGTAATGGGAGTTCCTTTTGGACCCAATACCAACCACAAAGCATTTTATTTCATATTTTTAAGAAAATGATCTAACATCTTTCTCTCTCTCCCTCTCTCTCTCTCTCTCTCTCTCTCTCCTTTAATCCTCTATCTATCTATCTATCTATCTATCTATCTATCTATCTATCTATCTGTATATATGTATATATATGCATATATATTTTTCCTGAGAGCCATGGGGTAACAAAAGCCAATGCTAGGGATGGGAACCTTCCCTTTGAGTTCATCAGGGAAGTCCAAGATACTCCCCAAATAATTTAGGCTGTGCCTTTGCCTTTTGTTTCCTGTGAGAACTTGAAGGTAAGACCCTATTACTGAAGCTAGCACATGCAGGACTTGGAGGAATTGAGCTGGAACTCATCTGAAAGTCTCCTACCTGAAGTCTAACTCTCAGAGTGCTATGCAAGCTACCAAGGGAGAAAATACATTGTTCTACTGTAAAACATACCAATCACAATAATGAAAGGTACAACAAGATAAACCGCAAGAGTGCAACAGTGGAATTTATATTTTGGGAGTGACCACCAGCTGCCTGATTTGACATGAATCTCCCTTAAGAGAAGGGAAATCATGACACAAATTCCTGGAACTGTAGACCCAGTCAACTATTTGTGGTTGGTAAGTTCATGGTCTCTAGATGAGAGCTTACTACAGCCACTTTCTGTAACTGCTATAATTAATAACTTCATTATAAATAATAAGTATTACATCCACAGATAAACATTGGGTTCACCCCTCATCAAAGAGTCTTCTTTTCTGCAGCAGATGGAGACCACAGAAATTCACCATGGTCAAAATGTCTGTGAGGTATGAGATCCCAGTTGACCCATCTACAACATAACCTCATATGGCTCAACGTAAGACTCAGGAAACAACAGAAGACAGGGTGAGAAGACAGTAAGAGCCAAAGGTCGAGTGCATCTGTTGTGAGACAGTGTCTTTAATATATGACAGGGAAGCCATGAAATATCAACAATATGACTTAAGTCTAAACATGACCTAAAGAATGGTAATATCAGTTGATATAATAACGTGAATGGGAGAAAAATCATAAGTAATGACTGGAGAGAGGGCTTCATTCACCCAGATAAAGAACTACATATAATTAATGACAGGGGNGAGAGAGAGAGAGAGAGAGAGAGAGAGAGAGAGAGAGAGAGAGAGAGAGAGAGAATATCATTCTTCTCAAGAAATGAGACCCTGGTAAGTTATCCAATCCCAAGTTGTCATCCTTAAACACATATACATGTGAATAACACTAAGCAGACTCAACAGGCTGTATGTATATCTACACACACACACACACACACACACACACACACACACACTCATATACACATCCCGGTAAGGAAGATAAGGTCATAAATTTGAGAGTGTGGGCATGGGAGGAGTTGGAAAGATGAGAAGAAGGTGGTTGAAATGATGTAAATAAACTACTCATTTATGAAATTCTCAAATAAGTTGTAAGCTATTAAAGAACTGTATCAAGTTGTTGCAGCCTCCTTTGTTTTTGTTAGAAAAAGTCATCTAAAAGGATGACTACATTGTCCTGCCCCCTTTCCAATTGATGGTGTAGCTTATCAACCTCCCCGAGAATCAGGCCGACTTGTGACTCTCTGGTTAAGAGAGTAAAGTGAACCCACACTGTGCCACTCTAGGCCTGGTGACTTCTGCCTGTCTCTCTGGGAACTCTCAGCTACCCTTTAAGATGACCAGGCTAGCCTGTGTTTGTGGCAAGTGCATTTAGCAATGCACATGCACAAGGAGGGCAGGGCTGGACTTTACATATCTTCCTCTATTGCTCTCCAACTTGCTGAATGGAGACATGGTCTCTCACTGAGCTGAAGATCGCTCCTTTGGCTAGGCTGGCTCACCAGCGAGGTCTGGGGATCTGACTGTTTCTGTTCCCTGTAAAATATCTGGGGTGACAGTCATGTGCAGCCATGCTTGGCTATTTATATGAATATTAGACAAACAAACTCAGGTCCGCATGCTTACAGCAAGTACTCCTATACACAGAATTATCTCTTCAGTTCTGAAAAGTAAGAAAATTTAGAGGAAGCTATTGCAAACAAAGAAAAAAGTCAATGTGAAACTTTTTTTTTGAGACACAATTTCTCTGTGTAGCCTGGTAGCCCTGGCTGTCCTGTGCTGTCCTTGAACTTAGAGCTCCACCTGCCTCAGACTCTTGAGTGCTGTGATTAAAAGTGTGCAACATCACCACCTAGGCAGTAATGTGAAACTTTACAAAGGCATGTGACAGAAGCCATATTGATGGTACCTTAGTGAGTTCAAGGAACCAACATAGAAAAACAAGACAATGTAAAAATCTTACAATTTTACTAAAATTAGTAGTAAAAATACTAAAGAAAACATGTGAGACTCGATGCAGCATAAGAGAGAAAAAGCATCATCTTCTCCTCAAGGGACATAAACATAATTCATGTCTAAATTATAAAGAAAATTGTGTGTGAAGTTAGTTACTGAAAGAAACATCTAGTAGGCATACCCAGAGACTGGCGTACTGGCGTCATTCACCAAAGAGAAAGCAGTACAAAACTGTAACGCTACTCAAAACTGGAGAGTTTCTTCTATGAATGCTTTTAGTAACTCAAATGCAGGTTCTCAGTTCCAAATTTTGTAGATGACAATGTTGTACTGCGACATCAAAAGGTTGGACATGCCTGAAACTAATTAGCTGCATTTTGGATATAGTCCTGGTGGATGGGAAGGCTAGGTAAAGAAACATTGTGCTCACTATAAATATTTTCATGCTACATTTTTAGCTTGTGAACATATTCCTTTAACAAAATTATAAGGATGTTAAGTATATATTCCAAATATGATTTCTTGGAATCTGGAATTAGCAGGTCTGTGGGCATAAAGATCTGCGTAAAAGAAAATCCCCCAAAACACATGAACAAACAAAAAAAACCCAAAACCTTACCAAGGGGTATTGTGTGGATGGGCTAGTGGGTAAATTGCTGACTTCCCAAGTATGAGACTAGAGTTCAAATTCCCAACCCATATAAAGAGCCAAATATAGCAGTGTGCATTGCAACCCGGTGTTAGAGTGTGGAGACAGAGGGTCCCTGGAGCTAGCTAGTACAGATGAAACAGTGAGCATCAGGTTCAGGGAAAGGATATTGTTTGAAATAAAAAAGGGTAGAACATGACAGAGGAAGGCATTTTGATGTTCACCTCTGAAATTTGAACCGACATACATATGTGTATAACACACACACACACACACACGTTTACCAAAAGATGTGAAAATTAGTTGGGTATCCCTATTTTTATAAACATCAAGACAGAGGTTACGAGCAGCAGAACTAAGCCACAGAAATGAAGAAATGCCAGGGACTAAGGAATGCCTATCTTTCAATGCCTATCCATCCTTCGGGGTATCATTTGTGATCTTATTAATACAACAGGCAAATGCTACAAAAAGACAAAACATTTTGCAATGAGAAGTTTTTTCAATAGAAGATGCTTGATAAATACCTTTCAGACTCCTTGAGTTTTATGAGCTCTGTCAAATCAAATTTGATTTTTAGAGTAATTTAAATACTTAGGCAGCATAGATGCTAAAATACTCTAAAGGATACTAGTGAAGTTTGTGGTCCTTGATTTGTAGAATATTTAGAATATTTAATATTCAGAATTAGATAGTTCCTGGGCACCAGGATATATCATAGAACCACTGGCAGCTGGCTCAGTTGTCAGAGCTGCTGGAAGCACACTGCCCTTGTTTTCTGCCTGTCATCTACTCCTTGCCAGATGTCACTGCCAAGTAAGAGAAAATTCCATTCTCACTCCATTTGCTCTGGTGCAGAACCCAAGAGAAACTTTTTAATATGGTTGTTTTTCTTGTGTCCTTACAAGCTATTGATGTGTTTCCCTAAACTAGAGATAACCGAAAGCTAAAATGGCCAATTAAACTACTTCATGTTTATTTTGATATAAAATGAGACCACCTATCTTAAACATCAGTGATTTCCTCTAATCTCTATAGTATTTGTTTTGTTATTTTAAAAGTTTATTTATATTTAAGTTTATTTATATTTAAGGTTAATTTTTAAAACTATAATAATTTAGTCTCTAACATATTGTTTGTTTGTCATACCAAAGATGACAGCTGGATTTAAGTTTGCTTCTATGGAGTGTTACCTTATTCAGCATCATTGATAGGCTCTATCACAAAATTGGAATTCAAAATTCAGCTCATTTAAATGTTATATTTATAAGGCCATTCATCCTAAATCCATCCATCCATCCATCCATCCATCCATCCATCCATCCATCCATCCATCCATCTATCCATCCATCCAAGTATTTACACCTGCTGCTGCAGATATACTCAGGGGGTATAGCACCTGTATATAGCATGCACAAAGCATATAGCATGAACCTAACCAAAATATCCACCTGCTATTACCAGAGTTTGTAAGATCTACAGATACATGAGCCTGAACAACATCAACCACAGAGTAAGGCTCTGTGCTTCATTGGCTGGAAATGTACTCCAAAGAAGTTTGGGTAAAGATATGCATGTCCACAATCTTTTATAACTTTAGGATATATGATTATGTACACTTTTTTGATATGTTCTGTAAGTCCAGTTAATCTTTCGCATTTGTGACTGTCATTTAACATTATACGTCACTACTAATGTATACCCAAGAGAAAACACTAAGGTCCACACTGATGGCTTGCGAACCTCTTTCAGACGTACCCAATACATTCGCACATGTGTGTCTCCCAGCAGCTCTCCTCACTAGCTCAGACAGAAAACATCTATTTGTCTTTTAAAACCGTTATCATCGTGTCTGTGAGGATTTCTTAGATCACTGGGAGAATTTCTCCTCTCAACATTGACAGCTTCTTCCTCTGTACCATTTCATTACTTGGGTATGTATTTTTATTAGTTCATTAAATATAAACATCCATCAACATATCACTCATCATTTCAATTTACACTGCAAATTTTGTGGGGATAGAAACATTTGTCTTTCCACTTTTGCATCCTTATTAGTTAGCAGAATGTTTGGCAAGCATAGACTTTCACTAAATGTTTGCAGAACTAAAGTGCAATTCTTTCTACTGTAATGTGTTCAGTGTTGCAGAAATACATTTACACGTGTGTTAAAATTATCTTGTAATTAGATGTGAATTTATCTCTTGAATATTTAAAAAGCATCACATTTTGTTTTATTAAATTCTTTTCCAATAAAGGAAATTACCATCCCTCTAAAGGCCCAATAAAATTATGCAACACACTCCTCTTTAAAACTTTTTTTGTTAACTGCAGTACCATACATTATATACTCTCTTCTTATTTAATTTTTTATTAGATTTAAAAACAACACATAAAGGTGTATGAGGACTTAAACACGGGTGTAATCCCCGTAACATTGGAGTGGTGTAACCCAAGGTCATCGAACAATTACATAGATTTCCGGGAAGATCTACGTTTGACGGACCGTGACTCCAAGGCAGTAGAGAGGGAGGATTTGTATCCTTGGCATGAAAAGCTGGAGAAGTGCCTGTCAAATTCACAGAGCAGACTAAATAGGAGACACCAAGCAGTCTTAGGCCTTTGGTTTTATCCTCTCTATTAGGAGCTGATGTGTGATTTTTCTTAAATGAACAAAGTGTGTTAAATTCTGAATAAAGCTTTGGCTTTGTAGTGGAATGAGTCTTCTCCCCATGTGGGCGTGGCAAACTAGAGAATGAAGGAACAGAAGAAAAGGACTTGCTGTGCAAATATTCATATTTTGCTTTCAACTTTCCACAAGAAGTCTTTTCTCGTGTTGTAACTATCACAGATAAGTAATTTGGTTCTTTATTTTGGATTTTTTTCCCACAAATTCAAAAGCTCTGAGGATTCTTTCTCTGTTAAAGGTGTATGAATTCCACAGCTTCTATGGGACCTAGATGAAGACTGTAAGAATATTTATAACAGTTACTTAGTGCTTATGTGTTTTGGAGGGCAGCCTGAAGGTATGGATGCCTTTTAAAGTCTTTCTAGATAGACACTGCTGTTAGACATTAACTCTTATAGAAAAGTACATACACATGATGTTTAAACCAATTGTGTTTCAAAATGTGATGAGTTTTGAAGTTCAAAGTTTTTTAAAAATAATTTCATACAGTGTATTTTGACAGTGTCACTCCACTTTGCCCCAGTTCCTCCCAGATACATCCCATTTCCCTTTCTGACTTTAAAAACAAACCCAAAAGCCATCAAGTCCACTGGTGCTGTCCACATGCTCTGGGATATTTGGCCATCCACTGCAGTGTGGTTAACCTGCTAGGACCCACACCTGAGTCTTGACATTTTGAATTTGGTGTGAAGGTGTAACATCTCTCGGGAGACACAGTGCTACTGTGTACCTTGTCCCCTGCTAGTAAGTGGTACTGGAAAATGTACTCACACCGGAATCTTGGAAAATGGCAGGTATAAAGAAACTACTATGTTGTTATAAAGCTTTGACAATGTTAAAAGTAAGCAATTTCAAATGAACACCTCAATTTTATGTTTTCTTTCCGTATAGAAGTATCCTTTGGACTCACGGAAATAATTCAATTATTAACATATCATCTAGGCAGCAGTATAGCCTCTTGCCTATTACAGTTCTCTGACTTGAGCATCTTATACCATAAATTGAATCAACATGAAAAAATACAAAAATGATGATAGACTATATTTCTTTGCAGGTATAGTTACAATACTTTTAATGCCATCTAAAGTACTTTAAAAATAGCACCACTAAAATTCTTGAATCAGCATTTTACAAACAAATGATGAGATTTAGTTATTTAATTTTCACATAAAGAAATTACTAATTGTAAATTATGGACTCATTTAAAGCCATAAGCCAGGTAAGAGGATCACCAATCAGACTGTTAAATCAGACCTAATTCATTAATTTTTTTCTTACTCTGGGACTTATCATATTTTGTATTTTCCTGTCCTTAACAATCTGGGTTTGTATTTCCATGTAAAGTCAATTTCAGTTATCATTTAGACATCCAAATAACTATATATGAAAACTAACTTATAATGGCTAAAAAAAAATCTATTAAACTAAATTGATACACTGTACAAGTACATATAAAAAGTAATGTCATTCAAAATTTTTCTCTTGAGATATGTATGCATATTTAAATATCTAACCTGAACAATTTAGCATATGAATATTGAAAGACTGGTACAGGTTTAAAAATACCAGTGGCTGAATATAACTGTGATGTGTTGATCTCTTCCCTAAGAAAGAGTTTGACATCACTCAGATGAGGTAAGTCTCAAGAGTTCTGTTGACTAGTGAACAGACAGGGCAGTTTGAGAAATGTGAAAGAAGTTGATTCTCTACATTGTTTACAAATAATTTCCGCTAAAAATATTTAAGGTAGGAAAAATACAATTTGTCATTCTTCTAAGCTAAAGAGATTTTGGAATTAAAACCACAAAGGAATCTGTGGAAGTCACGTTCTGCTCCCCACACATTGCTTATAGAAAAGAATTACAGCAATGGCAATTCTGCAGGTCAGGGGAGCTTACCTGTCTCCATTTTCCCATCCTGTGCAGCAGGCCCATCCGGGATCACACTTTTCACCTGTAGAAACTCATCCGGCTCATCTCCACCAATGATGGTAAACCCAAAGCCCATGTTGCTCTTTTTAAGGGTGGTGCTGAGGAACGTTCCCTTCAACTGGGATGCATCTCGGGTGAAGAGTGGCTTTTCTACAAGTTAAAGAGGAAAAGGCA
Organism: Mus minutoides; assembly: GCA_902729485.2. Lineage (NCBI taxonomy): Eukaryota > Metazoa > Chordata > Mammalia > Rodentia > Muridae > Mus > Mus minutoides. The sequence continues at coordinate 193,860 of LR751019.1, forward strand.
TTTTTAAGACAAGTTATCAGAGAACAGCCAATCACCGAGCAGCAATCCCTGGTAGATACGGGAGACCCATATGGAAGATGCAACAGGTGGTCACTTTAAGAGACGCCAGACAATTAGCATCCTACAAATACAGAGTTGTCCCAAGTATCCAGGGAATCCTGCAAAGCTGTGTGGTTGCAGAGTAACTTACTACTATTTACGCTCTTGAAATCAGCCCTCTTGAGCTTAAAAAAGGGCTGGGTCAACTGCCAAGAAATTGTTCAAATATAAAATCTGACTTATACTGCTCTACTTATCAGCGTTCCCAGGGAGGAGGGACATATGAGTGGCTGGTCCTACACAAAGCCTTGACTGCATGGGGTAGAAAAATCAAATCGATTGGTTGAAATATGTTCAGATTACACCAACAGAGAAGGGTGTACAGTTGGTGTGTATTTAAAGGTTGGAATTGTTTAGAAAGAGAACCTGGATGTGGGACTGAGTTAACTTTTCTTTACACATCAATGCTGTGAGACATTATAAATGTGTCAGTTGCATCTCTACTAGCCAGAGAGCATTAATACACTTTAAAATGCAAGCAACTATTAGGTCAATGTTTCTTGATATGGTTATGAATGTAAAGGTGACACATTTTGTAATATGTTGACACAGTGAAGTTGATGCCACAGTCACTGGAAGAGAACTTGCACCTGCTCAATGAGTTTGTCCCTTTGTTAGTTATATGATAAACGTTTTCAACTATGAGTTCTAATGCCTATGGTTCTAAGCACTTTAAATGCTTTAACATTATAGTCACACTAGGAAGAAGAATTAGTTGTCTCTTAAATTACACTTGTGATAAGCACATTGCTTTTGCCTGACTAGCTCAGCTGATAGACCGTCATGAGCCTTTTAAGCATTTCATCCTAATTGCTTCGTTGAATGAGGTCTTGGTTTATAATCCAGAGGGCCATGGACTCTTGATCTTCCTGCCTCAGCTCCCCATGTGCTAGGATTACAGGCATGCCCCTCCATACTCAGCTTTGCAGATAAGCATTTCTTATACTTTTTGAAGGTGGTACGATTTGTTACTCAGAGTAACCAAGTTATAAGTAGCCACTCAAAATACATATTTTGCATTATATTCTTATTGTTACATTTTTGGCTTCATAGGCTAAACTCTCAAACAATGAGTCATTTATCATAATGAGTTTTAATTTATGTGTCAATCTACCTACCACATATATCTTTATTAATTTTTTACGTAATGTATAGAGCCCATATATAATCTCTTCTGCTGTGTTCACCAAAGCAATGCTTCCAGGTGGAGCTTATATCCATATGAGACCTTTACATTCATTGTAGATTGCTGCAGGCTTGTGATATAAGCTCACTACCAGGAAAGTGGAGGCTCTAGATACCAAGGCCTCTTGTGTGTGTGTGAAGTGTGTGTTAATATGTGTAAGGGTATGTGTGTGAAGTGTGTGTTAATATGTGTAAGGGTATGTGACTGAATGTTTTATTGTGTATGTGTGAAAGTGTGTGTGATTGTGCATGTGTGTGTATAATTTAGTTCAAGTGTGGAAGAAATGAAGAGTGTGCAGCCACTCATTCCTCTAGGTGGCTCCCAAGTGTAGTCAGGTCCACAAGCAGCCCTGGGACACATCCTCTGTGGTGAGGAAGATAGTAAGACACTGCAGGGCCTCTCTGGGCCAGTACAGAAGATGGATTTGGGCCTAGGTAATGTCATTGATGAGCTTCCTACTGTCACAGAAGAAAACAGACCTCATTCTCATGTCTGATTTTCAGAGTCTCTCTGCAGTTTATATTCACACTATCAAAGTCCCCAAATTTTAACAAGTAAAATTCCTATAAAGTACTGCTCAGTGGCCTTAGCATATTTTGTGGTAAACTAATTATAAATAATGTGACCCCTAATGCTACTGGAAGGGACTAGAGATGTCAGGCCAGTCATTTGTATCAGCCCCCACTCCAGGCATATCTGTCTGGCGGAGTCGAGTCCGTCGGTGTTTCCCTTGTCATCCTGCATGCTGCCAGATACCATACCTCGGAAACCTGGGGCCTGCAGGGGCTTTGCTCCAAGCTCCGTGTGGGGCATGTTATGTTGCTGGAGCTTCCTTTTTGCTTCCAGGACAGGGTTTTCAAACTGTGTTCTTCTATTTATGTGGCTGAAAAAAGAAAAATTCAAATTAGGATAGCAGTGGGACAAAGTCATTTAGGAGAACACGTGCATGGCTCTCCGGAGAGCAGGTGATTAAGGACACCATATTTGATTACAGTCAAATGTCTTACCCAGCATGCATCAGACTTCTGAGAGGGCTGGCCTGTGTACAACACACAATCCTGTGATAGTTCAGAGCTCGAGAAGACCCTATCAGATGCTGCCATATTTACCAGATGCATGAGATAGCCAAAGGAACCAGATGGTGTGTGGTTTGTGGCTGTTGTGTTCAGGTGGGATGAGTTTCATTCATTCGAATAAATGGTCAACAAATGAAACAAACTAAATAATCCCCCTAGGTGTGCCACCTAAGTTTTGTAATGTCTCAATAGCAACAAGATAAATGAGAGGTAAGTTCACTGACAAAGCAACAGAAACTAAAAGTAAAACCAATACATGAGTTTAGTAAAGGCACTTACCCACCAGCCTTATAACCTAAGTGTGGTCCCTAGAACCCACGCAGTGAGAGGAGAGAACCACCCCAACACCTGCACGTTGTTCTTTAGGGCTCACCTTCTACACACACACACACACACACACACACACACGATAAGATTTCATTTTAATGGATGGAGCATGTGTGTGTGTGTGTGTGTGTGTGTGTGTGTGTGTGTGTGTGAGTAGTTGACATTCCTGCTTGCTTTTTCTTTTTTTTTCTCTCTCTCTAACGCACACACAAAGGCAGACAAATAAACAGACAGACAGACACACACATATACACACACATACACACGCTCCGTCCATTATATTTTTAATAACCACACATCAGAAAAGAAAGGAAATAAAATGAAATCTTATCTAGTGTGTTAGAAATGTAGTTGGCAAGAATGACTAGTGCCACACATGTAATGATGTCTTTGTGGGAAGCACAGCAGATGCTCTCTGACACATGGTATCAGTGTCAATCAGATCTGTATTCAAATTCTAGCTCCTGAGTAGCTGAGTAACCTTTAGTAACATGTTAAACCCGAGTCTTGATAAACTGCTCTCTAAAACTGGCATAACATCCTCTACCTGAGTGGTTGTGAGGGATAAATGCAATAGCCACTATTATTATCACATGATTTTTAGCATTGGCATGTTTAATTGTTTCTAGCAGCTATTATTATCATTCACATTAGCTTAACTACACTGTCAACATTTGAATCACCTCCATTTGAAATCAGGCATTTAAATAATAAGAACCATTATATTTTTGTGCATACTACATGGGTTAAAAATAATCAAAACTCCAGATCCATCCATTTGCCTAAGAACTTCACAAATTCATTGTTTTTAATTGCTGAGTAATACTTTATTGTGTAAATGTACCACATTTTCTGTATCCATTCCTCTGTTGAGGGACATCTGGGTTCTTTCCAGCTTCTGGCTATTATAAATAAGGCTGCTATGAACATAGTGGAGCATGTGTCCTTGTTATAAGTTGGAACATCTTCTGGGTACATGCCCAGTAGAGGTATTGCTGGATCTTCTGGTAGTACTATGTCCAATTTTCTGAGGAACCAGCAAACTGATTTCCAGAGTGGTTGTACAAGCTTACAATCCCACCAACAATGGAGAAGTGTTCCTCTTTCTCCACATTCTCACCAGCATCTGCTGTCACCTGAGTATTTGATCTTAGCCATTCTGACTGGTGTGAGGTTTGGGACCTCAGGGTTGTTTTGTTTTCATTTCCCTGATGATTAAGGATGTTGAACATTTTTTTCAGGTGCTTCTCAGCCATTCGGTATTCCTCAGTTGAGAATTCTTTGTTTAGCTCTGTACCCCATTTTAAAATAGGGTTATTTGATTTTCTGGAATCTAATTTCTTGAGTTCTTTATATATATATATATATATTTGATATTAGTCCCCTATCAGAATTAGGATTGGTAAAGATCTTTTCCCAATCTGTTGGTGGCATTTTTGTCTTATTGACAGTGTCTTTTGTCTTACAGAAGGTTTGCAATTTTATGAGGTTCCATTTGTCAATTCTTGATCTTACAACACAAGCTATTGCTGTTCTGTTCAGGAATTTTTCCCCTGAGCTCATATCTTCAAGGCTCTTCCCCACTTTCTCCTCTATAAGTTTGTGGCTCTGGTTTTATGTAGAGTTCCTCGATTTACTTAGACTTGAACTTTGTACAAGGAGATAAGAATGATTCAACTTGCATTCTTCTACATGATTGCCACCAGTTGAGCCAGCACCATTTGTTGAAAATGCTGTCTTTTTTCCACTGGAGGGTTTTAGCTCCTTTGTCAAAGATCAAGTGACCATAGGTGTATGGGTTCATTTATGGTTCTTTAATTCTAGTCCATTGATCTACCTGTTTGTCCCTGTACCAGTTTTTATCACAATTGCTCTATAGTACAGCTTGAGGTCAGGCGTGGTGATTCCACCAGATGTTCTTTTATTATTGAGAATAGTTTTTTTGCTATCCTAGGTTTTTTGTTATTCCAGATGAATTTGCAAATTTCCCTTTCTAACTCAGTGAAGAATTGAGTTGGAATTTTGATGTGGAATTGCATTGAATCTGTAGATTGCTTTCAGCAAGATAGTCATTTTTACTTTATTAATTCTGCCAATCCATTAGCATCAGAGATCTTTCCATCTTATAAGATCTTCTTCAATTTCTTTCTTCAGAGACTTGACGTTCTTATCATACAGATCTGAATGACCCAATCACAAAAGAACACACATGATATGCACTCATGAGGTTTCCATAATGTGAATTTCATCATTTTTCCAACCTCATTATGATGCTTTAACGATGGATTGTCATACTTCTATCCTTTCCTATAGTTGAACTCTTATGTTCACATAAGGGCTTATGTAATATTTATCTTTGTATACTGTACATATAACACAGGAAAAGATGTTTAAATGTTTGCTACTTAAATATTTAATAAATATGTTATGAAGCTATTAATTGTTTTCAAATATATGTTGTGACTTAAGAAAACCCCAACAAGACAAATATTTGAAATTATCTGAAGTATTGACTTTTTCATAGTCTAATTGTTCTATTTCTGTTTTTCTAGGTTATTCATTGGATATGCCTAATTTTATCCTTACTAGAATCATGAGTGGATATTTGCCTAGAAACTTAGAATACCCAAGATAAAATTTGCAAAACTCATGAAACTCAAGAAGAAGGAAGAACAAAGTGTGGATACTTCATTCCTTCTTAGAAGGGGGAACTAAATACCCATGGAAGGAGTTACAGAGACAAAGTTCGGAGTTGAGACTGAAGGAAGGACCATCCAGAGACTGCCCCATCTGGGGATCCATCCCAAAAATAACCAGGAAACTCAGACACTATTGCATATACCAACAAGATTTTGCTGACAGGACCATGATATAGCTATCTCCTGTGAGGCTATGCCAATGCCTGGCAAATACAGAAGTGGATGTGCACAGTCATCTATTGGGTGGAACACAGGATCCCCAATGAAGGAGCTAGAGAAAGTACCCAAGGAGCTGAAGAAGTCTGTAGCCCTATTGGAAAAACAACAATATGAACTAACCAGTATCCCCAGAGCTCGTGTCTTTAGCTGCATATGTAGCAGAGGATGGCCTAGTCATCCATCAGTGGGAGGAGAGGCTCTTGGTCTTGTGAAGATTCTAGGCCCCAGTATAGGGGAATGCCAGGACCAGGAAGTGGGAATGGGTGGGTTGGGGATTTTTGGAGAGGAAACTAGTAAAGGGGATAGCATTTGAAATGTAAATAAAGAAAACATCTAATAAAAAAATCTAAAAGAAGGGAGACTAGAGAATCCTTGTTAGTCTTTAAGATTCTTAGATTATTGGCTAAACTATTTTGACTATAAATGTAAACTTTAAAAATTAATCTTTTAAAACTCAAAACTTTTAAAATTAATATTTCCTTCAAATATAAGATCTTTAAGAATGTTAAAATGGGAGGAGAGGCCCTTGGTCCTGTGAAGGCTCCATGCCCCAGTGTAGGAGAATGCCAGGACAGGGAAGTGGGAATGGGTGGGTTGGTGAGGAGGGGGAAGGGAAATGGGATAGGGGGTTTTCAGAGGGGAAACAAGGAATGGCGATAACATTTGAAATGTAAATAAAGAAAATATCTAATAAAGTATTTTAAAAAATAAAAAAAAAATCAAACCACTGCAAAGTAGTACCCAGATATAAATACTTTCAAAATGCCAGTTAGCATGATTCATCAAATATTGATTTTTTTTTTTTTTACATCTCTTTGCTAGACACTATGGCAGGGGTTGTGGGCAGGAACAATGATTAATCAGGGATATACTCTGGTAGGAGTTTGAAAATAGGAAAACAAAATAATTATGAAATAGTGCTTACATGTAATAAACTTATGTGTTAGAGTGCTTTAAAAAGCTAAAATTTAATACAAGATCAAAGCTTAACGTTTTAAGTGAGTTATTTTAAAATATGACCTTTGAATGAATAGAAGAATTAGTCTATTTTACTTTGAACTTTTTCACAAAATAATTGAATACTGCTTTTAGTAGGATTTCTTCTCAATTGTACACTTAAGTGATAATTTGATTTCTATAAATGTCCTTATTTCTGGAAATGTCATTATTTCCTCCTATGCCTGGGGAATGTGTTTTGTGATGTGATATGCGTGTGTATATGTGTGTATGTGTGTGTGTGTGTGTGTGTGTGTGTGTGTGTGTGTGTGTGTGTAGGGCTGATTTACCAGGACAGTGGTATAGAGGTTACAGAGAGAACAAGCCAGACACAGCAAAGACAGAACTAGTCAGAGAATGAGAAGGAGCGAGATCATTAGAAGATATTACCAAAGTTAGTATGAGGCCAGGTAAAGCAATTTAGTCAGAAGCTGAGAAATGCCAGAGTGAATCAGTCAACTTCAAAGATTAGATTGTATGGAAGCTAGGAGTTTCTAGACCTAAGCCTAGGAATGGTGAGAACAGAATGAAAGTCTCTGGGCTCAGCCCAAGCCATGTATTCACACAGCTTGGATGCAGCTCTAATCTCATCACTTTATCAGAGGAAATAAAACATCTATAAAATACTTGTAAACTAAATCTAAGAACATCAGAAAGATTATCCACCATGATCAAGGAGGCTTTGTCCCAGAGGTTAGGGATCCACCTTACACATACACTCTCTCTCTCTCACACACACACACACACACACACACACACACGATCATCTCACTAGATGCAGAAAAGGCCTTTGGCAAAATCCAATAACCTTTTTATGATAAAAGTTCTGGAGAGATTAGGGATACAAAGAACACACTTAAAGATAATAAAGGCAGTTTACAGTAAGTCTATAGTGAATGTCAAATTAATGGAGAGGGAAATCAAAGCAGTTCTAATAAAATTAGGAATAAGACAAGGTTGTCCACTCTTCTATACCTATGCAGTATAATATGTGCAGTTTTAACTAGAGCAATAAGATAACTAAAGAAAATCAAAGTGATACAAAATGCCAAGGAAGAAGTCAAAGTATCGTTATTTTCAGATGATAAAATAAATGACCATAAAAATTCTACCAGGGAACTCCTGTAGCTGATATATACTTTCAGCAAAATGGCTGGATATAAGATTAACTCAAATATATTAGTATCTCACCTATACAACAAATGAGAAATGGGCTGAGAATGAAATCAGAGAAGCAATACCTTCATAACAGCCTCAAATACTATAAAATACTTTGTGGTAACTCTAACCAAGCAAGTGAATGGCTTATAGTGCAAAAGCTTCAAGTCTTTAAAAAGTGAAATTAAAGAAGAGATCAGAAGGTGAAAAGATCTCCCATGCTCATGGATCAGTATGATTAACATAGTAGAAATAGCTATCATACCAAGAACATTCTATAGATTCAATGCAACCTCCAACACAAAATTCCAACACACTTCTTTAAAGACCTTGAAAGGACAATACTCAACTTTATATTGAAAAAACAACAAGCAAGAGATAGCTTAAAGAATCCTAATCAATAAAAAGAAACTGCTGGAGGTATTATCATCCCTGATTTCAAGATGTACCACAGAGCTATAGTAATAAAAAACTATGGTATTGGCATAAAACAGATGTGGTGATCAATGGAATTGAATTGCAGGCCCAACTATAACCACATAACTATGGACACCTAATTTCTGAAAAAGAATTCCGAAAGACACAGTGGAAAAAAAGATAACATCTTCAAGAAATTGTGCTGGCATAACTGGATGTGTAGAAGAATGCAAATAGATCTATATCTATCACCCTGCGCAAATCTCAATCCAGTGGACTGAATATTCAACATAAAACCAGATAAACTGAACCTGATGGAAGAGAAAGCGGGAAATGGCTTTGAAAGCATTGATATAGGAGACAACTTTCTGAACAGAGCACCAATAGCACAAGCACTAAGACTGATAGTTAATAATACCTCCTGAAATTGAAACATGCCAGGTAGTGGTGACGCATGCTTTTAATCTCAGCAATTGTGAGGCAGAGGCAGGCAGATTTGAGATTTTGAGTTCGAGGCCAGCCTGGTCTACAGAGTGAGTCCAGGACAGCCAGGACTACACAGAGAAATCCTATCTCGGAAAAAAAAAAAAAGAAATTGAAACACTGTGAAAGGCAAAGGACACTGTCAAGGGAGAAAAGGGGAGGACACCAAGAGAACATGACCCACAGAATCAAAGTAAGCAGGGCTCATGTGTGCTCACAGACACAGAAGCAGCAAGCATGGGGCCTCAGGGATCTGTGCCAGGCCCTCTGACTATGTGTTGTAGCTGTTTGCTTGGTGGTTGTGTAGGACTCCTAACTGTGAGAGCAGGTGTGTCTCTGACTCTTTTGCCAGCTCTTCAGACTCTGCTCCTCCTGTTGGGCTGGCTTGTCCAGCTCTGTTGTGAGGACTTTTGCCTTGTCTTATCATCTCTTGTTTGTAGTATGTGGCTGTTGTCTCTTGAAGGCGTATTACTCTTTTCTGAAGGAAAAAAGAGAGGGGGCAAGGTTGGGGGAGGATATCTGGGAGGAGTGGAGGGAGGGAAAACTGTAGTCAGGATGAGAGAAGAATCTATGTTCAATTAAAAATATCAGAGCCAGTAGGCATGCATTAAACTTGTTGCCTATCCAGCACTTTAACTCTCATAAAACACCCAAATGCTATTGCTGAGTGTAGGAGGTGGACTTTATTCTTAAAGGTAATTTAAACCTTTGTTTATATATTTGAAATGTTATGTTAAAAACTTGGAGGCAGAATGAAGTTTATCTAAAATGAAACTATTGACTGCATTATATCAAGATCTTATGCATTAGAAACAAAACCAATGCCCCCTTTCTACTGGTGCCTGCCAGCCCTGACTAAATGGTCAACTCTCTCATGGCAGAGACGTACGTGCTGGCTAGCCATTGTTTATTTAGGACATAAGGACTTTCCCTACATGTGAGATACTTAGTTTTAAAATACAAAAAAATCTTGGGTGAGATACATTGAGTTGTTACCTGTCCACTGGCCACAAAAAATTACAAAAAATATGGGCTGAAATATACTTTATGTTAAAATGGACCATAATTTCTCAATCAATTTTTTGAGTTGTTAAATTTAAGGTAATAGTTTAGCTTAAGTAAATGGAATTCTAAAAGATATACAGCCATTTATAACGATAACCATCAACAGCCATGAATACAGGAACACTTTGGGGACTGACTCCAAGGACAGCCTCGAAGGTGACTCAGGATATTAGGAAATCACAAACGCAGCATCACCAACATCTGGAAATTATCCAGGAAGGTGGAAGCCAGGGAGGGGATGCTGGTGGGTGGAGATGCACAAGACTGTGGTGTGGATAAAGCTATGACTGATTCTGGAAGCCAAGGGCAAGAAGATAGTTACAGTTCCATATAAAACTCAAAACTTGCCAGGTTTTCAGGTCCAATATATTCATCAAATATAATCGTTTCTTCACTACTGAGTCTTTATAACTATAAAGACCAGGGAGAAATCTGAAGAGACTATAAATCAAAATTAAAAAAAATACTTTGGATGAGTTTTAAGGAGAACTTATCCTGGATAAGTTCTTTATCCTTATGCTGTATCCTGGATACCTTGAATCTATGCAGAGTAATTCAGTCATTTTAACACTAATATGTGACCACAAGGTCTAGGTATAAGAAAGAAGGTGTCACTCCAAAAGGTAAAGATACTGAGAAAATGGTAGGATGAGCAATAAAACTGAATAGGAAGAAAAAACTGAATAGCATCAAACCCAGAAGATGATGATGGTAGCTGGATCACAGGTGGCTTAAACAGACTGCTGACTGGGGCCAGGTGTCACTGCAGAGTTTACATAATTAACACGCGCATGTGCATTACCAGGGAGATCAAAGCATTATAGACTGAGGATGGTTTCACATAAGTGTTATGGGGAGTGTGCTTCCAAATGCTTGTTCATTTTCAAACTACAAATGTGTGCCCCTGCACTGGGCTACACTTGGGACTTCTAAGAGCCTGAAGCTCTTAGAAAGATGAGATGGGTTCAGAGGGGTAACCCTGTCCCCACTTTTCAAGCTACTCCATTCCTGCTCAGATTTAAACATGGTTCATAGATGCCTCAATGGTTGAAATGAGAAAATAAAGAGAGAAAGAGAGGGGCTAATATTCATCTGGTCTAGTCATGCCAGACGCTCGGCTCACTAGGCTCAATGCCATTAGCTTACCTTTGCCTCAAAATGGGCAATTTTTTTTTTTTCTTTTTGGCATATCTACTGTTGATATAGGAAATTATCCCAGCTCTGCATAGTGCCAAAATTCAAGAACGTTGATTCACATGGTTCCGAAACAACTGTATATTTATTTTTCAAGCAAAATTTTCAGTCATGCATGCAGAATATATCTGCTAATACTTCTGCAAGGTGAGTGTCATTTCTGTTTTTAATATGAAACTGGAAATTTCAATTACACTCTAAATTATCTGCAGATATTCTGAAAACACGAGTGTGAAATCACAGAATATTATTTCAATATATTTAATAATACCTTGTCGACTCAGGAGTTAGCCACATAGAAACGGCGAGTGACTGTGTTTCAGTGGAAATATGGTCATGTGTGCATGTTTTATGCATTGAAAAAAACCAGAAGTAAAATGGCAACAAGATGAGCCAGGAGATCAAACCACAACTTTCTCTTCTTTCAGTTTCTTCAAGGTTGGTGTGGCACCAACTCTTTGTCCTTATTGGTCCTGTGAGTTGCATATGGACTATGTCTTTGAGTTACGATCTATGAACAAGACCAAAGGTGCTTGTGGAGGAAGATGAGGTTGCTCAACAAAAATGCAATCACGTGATGCTCATCCCAGACATCGCTAAGGGCACTCTCGGGAGCTGCAGGCAGCGAGTCTTTCTCACTTTCAGCACTCAAAGCAGTGGAAATGTCACCCAGTATGGAGGTGTCTGAGGTTGGGAGACCTGCCCCACTGTCACTCTAATGGTGACCACATTTAAATGGTGGCCTCTCACTCCACATATGCTGCACCCATTAGCAGACTCTGAGCAGCGCAGAGTAATGGAGAAGAGGGACATTCGGCAGTGTCTCTCTCTATCTCATGGATGTCTCTGCTTTCTCTATCTCATGGATGTCTCTGCTTTACTTCTGAAGCCTCTGAGGAGGTAGATTTGTCGTGTTCTCATTTTGAAAAATTCTCTTGTTTTACATTTGCTTATTTCCTTTGTGGGGGTTGGGCACTGATGCTACAACATACATGTAGAACTCTGAGGGCAGTCTGTGGGAGTTGGCTCTCTCCTTCCACCATGTGGATTCTAAGGATCAAGCTTTGTGTTGTCAAGCTTGGTGAGAGGGCCATTGTTTAAACATAGATGCAAGTGACAATGGGACAGCCCTTACCTCCTAAGGCCTCCATTTTATCATTCCTGAGAGCAAATAGAACAGGGGCTAAAGCTTCATTTGAAGGGTATGCTGTGCAAACATGTGCAGGGAGTGATACACTTTTGGAGAAGGTCCCTCATGCTCCTCAACTCAAAGTGTCTCATCTGCATACGTCCTCCTCAAATAACAGGGCCATTTTTTTGAGGGGGGGTGGAATTAGGAAAAGAAAAACCCCATGAACAAGTTTAAAGGAAAAGCAGTGGGTAAATTTTAGCTCATTTTATATTTGTATTATTAGAGACTGGGATTCGAGAGTGAAATACAGACAGTAAAGTTTCTCTCTCTCTTTCTTCTCCTCTCTCTCTCTCTTCTGAGACAGGGTTTCTCTGTGTAACCCTGGCTATCCTGGAACTCACTCTGTAGACCAGGCTGGCCTTGAACTCAGAAATCCGCCTGCCTCTGCCTCCCGAGTGCTGGGATCTTCTTAAGCCCTGCCTCAAACTGTAGTTCTGTCAATGGCTAGCTTGATGACTCAGTTTCTTTATATTTCAGTTCCTCTGTAAAATAGAAATAATAGCATCTGTCATAAGGCATTATGATGATGGTTAAATGAGTTTTGTAGAATACCTAATGCGTGCCAAATGCTCCATAAAGGTAACTGCTAGCAGGGCACAGTGACATATGCTTGTAATTCTAGTACTTCGAAGGCACAAGTTGGGGGAATCACAAACTGAAGAAACTGAAGGCTATGCTAGCCTATATGTCTAAGCAATCATCATCATCATCATTTGTTAAGCTATCCCTCAAGGTTCACTAATGTTAAGTGAGGAGGACCTTCTTAGAGATTTCATATGAAGTCAATGTGCCAAACTAAATTCCTGGCAATACTACAGAAAACGAGAAGTCTCTCCTATCATTTTATCGATCTCAAAATATGTTTGCTGTAAAAGTAAGGTAGAAAAGATACAGGGGATTTTGTCGACCTCTACAAATGACGGTTGAATGGACAGTTGAACTAAGTTATTTTACATTATCATAATTAGCTCAACAGGTGAGACTTAAGTGTTTGAAAACAAAAATAATGAGTTTATTTTTTTTTTCTTTTTGTGGCAGTGGATAATAAATTCAGGACCTCACAGATTTTAGGTAAATTCCTTACTACTGAGCCCAGTTCTCTCTTCCTACTTTTTACTATGAGATGGGAGTTTCACTAAATTTTTCAGGCTGGCCGGAAACTCACTCTGAAGACCAGAGATGCCTTCAAACTTATCATCCTTCTGCCTCAGCCTTCTGAGCAGTTAGGACTTAGAAGGCTGGCTGACAAGTTTCTTCTAGATTAAGTCTAGGTAAAATCAGTAATCTACATGCGTATCCCAGCAAAGGGTGTTTCACTCGCTGTAGGATATGTCGCCTCAGTCCCCAAGGCACAAGTGTTTTTGAAAGTTCTAGAACTCATTTTCCTTAGGTTGAAATTAAACATAAAATTTGATAAAGAAAATAGGAGCATTCACACACCCCCTTTTATTACACTAAGAGCTCAACCCTTCAACTAGTTAAAGATGAAGATATCTGTTAGTCTGTAGTAAAAACTTGTGCTTAACAACGTTGCTTTTATTCTTAAAACTCGAAAGACATTTCCCCCTTTAGTACTGTTAGCTCTGACAATGTATAAGAATATTACTCTTGGGTCTGAAGAGTGGCTTCAGCACTTAAGAATACTTGGTCCTCTTGTAGAGGTATTAAGTTCCCAGCATCCACACAGCACCTCACAATGGTCTGTAGTCCCAGTTCTAGGGGGATCTGTATCCTTCTTGTGGAATTCCTGGGTTTTGCATGAATGTGTATACAAACCATACTTGCAGGAAAAACATTTATACATATAATAAGACAAACAAATGTATTGTTCTTACCATGAATTTTCTCTATAAATGTATCCTTTATCTTTCTTACTTTAAAAATTTTAATTATTTTATATGAATTGCCGTTTTGCCTGAATGTATGTATGCCAGTGCAATATCCACAGATGACAGAAGAAAGTGCAGAATCCCTGAGGTCTGGAGTTGCAAATGGTTGTAAGGCAAATGTGGATGCCTGAACTTGAACCAGGGCCCTATGGAAGAGCAGCCAGTCCTAAGTGCTCACTGAGCCTTCTCTCCAGCCTTTTGCTTTCTCTTTCTCACTTTTTTTTTTTGTTTTTGTTTTTTGTTTTTTGAGACAGGGTTTCTCTGTCTAGCCCTGGCTGTCCTGGAACTCACTTTGTAGACCAGGCTGGCCTCGAACTCAGAAATCCACCTGCCTCTGCCTCCTGAGTGCTGGGATTAAAGGCGTGCGCCACCACGCCCGGCTCTCTTTCTCACTTTTAAATGACAACTGAATACTAGTCTTTTGACTCTGTATATCAAGTACATAGTCTATTGTAACAGTTTACCATTTAGGAAAGTGTTCTTTCCATAACACTTACTATCATTATAATTATTAATAGGAAATAATGGTGATATATGTTGCCATATAGCCAAACACAGGTAGAACTTGAATGGAAATACTTAAAAAATTTTAAGTATGCTTCAGTGTGCAGCTATAAAGAGAAAACAATGAGTTTTAACACAGGAAAATGGCCAAGTTTGCCCATGCTAACACACGGTGCAATGCATAGTCCTTGAACTTCAGGAGACCTAAGCAATTAACCAATCGAAAGCATTCATTAGCAGACCTGTGTCAGGAGCTTAAGACAGACTTCATGTCAGCCTGTTTATCAGAAACCAGGCATACGTAGGATGTAAACGATTACAAACATCATGCTCCATGACACACAGAAAGGATTCTGAAAACAATTCTCTCACCCAACACGAGATGAATTACAGTTTCCATGCAGGGTAGGGGGAATTATAGTCTGCTTTGCTGGGTGGATATCACATGTTTTATTCAACTATAGAGAGTCTTAGAAATGGCATCAACTCCCAATGCCTCATTCTGTCCAGATTGTGGCAGACCTCTGATAATATTGACATCCCTCTAAGCTAAAGATAATCTCTCTTCCATAGCAATGAAAAACCAAAAGTACCAAATGCCCGAAAACTACTTAGATTCCAGAAAGTATTCTTCCCCGACACAATGCTGTTCCTTTAGTATGCAGATCTCTAACACCACGCAGTCCTGGGTAACATTAGGATAATTTTGACTCTATGCAATTTTTACTTCATGTGTTAACTTTAGAACTATTTCTTAGACCTAGAAATGACTCTGAAGTCTGTCATGACAGACTGTTAGCAAGAGATAATCTCTAGCTCATGCACAAAATGCAGAAAACCCACTTAACCTGCAGAGAAATTGTATGTAAGGTAGAGGGTCTGTTTCACAAATTATGACCTATGTATTACATCGCATTGGCAAGAAGCAAACAGAATGATGCAAAGTAAGAGCACTTTAGCACGCAGCTATCTGGAATATGGGTTCCTCCATATGTAGGAGGGATGGCACCACCCATAGGCCTTTAAGCCCTCTTTGCAGAAATACCACTTCCCACACATCTTACATCCAGCTAGAAAAGTTGTCTGTGACTCCCATGAATAACAGTTCCTGGATCTTGACCGTCCTCCCCATCTTCATTCACAAAGTCACTGTCATACTCTTCATGGTCTTACCCCTTTTATGTATATATTTCTCCTTCGGACGACTTAAGTTGTGGTACACAACAGAGATAGACACCATAGAAACGGGAGAAAAGGACCAGACAACTCCTGAGTCCCAGACACATGAATTCTGTCGACGGTGGGTCCCAGTGACACACTGGTAATCCTATAAACGGACATAAATGGAAGGAATTTTTATGGAGTTGTTCCCTTTAATTTAAATTCATTAAAAATGCTTAAAGACAATGTGTCTATGCATACTTATCTTTGATGGGGGACTGTATGGTGCTCAACCCCAAATGATCTAACTTGACACAATTCTCAAACACGAAGCTCAGGGAAAAATCAAAGAAGACAGAAATACTGTATTGTTGACAGGTACTGTCTTCTAGACTTGAGAGAGAAGCTGCAACCATACAATCCAACAACATGGCTGCCTAAATAAGCCCTACATAATGATGTCAGCAATTGACATGCCAGCATTGATGAGGACATTTTCACAAGGTCCCACACCTGGATAAAGAGCTACAACTGTTAATGGCTGCTAACAGGAAAAGTTCTCCAGGGATGATCTCCACGAGAGGTTATCTAATCCTAAATGGTGAGACTTAAAGGCATTTACATATGAGCAATAGTAAATAGACTTAGTAAGTATTGTTATGTATCAATACAACATCATGTGCTTTATACAATAACTAGATATTGTGTACACACACACACACGCATATATATATATATATATATATATATATATATATATATATATGTAACAATAATAATTAAAAGAGAAGACTTCATGAACTTGAGATGGAGTGAAAGGACACAGGAGGAGCTGGAGGGGAAGGGTAGTGTGGAAATGATGGAAATAATTGTGTGTATAAAATTCTGAAATAAGAACCCCTTAAATAAAAATATCCTCAAAGAAAAACTGATGCCAGAGTGTGGTGTGGTAATATTTCCTTTTCTTTTGCTATTGCCTTGATATCTACTAAAACTATGGAAGTTACTTGTGGAAAAATATCATGTGTATACTTCACTGAGTTATTATGGACTCAGCTCTCTCAGAAAGCACGAATCCTTGTCTTACTCAGGTAGAGCAAATGACACACAAAACTGACATCCCTATGGCTCAATCAGGGAGAGCAGAAAGATATTGTAGAAGGAAAAAAGCTGATTGTATAGAATGTGTGCACTCCCCTTGAATACACACTTTAGCTTTCACATATATGCCTATATAATGTGTATGAAGTCATTTCTATTCTGGTGCCTTTTGTTTAACTCCAAAGTGTTTTGCTTCAGGGTCATTTAATAAATACTTTGTAAAGTATAAAACCTGAACAGCATCTAAAGCAGTTGTTTTATTGGGGCCCATTTTGCTCTGTCTGGCATAGCTCAGCCTTCCTGGCCATGTGCCCTTGGAGAACTCAGAGGCTTGGGTTTTCATTCACAAATGTGATGATTGGCATCTGGATAATTAATGTGAATGAGTGCTGAATGTGAAGCTTGTGCCTTATAATGGTGATTTTTAGAGTTACTAACACAAATTCCCAGCTACTTAAGATAACGTAAATGCTAGGCAATCATGCATTATAATCTCCTGGTGTATGTTCCTGGACCCTCTACCTCTTCCGTAGTCACACAATCACTGCCCTATTGCAGTCCTTCCTCATCAATACCTGCCTTAGAGAATTATCAACAATACTAAAGAAGTGCTATTGTTATTCAGTGTGGTGCATTTCTTCCCAAGATAATAAATTACATGTATCTTGACAAATAAAATTTCCATAAAACTGTTCACTTTGTGGGGTATATTGTAATCAATAAATGACTGGAAAGCCAAGTATTACCAAAAGAACACACACACACACACACACACACACACACACACCCCACAACATACCACACCACACACTACACATGTGTTATATTATTAGTAAATATGAGATAAAGATAGCATTTTTGAATACCTATGATAAACTTGTACTATATACTAACAGTGGAATGAAATGCCTAACCTCAGATGTCCAAGTATTTCATTCTTGTAAAGGTTTCTGTGCTTTGATTTCTTGACCCGTGAAATGGAGTACTTCATTGTACTATATGCACAATGAACATTTTCCTCTCCCAATACTCTTTCTCTATTTTCTTTCTTCATCCTTTTCCTTATCTGCTACAATCTACCTAGCCACAATTCAGCAAGCTCTAGGACTTGCATGCCAAGCAACTGAGGAGCACATACAAGTGGCTGAGAAGCCATAATCAAGAGGCCTCCAACTGTTCACAAAATATAAAAGTCACCCAAGATTGTGGGTCCTTTTATCATCATCCTTTCTGTTCAGCATCTCCACTTACATTAAGTTGGAGTAAACACTTGCTTGTTGAACAGGTATTTTATAGCATCAAATATATTCTGGATGTTTAAGAAGAGAACAAAACTGAAGCTACCTTTTGGCATCAGGCTATAGAAAGCAAGATTTTTAAGTGTATTTGTTATTTCTAAATGTGCATATTTTACACTTGTGCTTTAAAGAAAAGCTAGGAGCCTTCCCCCTGCCTTGGAAAATTTAGAAAATGATTCAGTAGAACAGCATTTATGTGGTATGAGTTTTTGATCCAACACTCTTCAGCTACTCTCCAAGTTCATACATCAGAGCAAAGTTCATCATTAGTCAGGCAGTGGACAGTTTTCCCTTAACACTCAATGTTATCTTGATATCAGGCAGCCCTTTCGGGAATTGCACACAAGTAATGTTTGATAGTGGCAGATGTGTGACATCACATAAGGAATGTTTAAAGCCTTGCATGCGAATCACATCTGTCAGTCCCCACTATGATTTTAAATGCCATTCTATGGCTGGCTTCTCTTCCTGTGCCAGCGGAGGCAGCTTGCAGAAAAGCCATCCCAGGAAACTGTGTCTTCTGGATAAGCTACTTAAGCAAATTGTGTAACTGCCATTAAAACCAGAATGTAGCCAGCAGACATAATTTCACAAAGGAGGAGAGAAATCCATGTCTGTACAAAAGTCACAGCTGTTCAGCGCTACAGTTTTCACTTTTTGCATTAATTTTTTCCCGTTCTTTATGAACGATGACAGTTACATTTCTAGTTAGCAGCTCTAGTACTTCTTAAAACATTGCTAAGTGCAGTGCTAGCATAGATTCCATGTCTATCAGAACTGGCCTTATTTCTTTTGGCTGGTATTTAGAATAGAGCTCAGTCTAGCTGCCTGACTTGCAGATGACATGAAAGATATTTTGTAGGGCTGCCCTGTACTTAAAATACAGCCATACATGCTGCAAACCAGTGTCCCCAAGTTCCATGATTAGACCCTACAATGGAGGGGCTTTATTTTTTGGTTTGGGTCTTGTTCCCTGTTTGCCATGATGCTCGGGAGCCCTCTTCATAGAAGCAGGCATGGATCCAATGGTTCCTTAGTGCTTGTGTTAGGAGCTCATTTCACTGGGCTGTATAAGTGGCATGGTCCCCTAGCCTTGAGCATCTTGCTGGGGAATTGTTCTAGATCTAGAGGGAAGTCATCATGTTCTTGAAAGAGTTCTCTTTGTTCCTAGTGTTGAGGCTAAAAGGCTTGTTTGGAACATTATGGGCTGTACTTGCGAAATTTGTGAGAGGTTTATTAGCGAGAATTTAGAGTCTGGGCTCTACAGCCAAACTGCCTGTGTTCAGTATATGGTCAGCTTCTTTGGCATGGCTTCCCCAATGTAAACTGAAGGTTATTTGCTTTGTCATCATTGTGGAGAATGTGGTAGAGAATTTTGAGCAACCCAGTTCATGGCACACTCTGTGCATGGTACACATGGTAATTATTTTGATGGGATGATAATGATGATAAGGAGGAGGGTTTCTTTCCCTGAACTCTTGGATATATTATACCCGTAATATTTAAAATTAATTTACATGGCACAAAAAAATATAATCTACTGGGTAAGTTATAGTAGTCAGAGCCTATATAGTCAAGGCTTTGTAGCAGCTTAGCTGCTGAGAACCACCTTTGCTCTTGGTTGCTGCAGTTCCTCTTTGCCTTGCCACTGGCAGGCAATGAAGCCCAGCACTGGTTTCAACCTGCAGCTCTTGGCTGAGGGCGGAGTCTGCTCTGCAGCTTCTATGCTGCTTTATTGGCTAACTGAAGAGTGGCTGACTACTATGGTGGCCACGTGTCTGTGTCTAGGAATGCAGGCTGTACTTTTTTTCTTAAACAACTGGACAAGGCATGTGCTTTTCATTATTGTGTAACCAGTACCTGTAATTGCATAAATGGAGATATGATTAACCACCAAATGTGAGAAGTCTACAAAGAATTCACTGCTCACTGCCACCACTGCCATTAACAGTATCAGAGAACCAATATTTTCTTGGGCATAGATTTACAAAGATCTATAAAGATAACCTTGTTTTTCTCAATTTTATTTTTGATATTATGATTTATTGCATTTCTGTCTTTCCTTTCCTCCTACACCCACTCCCATATACCCTGCCCACTCTCCTTCAAATTCATGGCCTCTTACTTCACTTACCATTTTTGCATGTTTATATGTATATTTTTAAATATAACCTGCTCAGTCTGTAGGATGTTACTTGTACATAAGTCTTCAGGGCTTACCATTTGGTAACAATATTAACTAAATCTGAACAATTTTAAATATGATTCCTTAGAATGCTACGTTAATACTATCACTAATTATGAATGATATGTTAACACAAGGACTGTGTATGTGTGTGCATGCACATGTGCACTCATGCATGTATGTGATGATGTAGACTGAACCTAGAACCTTAAATGTTCCAAGAAAGCACTCTACTACGGGGCAGAGTCTCAAAATGGTATTTTGTATTTTTTAAATATCTACTCTAGAAAATTTGATAATTTAACTTAGACTAGAAATCTATTGCTTTTCAGTATAAAATACAAAAAAGTAAATGACTTCCCCCAACCCCAAACAATTATAGTGTATGGATTCCAAGCTCCACATGGCCTCTGCTTGTATATCTGCTTGGTGAGTTTCAGAGTCAATATACATCTGTGCCAATGGCAGCATAGTAGGGATGATACACAGATTAAAAACTCATGTAAAAAGACACAATCCAAAGAAAATATGTCACAAATTCTCTTTACTCTGATGGGAGACATTTCTTACTTCAGGTAGCATGAGTACACACGCATACGCATACATATACCTACACACATACTACATACATACATACATACATACATACTAACTTGAGGTATTTAAAATGTGCTGGCGAGCTTTTCAGAAAATCTTGTTCTGAGAAATATTTGGATAATGTTCTACTTAATGCTATCTGTATGTTTGGATCACATGCTTGAGTGTTTCAGATCTGCTTGGCCTGACAGAGTTACACATCAAGTAACTAATAATGGCCCCTGTCTGGAGTCCTGTAATCACAAGGCTATGGCAAATAGCAGAGCTTGATCAACTAGAGGGACGTTAAGCTACTTTGACCCACCATTTTCTGACCTAAATGGACAAATAAGATTGAACACTGGAAATTAGTTTCAAAGGACATGAGGACATATAAGAAGAGATAATCTGAAGAATTAGGAGAAGGTAGGGATCAGCAAGTAGGACTTGCACATCTGGTAGATGTCATTGCTTTTATAAATAACACTTAGGCTTAGAGTCTCTTCCACATGTAAGATGCCTGCGGTTGCCTGTACACTAGAAAAGATGAGGCTGTGTGGATTCCCAAGTACTCCTTACCTGGATCTTCATGGATTTTCCAACACTGGGACTGAGGGGAGGGTTTTGTGGATTCATTCCACAGGACAATGTTTGGCATGTCACACATGTCAGGCCTGTGTCATTATGTGGAAGCACTCTGGATTTCAGATGCCACATGTTGAGGTGTACTGCAATCTGATTAATGCATTAAGGCAACTTAGGAGGGTTGGGTATGGGTCTCAGTGGTAGAGTGCCTTCCCAAGTGGGTTTGATTTTGAGTATGGCAAACCAATATGAACAGCCATCCGAGCTAGGACCTAGTAAACTTACTTTTAGAATTATTAAGGATAGAGTTTTAGTACTATTAAAACATGTATTTTCATTGATAATTAATTTAATAGGACCCATTAAATATCTACAATGAGATTCCTTATAAATATTTACAAATGATATTCCCTCTCTGCCTTTCAGCTGTCTCTCTTCTTTGTAACTGGGCATCACCCTATGCAGTTATCTTCATTTTTGTATCTATTGAGGGCCCACACATTAGAGAATAAACATCATGTTAGAAGATTGCTCACAGTAAATGAGCTGAATTCATCTGGACTGTAAGTATGGAAAGGATGAACCGTGGAGACGAACTTGGGCTTCTCCAGATGAAAACGGGGGCAATGTGTGTCAAAGTAATTGAGACAAGTGCTCAAGCAGGAAAAGCTGGGCAGGGAGGCTCACAGGTCCAGCTCATCTGAACTTTTTCAGCAAAAAAGATAGGCTGGCCACCTAACAAAGGTTGGGGACTGCTTGAATACTATTGCACAGCATGCTAGCAAAAACCCATTAATATATAACCCTTGACCATTGCGATTATGATGAGGAAAAAAGCAGCTCAGATTAGGCAGACAGTGTGAGAGCCCATGGCTTTGCAATCTCTGCATTTCTTGGAAAGTATTTAAGTATAAATAAGGTCGGCTTTGTGATTCACCCTTATAATGATAGCAGCATCACACTGTAGAAAGGTAGACATTCTCTACCAGAAGACAATGAGTGTTCTAGACAGTAAATTGCATAATTTTAGAAAATTATGAATATCATTCTTTTTCCATAAGGCAAAATGTGTATAATAAGTTAACCATTACTAGATCTTTAGTCTGAATTAAACAATGTATAGATCTAGATAATATGTACTTTGATCAGATATGTCAATGCAGTGCAGCACCAATGGATAACACAAAAGGACACTGTGTGGAAAGAACACTGCAGCTATATTGTGTTCCTCCACAAAGAAGAAAGCATCAAAACTTTATCTTCTACTTCAGTGGAAGGCATGACTGATCCAGTTAATTGAATTTGAGATCTGGTATAATAGAACATCTTTTTTTTTGCACAAGTATCCAGCTCCCAACATTTTGATTTCAAAATGAAACCGTAAGTGAATTCATAGAAATTAATAGTAAGTAAGTCTCCTGGCCCACCTTGTGTGAAAGGTTAATCACAAAGTCTTAGTACTCAGGTTCTCTTCCTTGTTGTGTAGTCGGTCGACGTCTTAGTTCTTTGTGATCAGTACGACCTCCTACGTAAGCACCTGTAAAGTCTTAGTCTACTTTCTCTTAATTTCCCCGGCATAGCCACACATGCTCGATAAATACAATGCTAACACAATTTCACCACGTATTAGTAACAAGTGAATATCACGCTTAGAGACTTACTCAACATAGTAAGTGCCATATATAGGATCATCGATTTTTTCCCAGCCATATGGAAGCTCTGAAAAATAAAAAGTTATTTCTTTCAGTAAATAAAGAACAGAAAGCACAATTTTCTAATAAAAAGTAATATAATTTAACTGTTCATAGATTGAATAAACGGTCTTCCGAGCAGAATAAAACGAATAAAGCCGTCAGTATTTGCCTAAATTTCAAACCCATTGTGGGAGCTATTAGAAGCACTGGCTTGAAAACTGGCAGTTAAAACCAAAGCTGCCTTCCCTGCAGGCTTCCTGCTGGGTTTGGTGTTTTGTTCCTGCCAAGCAGTAGGCTGGCACCTCATCATGTTATCAGCGTCTCCTGCAATACAGAAGGCAGACCACTTTACTGAGAGTGCATGGTGCTCTCCTATTTATTTGTGTTGTGAAAGGAGCATTTTGGGATAAAGACCATATTTTGAAAATACATTTCTGAGGGTAGCAAATTGTTTGTGGTGACCAAAACAAAGATGCAGTACGTTCTCAATTGATGCTCCTTTATCGAGATGGCGAGCAGCAGGCCCTGCCATTCCCGCGACACAGGGTGGAGGTGGATGCTGCCAGGACGATGCTCCCCAGGTATAGTTAAAAACATTCTAAAAACTTCACTGTACTTTACTGGGAATGTTTCTAATTCTCTAAGCTTAACATTAGTACACTCACACTGAGAATATCAATAACATTATGAATCCTACTGTAGGCAAAAGCATGCTGTTTAAAAACAAAGGCTTTACCATCTAATGCTGCTTTCTACATACACTGTCTCATAAGAAAGTCTGACAAATATAATGATCAGTTAATTCTCCTTGCTAAACATTAATTCTCTCTATATAACTTGAAAGCTAATTAATGTATTTGCATGCCTGTATATTATATTAAGAGACACTTAATAGTGTTGTTTTTATTGTTAACATATATTGCTATGGACAAAGCAAACTTTTTGGAAGAAATTAGAATTACCTGCAATCTCACCATACAGAAACCACTACTGTAATATTTTTGTGGATACATTTCAAATTGCTTTCTATGCTTACAGGCTAATTTTTAATTAAAGTGCATATTATTATACGGCTTGAATTTTTTTACTTGACAAAATATCAATGGTATGAACATGACTGCATGATACCACTTTCAGTATCACGAAACAGAAGTGTGGACTTGGCTTGGGTCTATATAAGTTCACAGTTTTCTCCTATTGACTATGGCAGACTTTCTATTACATACACCATCTGTGTAGGACACTCTACACACTAAACCTTTTATTATTTTTCAATTAAATATATTATTAAAAAGTAAATTCTTGGAGGTAGAATTTTGGATTAAAGGAAATGTGATCTTTTGTGTATATTTTATCTTTTAAAATAAATACTATTATCCTTCTAATCCCTCTCAAATTCATTGCCCCTGGCCTCTATTTTATACCATTGTTAAACAAATAACAAACTTCTTAGTCCCTACAATGTTATGTGTGCAAGTCCTATACCTAAGGCACAGAGAGCAGTACAGAAAAGGGGGAAGAAAAAAATGTAAGACCTAGAGGAATAGAAAGTCTGCTATAATATTGTATTTCCCAGAAGAAGTATTAGGGAAGCTACACTCACGGAGTCTCAATAACATGACTGCCTAAATAAGACCTTCCCAATACACATGCTGACATGACAGGGGTGCGGGGGTGGGGCGGGAAACTCATGAGTCAGAAATCCTAGACAAGTGGATACAGGAAACCAAGGAATGTTGAAAGCAGGAGAAACAGTCTTCACCAGGGAGGAGTGCCCATATCACCTATCCAATCCCAACTGGTCAGCCTTTGTTTGTTTGTTTGTTTTGTCTTTGATAAATGTTAGCCTGCCACCTTCCCATTTATAGCATCACCAACTTATACTCTCATTGTGAAAATATGAATGATGATTGTACCATTAAATTAACTATAGATTCATATTTTCTCACCCCAACTTTTAATGGATATATAGGTTTTAGAATGCAAAGTTTTTCTCTGAGTTTAGAGAGCCGACACAATTCTGTTACTTTAACTTCAAGCAGTTGGAGAAGCTCTTTAAAGCGCATATGTGAGGAGTCTATAGTGAACTATGATCCACAAGAAAAGGGAAGATATAGAGATAACTTTCCAGATGACTTTCATCTAACACTCAAAGCTAATGGAGACACTGTCTATTACAAATTCTTTACTTGACAATACCTGCGTAGTGCCTTTCCCCAGCAGTTAAGGTAGAAGAATATATACAGAATAGAGGTGGCATCATGGACGTGTGCTACTTATGTGGCTCAGTGTATGAGTCCACATTTCTAACAAGTTTAATATCATGAAAGGCACGCAACAGCATTTAAATGCTTTTCATGATCAAACTTTATCCTTCACCTCATAGATCATCTCTTCACTTATTCCTTAGCTTTGACTCTTTTCAGACAAGCCAATAGTTGGAAGTGCTGCCTGCCAAAATGGAGGTCCTTGATTATCTCTGTCAGATGTAAAAGGAAAAGGTCCTGGGGATAATTTATTATATATGTTCTCGCTTGCCATCTTGGTTTTTTTTTTCAGAATTTACAAGAAATCTAATTTCTTCTTCTTAAGATGTTGATTTGTTTGTTTCCTTACTAGCTTGATATTTCCAAAGAAAATTATTTAAGAATTTATGATAAAGTCAAATTCTGTTATAAATACTTACACCTTTAAATTAGCTGCTAGTGGTTTCGTTCATGCTTTGGGATGGAATGTTGTAACATAATTCTCCATCACAAAGGCACATCCCTGCCTTCATCCTAAATATCATCAGAGTTGACAGATGCGTGTTATAAGGAAATAACAAAAATATATTCAAAATAAATTCATTCTTTTACTTATAAAGGTGATAGGATAAATATAAAAAACTTCACAACCAATGCTTAAAAAGACCAGTGTATGTGTATACAAATGTGTAAGTGTGTTTGCATATATGTGTGTATATGTAAAAGTATGTCAATGTACATGCACATAGATTTGTTTATATTTACCTAAGTGAGATTTTTTTAGCATGCAAAGAAAAAGTTTACATTTACATTACTAATATGTAAAAACACAAAATTATACATATTTTAGTAGTGTCATGATGTTTTAATATATGTATATTTTGTATAATGTTTCAGATTAAGCATATTTATGTGTCCAGATAGTTATTTATTATGGTGAAAGTGTTGAAGGTAACTTTTAAAAATACAAAGTAAAAGATTATTAACATTGGTCTTCCTATGACAGAACAGCATAGCAGAAATCCTGTGTTTTTTGAAAGGCAACATGGTAATCCTTTGAAGATTTTTGCTTTTGAAAGAGCAAAGAATGATTTTGGATATGATGCTAATGAACAATCACAATATTCACATATAAAAAGAAGCAATAATTAAGATTATAGACTAGAGAACAGACAGCTCCCAGTTTGTGGAAAGTTAAGAATTATTTTTCACTGTGAAAAACAAGGTGTTTGAAGTTGATTTAGTTAAAAAAAAACTAATTATGTCTCTGAAATTAAGCTAACAAATCAGGAAAAGAATTTCTAATATGGTACTATTTACCCAACCAGGAAGGCATGCACCTTGGAGCTCTTGGGTCCTGAACCATTTAGAACACTGTATTCAACAGCTCCTGACAAGCCTGGAGATGATTAAGGTCACATTGACAAAATAGCACAGAAGACACAAAACAGAAAAGTAAACACCTGAGATCAGCAAGGTTAATGCAGAATTAAGAGCGGTTTTAATTGAGATTTTCTTCAGGCCACAGAATCATGATGCAAACTTGGTGATAAGATACTTCAACCCTGCAAAATTCTGTGGTTATGTCTAGGTTAATCTGTAGGTAGTCATTGATAGTTTAGAACAGGAACAGAGTTGGAAGATTGAATGGACATCTATTCCTGCATGGGTTATGCCAGACACCTTTTTTTTTTTTTAAACTTTAAATTGTATTTTATTATATTTGGAGATTTTCCCTATCAGTAATATATATTTTATCAATGAATATTTTATTTTTTCATACAATACATTTTGATTATAGTTCCCATTCCTCAGCTTTTTTCCCAGATTTTCCCCACCTCCCTACAATCCAACTTAATGTTCTCTTTCTTTTCCCTCCTTCCTTTCATCTCTCTCTCTTTCTCTCTCAAACAAAATTGTTCTTTACACTCTTTAAAATGTTTTTGGTCCATTCTAATTACAGAAAATGGAAGCATCTATGCTAGAACATAACCAACTTTAGACTTACAGAAGTAATGTGTATGGACAACTGACGGATAACCTATGAGATGTACACACTAGAGAGCTGTGGAAGTTGGGAACATATCCCAGGGCGTCGTAGTTGTTTTTTTTCTTTTATCCTTATGGCTTACTCAGTTTGCATTATTTTTTATAAATTTACATTTCAAATGTTATCCCCTTTCCCAATTTCTCCCCCAGAAGACCCCTATCCCATTCCCCCTCCTCCTGATTCTATGAGGTGTGTCTCCAACCACCTGCCCACTCCCGTCTCCCTGCCCTGCCATTCCCCTATACTGGTGCACAGAGCTTTCAGGGGATCAAGGGCCTTTTCTCCCATTGATGCCCAACAAAGCCATCCTCTACATATATGGTGTGAGTCATGGGCCCCTTCATGTGTACTCCTTGGTTGGTGGTTTAGACCCTGGGAGCTCTGGTTGGTTGATATTGTTGTTCTTCCTGTGGGGTTGCAAACACCTTCAGCTCCTTCAATCCTTTCTCTAACTTCTCCATTGGGGACTCCATGAGTGTGGAGTAGAGACTGAAGGAAAGGCCATCCAGAGACTGCCCTACCTGGGGATCCATCCCATATACAATCACCAAATGCAGACACTATTGTGGATGCCAAGAAGTATATGCTGACAGGAGCCTGATATAACTGTCTTCTGAGAGGCTCTTCCAGAACCTAACATATACAGAGGTGGATGCACGCAGCCAACCATTGAACTAATCATGGGGTCCCCAGGGTGTCTTAGAAAAGATTCTGCTTGTCTCTCTCCATGTTCTCTTGAACTGCATTCTGATGTCTTGGTGTTTCTTTGACTCAACTCCCTTCTATCTGCATACCATCTTCACTGCTCATGTCTCACTGGCTATCTCTGCTTGCTCCTCTTGTGTTATGCCTGCATTTGGCCACCACCTGCCTGACTCCTGGGGGCTTTGTATATTAAGTATGGCTATTACCACTATGATGTCTTTCTAAATCAGCATCCCATGTATCTAAAGAAGTTATTCATCAATATTTTAATATTCTACACTAAGGAGGACACAGTGTTACTGCTGTTCATTTTGCCAAATCCAATAACTTCATTTTGATCATAAGAAGAGAGCATGTGGTAATAGCAGATAGACAGCTATTCCACAAAGCAACAGGCCAGTACTACTCAAAAGTGGGTGGGTCATCTAAAAGAAAGATACACTGTGGTGCTGTTCACAGAGGAAGACTGTGAGGACCTGATTAATAAGTGAATTTTGTAATATGGATTGGATTTTGGATGAGAAAAAGGATGACTAACAACATTCAAGTGAGGCTTTTAGATTAGTTAATAGTCTATTGGACTGTTATTTTCATCATTTCAGTGACTGTACCTGTAAAGATGTTAGTGAGGGATGTGAGCAGGAACTATACATACTCCACACCATTTCAACTTAACTTCAAAAAGTTAGCATTAGCCATCAGTTTAGCATTTCTAAGAAAAATTTGTTGCAGTTAATTTTTTCTTGCTCTACTCCCTAACCCATGACCCACTTCTCTCCCCAGTGTTCTTTCTGCTTTCATATTGAATGTGTTTTTAAATCTTGCATATATTTTGGAAATCCAAAGTAATGACCAAAGGAAAACATTGGAAGAAAGGTTTTCCCTTGATTCTCACTAATGATTGGATGATATCTACTTAGCAATGTACTAGCAAGATGCTTAAGTCATGGGATGCATTTGGATAGCGTCATATTTTCTCCAGTACTTGGGGTTAAATCTAGGGTACCACACATGCTAGGCAAGCTTTTTACCACTGAGTCCACAGGCCCAAACCTAACATTTAATTTTTAAATAAAATAATAGTGTAGGATGTTTATTTTTTTGTATATTATCTTTCTTAAAAAAACAGACAATTATAAGAATGAGAAAGATTTTTGCAATATCACCTTTAAAAATTCTATTGTCCCATTCTCCTCTTTACTAGAAAAATAATAAATACAGCAATCTTGTGTAAATGTTGCTGCTTTGTAGAAGACAGGCTTAAAAAAGCAGGAGTATAAAAGCTAGACTAACATCTGAGCCTTCTCTGGCAGGCAGATTTCATATGGGTGGGCTATGATAGTTCATGTAAGGGTGTGTGGAGATCCACTCTGGTGGGCAGCCTGATGTCCCCTCCAAAGCCAAGACAGCAGGCTGGTTGTAATTATGATATTGGAGACCAGAATAGGAATTGAGGTGAGGGGCACCTCCTTCAGCCCTGTACTATTTTAATCGATTTCGTTTCTTGTTCTTACTACTGCTTTTCAAACTGGAGCTCTTGTTAAACTGTATTTTAGAGGTAAAGTAGTATAGCAAGAAGGGAAATATTGGGATTCTTTGAGTAGAATAAATATAACACAGAGACATTAAAGACTCTGCCTTCGCTATTTTATATTTTTGAGTGTACAAATTAGGAAATTTAAGTGACATTTTCCTGGGAAACTTATATACAAGTAATAGCTATAAGTTTCAGAGATTCTCACTGTGAATTTAAAAAGTGCATTTTTTTATTGTTTGAAAATTTGTAGATGCATAAAATATGCTTTAATAAAACCCATCACTTTCCTCTCCAGCCTGCCTCTTTCCACTCCCAAACAAGTGTACTTTATTTCATCCTTTTCAAACCACTGAGTCCACCTAATGCTGCCAGCATGTGCATGAATATGAAGCCATCCTCTGTGGCATGGACTGCCTGACAGAGGCTGCGTCCTCTTCCCCAATAGGCATCACCTGAATGTTGTTGTTTTTAAAGAAATACAATTTTTTTAAAAGAGGCTTGTGGGATATCTCAGTGGGTAATATCTGAGTTAAAATCCCCAACACTCACTTTGCTTTCTGTAACATAATCTTTGCACCATACGCTCATTTTCCAACATAGGAACTGCAAGAAAAAGTAACTTTTAGAACCTTATTCTATTCAATCTGGGAAACAAAAATGTATTTGAAACTAAACACTCTAACAGCAAAACTAAAAAATATTGTTCCTTTCTGTTCTGTTCTGTTGTGTAGTCTGGTATTTCATACATGCAGGAGCACCGTTATGGGTACAGCTATGCAGGCACAGGCTGGGAGTCAATCTTAGAAGCTCTGATGAAGCACATGACCACCTTACAGCTAATAAGGAAGAGCGACCTCGACCATGATTTACAGTAATAATATTTATTTAATGTTATATAGATTTAACATGAGTATTTAATTACTACAGTATACTTTCTAATGAATGTTAAAAATACTGACAACAACCAACTGATGGGCTTGTTGTTGATACAGATAGAAAGTTCTAAGTAGCATTGCCGGTTTTGTGACGGTGGTCCCATGGGATTACCCCACTGAGTTGTGGGGGACAGACACGATGAATGTTGATGTTTCTTAAGTGCTCTCCTACAAGAATAAACCCTATGCGACTTTGACAGCACTCTTGTTCTTGGCATGTTTTACCAAATTTGAACAGAAGTGTGCATGATTTCCTTGGCAGGTATTTGGATATTAGCAATTATGTACATAGTAATATTTTGGGTACTTCCTCTTTTCTAGCTGGCAAAGAAACAGCAGTCAGATGCAGTTGTGTAATCCTGTGGTGCTAACTAGTATGACAGACCTCCTGAGATAGTGACAGTCTGCAGCAACAGGAAAGTGGAGCACAGAAATGATTCTGTCTGTTGGAGATTTGCACAGGGCCATACTTGGCTTAAGTTTCCAAGCTTCATTAGAAAGTCAAAGAGCGAAGAAACTAGGTGGTATCTGTCTTTTGTTCTTAAAGCATTGGGAATGTTTTCTGCTATGGTTTGGTAAGTGATTATATGCTCAGGATTTGAAATATGTGATTTCACTTTCTTTTTATCTTTTTAAAGTCTATATTAATTCACCCTTGTCTCTATTTGCCATTATAATTCACTTAAAGTAGCTTACTGAAACATCCCGGGTTCCCACACTGTGAAGGCTGCTATATAGTTTGAACTGCAAGCAGATAAAAAGAGTAAGACAGCTTTCCATAATCTGCATGGCAACACAATTAGGAGAAATAAGATACTGTGAGTGGTACAAGTTTTGCTTAAGTAGGAACATAAATCTCCAGTCCACCAATGCCTCTTGGTATTAGAGTGGGAGCCTGGAAGAAAGAGGAGCCGGACCAGGAGCTGAGTGTGGGCTAAGGTGAGAAGACAAAGAACACCAGCCCCAAGAGGTAAGTTCTCATCCTCGTGGGGGAACCGCAACATAGAGATTTGGTGGTTCAGACTGTAGGCATCAGGGAGCTGGACAAAAGGGGTTTGGAAGTAGAAGGGATGAGAAGTGATGTTGATGCCCTTGGAGACGTAGGATGGGAAAGTCCTGCACTTCATTAAAGGAACAGAAGAGGGTCCTCAAGCGTGATCCATCTGCCCATCTATGAATTAAAGGCATTTGAAAATACACAGAAAATAGCAGGTAATAGTCACACAAAGTTTCTATGAGAGATCAGAAATGAAACCAAGCAATTCAACTAATAAAACTTGGTTGCTCTCACTCACATGAAGACAAAGCCAACAATACAAATACAAATTCTAAATAAGATCTTAAGGTATTCTGAAACAAGTATATAATACAAAACAAGATGTTGAATCAGATATTTAAAAATCCTGATTAGATGAAGGAAGGAGATAGTGGAGAAGTTGTCAAAATGTTTGTTAATTTCGACATTTTGGCTGTAAGCTTAGCTTTTATCAGCTAAGACATCTGTCTAGTGCCAAAATGTCATTTTAAAAAGACCACTGAAATAAAGGTTATATTACAAAGTGCCTAAGATAGAATGGACTCAACTGAAATATAACAAGGACCACTGAGAAAAAAAAAACATATGAGAGTCAAGAGAATGTACATTGTGAGAGGAATAAAAGAGAAGAATTGGGAAAATGTCCATCTAGATGACAGGCAAAGACAGTCCAGTGTGGAAAATGGGGACATATGAAATAATAGCAAACAAACAAACAAACAAACAAAATACTTAAAACTGACCCAGTAGTCAGAAAGACCTCTCATCCTTCCTGTCCTTACCCATCCCCCCACTCTGTCTCCTCCAGCTCCATAATGTATTGTATCACTTCATGGACACCTACCTAATCAAAAGAATCCACTTACACCAAAACAGGACCTGGAGAAAGGGCTACTCACCGCAGCAATATAGTGCATTCAATCCTAGATCTGACCTTACAATGACTGAAGGAACAATGGTAGAAAAAAATATAAATGCTATATACTTAGATAATACAGAGCTAATAGAAACTAGTCCGGTGTCACACAGGCCTGGGGTTGAGGGGGGGCAGACCATGCCTGAGATGACCCCTGCTCAGCCTCACAATGCACAAGGCAGGCATAGCATGCCTGAGACCACTTCAAGATGACCTCAGACACCCAGAGACCCTGGAAACCACTAAGAAGAGCAAGTAAATAGTTGAGAAATTGAAGAGAATGAGAAACAGAAGGATGTAGGCACAATGAAGAGAGGCAGAACTGGAGACTGGTAAGAGATAAGGGGCAGCCTGATGTGAAAAGCCTGTGATAGCACTTGAGACCATGGTGGAGTCCTGGTCTCTACTAACACAGAGGGCCAGGGCTGGGTCCATGTCCCTACAGCAGCAGGTATCTCTTACCACCAAAGGCTAAGTGGACAACCCTGGTCTGGGCTGCTGCTTAGGAACATGATGATATCTTAGGGCTGTGCAGAATGAAAGCTTATAAAAGAACACCAAAAAAGAGAAGGGGAAAAAAGGAAACAAGTTATAAAGAGGAATAATCAATGTAACGTAATATGACCAATAATTATAAAATGTGATAGACTTGGAATAAGAATTGCTAGCAGGAGTAGAAGGAGCTCATCTTTCTTGTTAGGGTTTTCTAATGGACTCATAAAGAAAATATAACTCCATGCTACCAAATGGTAAAAGTGGAAGGCTGGGCAAAGATCTTCAAGACAAACAGGAGCAAACAAACAAAAAACCAAAACATATTGAGTAAACAAGTTATGAATGTTAAACACGAACCTCTTAGAACAAAAGGGTCTCATTTCATGTCATCAACATCTGTACATCCAAGAACACAAGTGACTCATAAAACAGGACTCACAGTGGTGACAATGGGAAATGTGCTAATAACAAGCTATTTTCTCTCGGTCAGAGACCAGATCAAATTAGCAAAATTATATATAGAAAAGAACCCAACTGATTTTTTTAAAAAGAAATTTAGCAGATTTTGGGGGCTCTGAATGTCTCCCTCCCTCCCTCCCTCCCTCCCTCCCTCCCTCCCTCCCAGATATCCATGTCTAGTTTTATGCTCTGGTAATATGGGTACATATTCTTCTCAAGCATACATGGAACATTCTTCAAAAATTTCTTGAGATTATATTTCAGTGAGTTTTTAGTGCTACGACACAGAAATATTGCAATCAGCACTCTCGGTAACACCATAGAAACCTGATATTGATATCAAAACCACAATTAAAGAAACTTTTACTTAGAAATTAAAGTCTTCAATAAACAACTGTTGCATCAAAGAGAAAAGGTGAGATGATGGTAAAGGCTTCTCTCCCTTCCTTCCTTCCTTCCTTCCTTCCTTCCTTCCTTCCTTCCTTCCTTCCTTCCTTGATTTATTTACTATCTGTAAGCACACTGTAGCTGTCTTCAGACACTCCAGAAGAGGGTGTCAGATCTCGTTATGGATGGTTTCGAGCCACCATATGGTTGCTGGGATTTGAACTCAGGACCTTCAGAGGAGCAGTCGGTGCTCTTAACTGCTGAGCCATCTCACCAGCCCCAAAGTTAAGGGTTTCTACAAGCGATGAGCATGGAGACAGTAAATGTGAACAGTTACAATGAAATACCTGACCAGAGGAAATTATATAGCATATGGATATGAAAATAGAAACATTCAAAGTTAATTCCTAATTTTAAAAGCTATAAATAGATATCATTGGAGTTGGAGACATGGCTTAGTGGTAAAGAGCATTTGTTGCTCTTCCAGAGGATCTGGGTTCAGCTCTCAGCACTCACATAATGTCGTACAACCATCCTTAACTCAAGTTTAAAGGATCTGGTGGCCTTTGTGGGCACCAGCTATATGCAAAGTGTATACACACACACACACACACACACACACACACACACACGCACACGCACAAGCACACCCACATCCATCCATCCATCCATCCATCCATCCATCCATCCATCCATCCACATATCCATCCACACATCCATCCATCCACACATCCATCCACACATCCATCCATCCATCCATCCATCCATCCATCCATCCATCCATCCATCCATATACACATCCATCCATAGAAATATACATACATAAGGCAAAGCATATATATATATATATATATATATATATATATATATATATATATATATGTGTGTGTGTGTGTGTGTGTGTGTGTGTATAAAATAAAAATAAGCAAACCTTCAAAACATTTATTAACTAGTCAGTTTTTGAAAAATTGATATTCTGAGGTTTCTTTTGCTTCTTGACTGTAAATATGTAGCATGGGTATTTTGTATTCTCACAACAAATGTGAAATAAAGCATTTGCTCACTGGATAGATATAACTATACTATATTGTGTATATATGCTTCAATCATAATGTTCTACCTGGGAAATATATATAACATGTCAAAAATTTTAGGAGCTGTAAAATGTACAGCAATGGTACCTTGTAAGTTAAATAAGTATATCATGCACAGGAGAGAGTAGGGATATATTCTCTCATGCAAAAATTTACATTGTGGGAAACAGAAAATGTCATACTAATAAAAATGCTATTTCTCTTTTTAAATACCATCAAAACAACGCAAGCAAAGCAGCTGAAGCTCACAAAGTATGTCACACACAGTGACCTGACAGTGAAGAGGGGCAGCGGTAGATAATAATAGAGGAACACTGGCAACAACTGATGAATAACCTTCATAAATTTATGTTAACAAAATTCAAATTGTGAATGAAATGGATAATAACATCTTAGAAACATTTTGAAGATTAGCTCCAATAAGAAGAAAGCTTAAGTGGACAGATTTTTTGCCATATGGGGATACATTTGCCTTATGGGGATACGTTTCTTTAGAACCTGGGTAGAAAGAAGGGCTTTCTTATCGTGATTCAAACTTGAAAAAAATTGACCAGATAAAAGAAAAAGAAAAAGTCACCAGAATAAATAAACGTTAACCTGGGAGCAAACCACAAACTAAGTTCTTCTTGCTCTACTCATGTGCCATTGGCATTCCCACACCAGATATGTGGGGGTCCCCACCCTGAGTTTTACTCACTGGGAAAACAAAGAGTTCTGCAGCAGTGTACCCTGGTTGGTTAGCCTGTAATCTAATCCCCCCCAGCACCCCAGAGCTAATGTCTATCCTCACAGCTTGAGGGTTCAGCCACAAAGCCTGCCTCCTGCCTCAGGTGTCAGCTACAAACTCTGGATTTTATTATTCCTTCTTTTGACCTAAACTGGGGTCTGAAAGCCCTCTCCCCATGTTTGAAAATTAGCTAAGAAGGCTCAAGGAACCCAGGGAAAGATATTTGCTTGTTTATTGTGAAGAGAATTCCAGAGCTATCAAGGGATATCTCAGTTGGTTGAGTGCCTATTGTATTAAGGACATTACGGGAGATCCACTTGCAGAGAGATACAGAGGTGAGATAGGCCTTCATGTACTGTTGGGGCAAGACAACCCCCAAGAATCACTATGAGTTTGCTCTCCAGGGAAGCTTCCTAAACCTTGTATATTTGGGTTCTTGCAAAAACACATTCAGCAGGCATTCACTAAATGTGACCAATATGGAGAGCTGGCTAATGTTGACAGACAACAAAAAGGCCAGTCTGTTTAGATTCTTGTTGGCTTCTACTATGCAGCATCCCTTCCTGGCATGTGCGAGGCAAGGGCCCTTTTGGAACAGGGGTTTTATGCTATTCTATCAAGTTGGAGTCTATAGTGTTCCATGGAAATGGAGTGACGAGCCAGGGGCTAATATATATTTTCACTGCCACGAACAGACAAGTTCATTAAAGTGTATGGGAATGATCCTGAAACACATTTGATACCTTCATCATGAGATACATGCAAATTATTATCATACTGAAACAAGATTCTATGTATATCAATCCAAAAGCTCAATGATATACTCTGGAAAAACTGTGGGGAGGCTGGCCACTCAATCACTGTTGTACATACCATGTCACCTGAGCTCTTCGGAGGAAAGAGAGCAGAGCCAAGTATAACCAGACAGCCTGAGTCTGGAAGCTCTCTTCTAAGATATTTCTCTAACGTTGCCTCTTCAACAATAAAGAGAAGAAGCAAATGCAGAAGGCTATTCATTGCTGTGCTATTTTATAGCAATCCATGGACACAGTCTGCAGACTAGCTGAAAAACATGCTGCATGCATGCAGGGCTGGTCTGTACAGCTGTAAAATTTATGAGGAGAATCTCTGTGACATGATGGAAAGTTATCGTTGGATATATTACTACACAGAGACATCTGTGCTCAGTTTTGAAGGAAGAGCCACAACAAGAATGGCTGGGAGCTAAGCAAGCTGCTTGAATATAAGAGGTTGTGAAAAGTGAAAGGAAGAATGTTTCTTTATCCTGCATTAATGGGTGCACTCTCATATCCACAAATTAAAATTAAAAGATGGAAAATGAAACTAAATTGAATTACAGAACAAGGTCAATGACATATGAAATTGCTAACTACCCAGAAAAATTAATTAAGTCAGCTATAGAATAAATGAGAGATTCTAAGATTAGGGTCTCAGTGTTTAGAAACGTACATGGCAAAACACCTAAAAACAATCCCTGTGGTTCAAGCAGGAAAAGGGAATATTTAAGGTGCCATACCATTTGTTATGCTTGTAGAAAAACATGATGCTTGTCAGGATGTTGACTTCTGGAGTTTATGCCAATTTTGAAGTCTTCAGTATGGCTAAACCCTTTGGATGTGGAGTTTAGGATTGCCATGAGAGAGCACAAGGTAGGTATCCTGATTACTTCTCCATCACCATGATAAGCAAGCACTATGACCCCAAAGCAACCCAGAGAGGAAAGGGTTAACTTCCCTTCTAAGTTACAGTTCATCTTGGAAGGAAGCTAAGGTAGTTCCTGGAGGCAGGAACTGGGCAGAGAGCTTGGAGAAGTGCTCCTCACTGTCCTGTCTTGCTTTCTATGGCTGCTCAGCTTGATTTATCCAACCAAGGACAACCTGCCCAGAGGTGGCGCTGCCTACAGTGGGCTGGGCCCTTCTAATCAATCATTAATCATGAAAATGCCCCCGCAGGTATATCCATCCACACATCAATCTGATGCAGGTAATTCCTCATCTGAGGTTCCTTTCCCCCAGGACTGTAGTTGGCTCATCCTGCTAATATCCTTTGTCATGTTAACAAAGGATAAGCAGAGCAGTGTGAGAAAACACTAACTTAGTGGCTGAGACCTAAGACCTAACTAAGATCTAATACTTCAGGGGGCAAAGTGAAGTGCCCTGGAAAAATCCCCCAGGTAATACCAGTTCTTATAATGACAGCCATCAAAGGGCTGGCAAGTGAGGTAGCTGTGGAGAGAGCTTGCCAACATTGTGGGGCTGCACAGGTAGATCTCATTCATTTTGGGAATGCGCCAGTTCATTCCAGGTCATAACAGTACAACTCCAGACCTACTACACATCCCAGAAAGTGGTCCCGGGAGGATCAGGTGTAAAGGCATAGCTGCTAGACCTCTGTAGTGATAAGGCAAAAAACAGGCTCTGTGAAAGCCCCAGCGGATTCATCTAAGGGTCCCTGAACTTTAGTAAGCAGGGATACTTTTCTGATTGATGGCTACAAGATTTTGCTTATAATGGAATAGCAGGTGAATCTTGGACTATAGACTCTTGTGGACCAAGGACTAAAGAAGACACGAGTCTCCGAGTGAAAGGAGGGACCCACAAGGCTTTCTTCCTTTTTAGGCTATCTTATTTTCCTCTGTTGGGAAGAGAGTGTAAGTGCTAAGTGGGGACCTCAGAGGGATGCCTGAGACACCCCTCTACCCCAGTACTACAAATGTGTCTCTACTTGAAATACAATTTAATTACCTTGTAGAAAACGAAAATGAGAGCTTAAACTGCTCAGCCATCATCTAATAAGTCCAAAACAAAGGCTTATGCTAGACAATTGTTTTCTTAATCCCTTCCCTTCCCTTCCCTTCCCTTCCCTTCCCTTCCCTTCCCTTCCCTTCCCTTCCCTTCCCTTCCCTTCCCTTATTAAAAGAAGGTCTTAAGCTTAAGGACAGATAGTTGAGGAATATGGCTGCGACTTGCCACGTTTTTGACTGTGACTGTCATGGCTGCTTTGGTTTTATGACTTCCAAATTATTGGGCTTTGAGTAAGTATAA